>PVIJ01000317.1:0-224873 GCA_004024925.1 Scalopus aquaticus
TACCTCCTCCCACTTTTCTTACCAACAGCCTCCACTCTCTCTCCCTCCTCCAGTCTTGTCTTTGTTCTTTGTCCTATTGTAGATATTACATTACCAGAAGAATACCCAAGAATACCCAAACCTATTTTTTGTACTTGTTTTCATTATGATAATTCATTGAAATAATAGCAGCAAAATGCCGTTATAGCTTATAAATAGTATCTTTCATTAAAAATAAATTTTATTTGTATATTGTCGCTGTAAAAAAAACTTAGATACCTTTGTCTGGTGGGTAAAGTTCTGTTTAAATAATCTTATTATTTATATTTTTTATATGTATCTTTATAACAATCTTCCATATATGATAAATAAGCCTATTTTATGCCCCACTAGATGTCCCCAGTAGTCATTTTACTTTTCTGTTTAGTTAGATCAAAATACAGAGGAGGAGAGACTTCAAAATTAAAACAAGAGAAGAGTCACTTTCATTAGTCTCTATCCTATATGTCTTTATCCACTATACAAAGTCAAAAAAATTTGTTTTTGTGATTTGGTATCTTTAATTGTAGTGATATCTATTCATATATTTTGAGAGATTTTGTAAAAGCTTTTGTACTTTGGGCTGAGGAAAGGATACTTACAAAGAGTGATTTTAACAAAAACTGAAGAGCACACAGTGAACAGTTGAGTGATTAGCACATCTGGGGAGAAGAAGGGAGCCCTAACACTCAACCACATTATCTTATCCCCATTTTTAAGTAGGTTATATAGCCTGAATAACTTTAAAATACATTGATTTACTTATCCACATTTATGTCCATTAATTTTCCCAAAGCTGGTTTTCAGGGGGCTTTTAGTATCTTTGATATGAAACTAAATTTTATTTGGTAATTTCTTCTGTATTGCACAGGGAGATTTTTTTTTTTTTTGGAAGCTTCATTAATATAATCAGCACCTTTTGTATTTTTTGATCATTCTTTGAGAAATGGTCTAACTGAAACAATGTAAAAATATCTTTTTGCAGATGTAAAACTTTATTTTATGTACAGCACATCCTTGTAATAATTACAGATTTTGAGAATATCAAATATATTTTCATCTGAAAATTAAATATATTTAATATGTATATTTATATAATTATGTATTAATATGTAATATTTTAATATATACTATATTTTAATATAGAATATTATTTTTTAATATATATATAAATTAAATACATTTTTGAGAAAGTTTTCACTTAACATGATGGGTTAATGTATTCTTTCAAATCTGAAATAATGTAGGGATCAGTTTGAAAGTTGGCTTTTTGTCCTCCTATTTCCTACTTATTTCATCAGTAGTCTAAAACTCTGACTGACGAGAAGACAGGTCTAACGATGCATGGACTTTGGAGTGACATTAATCCATACTTTACACATACACATTGATTTTCATATTTTGATAGCCTCCTTGGAAGAGAGAAGAATCAACATTTTCTTCTTGTCTTTATAAGAAATTATAATTAGGGTAGGAATATATTTACAAAATGTCATACCATAAAAAGAAATTATGTTGGCTCCGTGTTTCAGTGCCAGGGTTTCCGCTATGTGTTAGGAAGATTTTCTTTGCTACTGTGATTTATTATAGTTTTCCTCCTTAGTAGACTAGAGAGGAAAGCCAAAACAATCTGAGGTAATCATTTCTCTTGATGAAAATTGTTGCTTTGGAATATTCAGGTCTGTGTACTGAAATCTGTATAACTACTTCAAAAAAGCAATATTTTCTTAGGTTGAAAAGAAAATAACCATTCATCTCCTATTGAAAACTTGCAAGTTAAAACTCTGCTATATGTTTTCAGAAGCAAGAGCATCCCCCTTTATTATTGTTAACATTTATTGAGGACTTACATGTCAGGCTCTTATATAAATATATGTATTAACTCTTTTAACCCTCACAAAGACCTTTCAAGATAGGTAATGTTGTTGTGTTTTGTAGAGGCAGAAACTGAGGCACCAGGAATTTAAGCAGACTGCCTGTGTTCATATAGCTAGTGGGTAGAACCAGACTTCAACACCAAGTCAGTCTTTTTCAACTGCAGTTTACAACTAACATTTCAAAAATTGAAGAGTAGCATAATGCACACACACATCTTAAAGTGTGTGTGTACATGTGTGTGCTGGGTTATGATTTAATTAAGGTGCCATGGTTATTTCATGAACTTTGGCCCAGAAGGTTTGAGAAATACTGTAATATACTATTATATATATATATAATATAATATATATATAATATACTATACTACCTTTTACTTTTTGACATTAATTGCTGAGTCTGTTTTAATGTTATTTTTACCATGTTTCCCTTCACCTCTCATGCTGATAACATGGTAAAGTACAACTAGCTTTGTGTTGAATAGCTTGAAAAAGGAAAGCTTTTCCAAATTACCTACTGCTGGTGTGTTTGTCTCAGATTATGTTCCAAGCTTTTTTGACTGGCCTATTTTACGAAAAGCTGAATGTTTGGTTAACACTATACAATCCCTCATTCATTGATTCATTCATTTTTTGCATTGATTGTTTAACTAGTAATACTGTGTTCCAAGGACTCCATTTTTGTAGAGTAAAATCAGATGTTACTATCCTACTGAAGATGGGAATGAGGCAGGTACAGGAAATGTCTAAGGCATAAACAGGTATTTTATTTTTTAATAATTAGTGTTCACACTCTTAAGCAAAAGAAAATAGTTTGTGGTAGAAACATCATCTATTTTTTGCCTTTAGAGTATAAGAACATTGTGAGCTATTATTTTGGCTCAGTGTAGAGCCAAGACAAGTAAACAATGGGGGGAAATTGACCTGCACTATGAACTGCTGAGTCTTACCTTGCACAGGATTGTCAGACCTTCAAACTGACATATATTTTGGTCCAGGCCTCAGCAAACCTCAATTTTTGTTTGTTACAAAAACAATTACTACTTACAGTTGCACTAGCTGCTTCCATTGTTCTAGTTTAACTTGAAATGTTTCTAAAGTGTAAATTCTCAGATAACTGAAGGCAACTGAATGACAAAACTATATTGAATTTGCTTAATTGTTCTTGAGTTGCTATGGTTTGTCTTTAGTATTTATTGTCTGAAAATTCTCCCCCTCTTTGTTTAAAGGAAAAGTAGGTGATTTTTCTCTGTATGTTTCTCTTTTATCTCCTGCCATTTGGAAATGTATTTTTATATGTGAGATATTTCTCCCTAACACACACACATTTAATATACAGCAAGCATCTTGACCTGGAATTGACTACCGACATTTAACTGTTGTTGATCAGACAGCACTTCTTTATCTCCTTAAGTTTTAAGTGCTGTTTCTGATGAATGCCAGTCCTTTTAGTCTGCTCTGTAACAGATACACTGGGAATCAATATACCATCTACATGTCACAGAGGGAGGAAAAAACACTCTTTTCGGGGGGAGGGGTAATATGTTTATATGCTAGGTGAAATAACTTCTAGTTTATTTTTCTGTTTATTAGGCTTCAATCAAACCAAAGAAGTTCAGGTTTTAAAAAAAGAGTGAAAACAGCAAATAATAGATCTTAAAGTGTTTAAATAAAATACAAATGTGGAGAAATTAAAAATTACCCCATATATAGTTTTGTTAATTGGCCGACAATATATTTAAACTATTTTAATCTTGGCACCAAACGTAAGTGTTATTATATATCACATTGATTTTAGGAATTTTGGTAGAAACTGAATTCCCTGGCCTTGGGGAGTTTACAGTCTAATCAGCACAAAAATGATAAGAAGAAGGTTTAGAATATGGTGAGGGAAGCTTCCATTGTAACAAATTTTTTATATTTGCTATGTCCGTTAATCCCCCCAAGGATACTGAAAGAGTATGTTATTATCTTTATTTCACAAATTAGAAAATCAAGCCTTGGTGAGGTTAAGGAACTATCCAAGGTCACACATTTTTCAGTTGCTAAGACTAACGTTTGATCTTAGATCTGTCCCTGTCTGTGAACTGGTAGACTTGTAAGTGTAGCCAGAAAAAATATTTTAGATTTAATACTCCTGTTTATATCCTTTTCCTATCAAAATCCAACTACCCTTTATCTTGGCAAAAGGCAAGAAGTTTACTTTTTGGAGAAATCATACATGAGAAATTTTGATTTGACAACACCAAGGGCAGCAGAGGGAGGGCTTCTGGTAAGGAAGAGAAAGCAGAAAGATTAACTGAAAGCTTCCACCTACTGAATGGTGAAAGCCCCCAGACTCCTTTGATGTCATGCTATCGGAGCTCTTAGCGTCAGGCTTCTATCAATCCTACGAAATCCTGCGAAAGAGAAGACTGTATTATTCTTTGGGTTTATTGACACTGGCTTAAGAGAAAACAGCCTAAAAATATTAAGAGTTAGGGATTCCAAATGATTTACCTTCAAGGTCGTCTACCAATTTACATTACCTATTTTTGAAGTACTTTATTCAGCTCTTGTGTGCCTTAAAAAGTTAAGTACAACCAAGAGTTAGCAAACATTTGAAGACAGTGTCCAATGTGAGAGATGACAGAGTAAAACGAATACAAAAATAGAAGAAACCAGAAGAAACAAAGACAATTTAGGAAAACAGAAGAAGCCTTAAAAACAAAATGAGAATACCGCAGAGAAAAGAGAAGACAATTCTGTTAATAGAAAAAGAAAAAGCTATGGAAATTAAAATGTAAGTGCAAGATGTTTTCTAAAAGGTACACACAAATGATATGAGAAAATAGCCCAGAAAGGTGAAATTAGAGGACCAGAGTAGGGAATTTTTGGCTTTAGATAGACTTGTATTAGTCTGCCTGAATTTAATAGTAAGGAATCTTTAGCAAATTATTTAATTTGGGGGCATCCTATATGCAAATTTATTACTATAATGTTAATATATGGTCATGTTATATAGAATTTTCATAATACTGAAGAAAATTTTCATGGCTGCATATTTTGAAACTTTAAATTAGTTCTCATTGTGATTTATTTAGTTTAAAATACGGTCATACAAGTCTCCCTAGAATTTAAAATTGACTTCAGCAAGTGTGAACATATAGATATGGAACATACAGACGCATAGATTGATGCTCTGGTTCATCTTAAATTTTTACTCAAGTTTATGGTGGTTTTTTATTTTTTAAATTATTTTTTTACATTGTTAATTTTTGGTCGCTATTATATTTCTCCCTTCGGGTGTATGCGGTCCCCCTAGTTCTCCCACCCCCCGCAGCACCCTGATCCATCTTACAGTCCCTTGTGCTCGTCCCTTCCCTGCTGTATGCCTCACATCTGTGGTCAGCTTACAAGTCTTGTTTTTCAATTCAGAAAGCTATTTGTTTTGTGTGACTTTTTCAAATTTTAACTATCATTAAGTATTAACACTCTTCATAGCAAATTCTCTTTATACCTTCCAGTTTTTAAATGACTCTAACGGAGGTTAACCCTATACTTAATTTAAACAGCCTTCAATGACACTGTTTTTTAACATTAGTCAGAAAATGATAAACTGAAGTAACTGAAATGGATTGTGGTTAATATTACTGTCAGGGTGATAAATAATCCTGACATATACCAGTAACACACTGCCAGTCAGTAATCCTTCTCAAAGTTAAGTATTTATTCTCTAATCAGCCTAAGTTACTGTGGTGTAGAGTGATCATTTATTATTATTTATAAATGAATTGTTTGATTTACATAGCATTACCAGTTTTATCCTGTAATACTTCCTATTGTTTCATTTAGTACTGGGTCTACTAAGTTGTGTAGATCCAGAGAAGGAAACATACATACCTACTCTGAATTCACACAAAAATTTTCAAAATACTTAAAATAGGTGAGTTTTAAAAAAAACTAAATGCTATTACTTTGCTTTTGATTTTTATAGAAAGTACATGTGGTAGGAAGACGTTTAAGAAACCCACATATATTCATAGCTTGCTTTATATACTGTATGTATCACCTTCTCATTCTATTAATTCACTGTGATACTCAAAACTTACATAATTGTCATCTATTTTTTGATAGTAGATAATGAAGTAACTTACCTTTCAGACACATGTCCACACTACTGTCCAGTTCTTTAGTCTCAAATTTCGTTTATGATTAAGCATATTTATTCAGTGTAAACACCTATATAGTACTGTTTGACTAAAAATGTTTATTCAAATAATCTATTAAGTATTTCTTTATACATTTTATGGACATTATTTTGAGGACTGTCTCAGAAAGGAAAGTGAATTAAATAGTCCCTATATTAAAGAGTTCTCTGTACTTTTAAAGAGTTTTATAACTGAATATATGTTACACATGAACCCTTTATAATTTAATCAGAAACATTTTATTTCTATGTGATTTAATTTTAGATTGCCCCACTTTCCGAAAGGGAACTTTGTTTTTTAATGCGAGTTCATGATTTATAATGTGACCAAGTTTTTTGAAGTATAAAAAGGGAAAATTCAAAAAACCAAAGCTGTAAGTTATTAGTAGCCTTAATAAAAGCTATAGTAGAAAATTAAATACTATCATTTTGAAAAATGTAGGATAAAAAGAAAATAAGGTGTGTTGTATATCTTGTCAAGCTATATTATTTGCTTTAAAAATGTAACTTTGGTTGGGTTAATAAATTAGGGAAGTTACATGTTTAGTGTGATGTAACTCAACAAATGAAAGTCTGAGTGGTCCCTTTCTGAAATATAGTCAAGGTTATTAAAAGACATTAGTAGCTTTCAGAGCTGTTCAAAACAATTCCTTTGTTTAATGCCCTTTATAAACTTGAGATATATTACTTTCGTTAGAAAATTTTTCTAGCATCCTGTCCTTAGTCTTGATTGTTTGACAGTTTCACTAATATTACAAATTGATCATACAGCTTGTTTCAGAGGAAGTTAAATACGAAGTTTTGCATCATTTTGACAAAATTAAATAATGAGATATTTAAGTGATATGTAAAGATTATATGAAGTCTTACACTTAAGCTTTGAAATTTATAGTAAAAATAGGAAGAAAAGAAGAGGATAAGTCATTGTTAAAAATGTAAATGGCAGGTGTCTTATTGGTGGGAAGGAAGGTAAAGATTTGGTAGTTAATCAAAACCACAATGAGGTACCTCCTCACATGAGAATATTTCATACCAAAAAGACGAGAAAAAACAAGTGCTCGTATGGATATAGAGAAAAAGGAACCCTTCTACCCTTTCAGTGGTAATGTAGACTGGTCCAGGCCCTGTGGAAAACAGTATCAGATCTCTCAAAAGACTAAAAAAGATCTGTCATAAACCTGCCACATTTATTGTAGACTCTTTACACTAGCCAAGATAGGAAAACAACCAAAGTGTCCAAAATCAGATGAGTGAATCAAGAAATGTGGTATATGTACACAGTGGATTACTTTTACAGGTAATTGGATAATCTCTGCATTTTAACACAAGTGTTCAAACCATTTACATTTAACATCATTTATGGTACTCAGTGTAATTGTAGCTTCTTACAGTTTCTCATTCCTCACATTTCTTTTTTGTACTTTATTTCCTTGTATCTGAATTCTTTTAGATTTAAATTATTTTTATGATTCCATTTTTTTTCTTCACTATGGCTGATTATACTTTCAAAATATATTTGTAGTTTCTTTATGGTTTCAAATTATTCTTATTATAATCTGTCTTCCAGTAATTTTATACCATTTCATGTACAGTTTTCAAACCTTACAACAGCCCATTCCTGTTATCTCTATTTCATACTTTTGGGCTATTGTTCTCATAAACTCTATCACTAAAAATGTTATAAACCCAATACATTACTATTTTTACTTTAGAGACCTGTCTTTTAAAGTAATAAATAAGAATCATTTTATGTTTACCCTAAGGTTAACATGTCTAATACTCTTTTATTTGCATAGCACTGCATTTTAATCTGGTATCATATCCTTATGTCCAAAAATTTCCATTAATATTTCTTTTTTTTTTAAAGATTTATTTATTTATACATACAAGCTGGAGTACAGGCCAGAGGCGTGGGGCGGCAAGAGGGTTCACCACAGAGTGGGGAGCAGAACAGGCGGATCAGAAATACACTGCTGAGGGGAGCAGCAGGCGAGGCAGGAGAGGTCTGCCGCACCATGTGGGGATTCTCCCCTGCTGGGCGTCGAACTCGCATCGCACACTGCCGACAGCCCCACAGCGCAGCGCTCAACCGCTGTGCCACCAGGGAGGCCCTCCATTAATATTTCTTATAGTGCATGTCTTCTAACAAATAATTATTTCCATTTTATTTGAAACTGAAAAATATTTTCACATTGTTTTTAAACAGTTATTTTCACTGGGTGTAGAATTCTAGATTGACAGAACCTCCTCCACCTCACTCCACCCCTCTCCCTAGTATTTTAAAGATCGTATTCTGCTCTCATCTGGATAACATATTTACTGATGAAAAGTAGTTTTTTTCTTTCAGACTGTTTTCAAGATTTGTTTCTATAACTTTGATTTTCAGCAAGTTGACTATCATCTGTCTTGTTCATTTGTTTTCTGGATTGAATTAGCAGAGTTCCTTGTTCTGCAATTTGTTGCCTTGCATTAATTTTGGAAATTGCTCATTTATTACCTCTTTAGGTATTTCCCTTGCTCTTTCATCTCCTGATTCTCTAATTCCTGTCCACTTATATTATACTTTTTGATCTTGCCCCATAGCTCTTATTTGCTCAATCCTCTGTTTTTTTGTTCATCTTTTCATTTTGTATAATTTCTATTAACCTCTCTTCAAATTCCTTCTTTGGTTGTATCCACTTCACTTGTAACCTCATCTAAAGAGTTCTTCACGTCTGATATTTTTTATTTTTACCACTTTTAAAAATTATTCTTACCGTTTCCAGCCCTGCTGAAATCCCCACTTGTTCTGTTTTTTTTTAAGATTTATTTATTTATGTATGCAAGCTGGGGTACAGGCTGGAGGCGTGGGGCGGTGAGAGGTTTCACCAGAGACAGAGTGGGGAGCAGAACAGGCAGATCTACTGAAGTACACTGCTGAAGGGTGCAGCAGGTGAGGCAGGAGAGGTCTGCTACGCCATGTGGGAAGCTCCCTGGTCGGGGATCGAACTTGGGCTGCAGTGGCTGCTGATAGCTTCATAGTGTTGAAACTTAATCTGTTGCACCACCAGGGAGGACCCTGTTCAGGTATTTTTTTCACCTTTTACACTGGACTCTTTAGTATATGAATTAAAAACCTACTTGATAATTCTGTATGCACAATTTCTGAAATTGGTTCTGTTGATTGCTTTGTCTCTTCATATGGATCATTTTTTTCTAAGTACTTTATCTCATAATTTTAGTTGAATGCCAGTCAAGACGGAGATGTAAGTATCTTATGTCCAAAAATGTGGATGTTTCCGCTTATGTGAGGCAGTTTTTGTGGAGTGTTCAGTCACTCTAGTCATTAGACAGCTCAGTTGTGTTTGCTGTTGTCACTGTTACTGCAACATAGACTTCCTCCTCCCTGAGCCTCAGTTTTTCCGTTTGAGTTTGTCCTTAGGATGGAAGCTGGGGCACTGGAGATTTTTTTTACAGTGTTCATGTTCTACCCCTTTGGAGACCCTCTATGCTTGTGCCACAGAGGGATGTTTCTCTTATTCTCTTGTACTTTCCCAGAAGGAGAGGTGCAGTTGCTTGGTACTCATACCAGGCTAGTGGTGGGGGCAGGACAACAGCTCAGTTCTCCCAACACACCTCAGTCTTAGGCAGTTTCTTAGTGTTCTTGCCTGCACCTTGTTATGAACTTGACCTCGTGTCTTCAGCAAGTGTGCAGGTATTAGGTATAAGAGATTTTCCTGCTCTTCCTCCAATAGTGGTAGAAGCAGGAGAGTCTTTGTATCAGTGCAGAATCCTGGGCCAAAAATATTTCTGTCCCTTCTACTAGGTGAAAGACCCTTTCCTTTACAGACCCCAGAGCAGTAGCTCTTTGCCCAAATACTGGAGGTCATGCAGGTCTCCCACCTGCCTTCCAGATGCAGAACATTTTCTTTCTACCATTCTCCCAGGTGCAGCTGATACTTGCCTGGGCCCTAGCATGAGCAGGTTTGGTGTTCCTCTCCCGTCAGTGTACAGGTTTTGATTCATAAAAGAGAAAGATTAGTGGAAGTGGGTAATATTTTCTGCCAATAACAACAGGTCACATCCTACCTCTTAGCCCTGTGTAATTGTCCAAGCTGCCTTCTGTGTTATTACTGACTCTTAGTAAGTGAGGATGTGCCAGGTCCTGCTCTTGCAGGGCAACCCCGACGTGAAATGGGTTGGCCTGACTGTGGGTCCTCACCTGCATGCTTAAAGGGGACTTGTAGTAAGACTCAAGTGCAGGCACATGCAAAAAGGGGGAAATGAGGAAAGGAATAACTCAGGGAGAGAGATAAATTGGTGAATGCATCCAACCAGTTCTGCTGAGCTGGGGTCCCGAGAGCACACTGAAAGCTGACGAAAACCCAAGGGAGCCCCCAAGGCCCACATAACTGGTTATACACCAAGCCTGGCTGCTTATCCTCCCTCAGTTCACAGCAAACCTCCCTTCGGTGACGGTGACATTTGTAGTCCTTGTTGTCTTGGATCTCTTTGGCCCAGGGTTGAGTCTATAAAGTCTGTGTGGAGTTCGTTCAGGACATCCTTTCTCCCCAACACTGCCGGTGTCCCAAAGGTGAGGGTCTTAGTCAGCAGTGTATGCAGCTGATTGGATCCACACGCTCACACATCAGCTTTGAACGTTTAGGCGTGTGTTGTCTAGCCATGGGGATACTTTATTAGGCTATTTCAATTTTGTAGGAGCATCATAGATTGTAAATACATGAACCTGCATGGGCTAGACTACTATACACCTATGCTATATGGTGTAGTGTATTGATTCAGCCATACATGCAGTCTGAATATGCATCATCTATGTGGACTAAAATGTTTTCAATTATGTATGACTGTGTGAAAGTAAGCCTTTTCAGGGAAAAACTGGGATCTGGGCATTTCTTACTGCTTCCTCTGTGCTGAGTCTTAGGAAATAATCTGTTAAGGATTTTTTTCCGGTTTGCTACCATCCTGTGGGACCTCTGAACACTGAGCCCCAGAGCCCGTGCCAAGGAGTGCATGTTCTGAATGGCAGCCACAAGAGCTGAGCTCCTTCCAGGGAGATGCTGGTGATTTGGAGTGCCCTGCAGGAAGCATGTGGAGGTGGTGTCTGCTGGCCTCTCTGTCTTCTGGGGAGGATTGCAGTGGCCTCTAGATGTGTGTTAAATTAGAAAATTGACCTTAAGGCTGCAGGCTTTAAGATAAGCAAGTAGGCCTCTTTGAAGGAAAGACTGAGAGATTAGGATTTCCCTTTGCTGCCTTTGTGCTGAGTTCTGGAATAACCTAGGGACTTTTTGAGAATTTGTTAAGAATGATTTCTTTTCTAAACAAACAAGCAAGCAAATAAACCAAAAAACAGGACTGGGTTTAATACCTAAGCCTCATGAGCATGCAGAGGCATCTTGGGGTTGGATCTCAGAACCCTAAAGTGCTGAGCTGTGACTGAGGCCTCTGCTCTCAGGTACCCGGTGTACATATGACCTGGGAAATGGTCGTGCCGGAGTGCCACAGCGCTGGCCTTGCTGTATCTGAGATCACGTGTGTTTTGTGTGGGTCCCTGCTTCTGGGGCTGAGGCCCTAGGAGTGGTTCAGGCATGAGTTCTAAATGTCTTCTAGGGTATGATAGGAAGAACTTGGTGCTGTCCGGGTATACCACTTCCACGTTGTTTGCCTCCAACTCCCCTTTAGACTTGGGGTATGTGGACCACACATGGCCACTGAAGAGGCTGGGGGTTTGGGGACCGCATCGTTCCAGTATTTCTCCTCCACTGCACACTCTTGAATACCAGCGCATGTACAAGTGCAGCAGAGCTGGAGATCAGGAAGCCTCCAGGATGAGGATTGGGGGTCTGAGGCATCATCAGCCTAGACCCTGACCCCATGGCATGGGACCTTCCGGGTTGCTGACCCGGTCCTGTATAGTGCCCCGCTTGGTGTCCGGTCCAGGGTCTCCAGCGCTTGAAAAAATCACCCTGGTGAATCAGACAGCGGTGACTTGCACAGGCTCTTGGTCACGGAGGTTCTTGCCACATGGAAATAGCGCCATGCAGAGTGTTGGCTGCTGTTGCAAATACTGCCAAGCACTGGCTCAACTGGAGTGGGGCAAGGGGCGCTCTTTCTTCCTTTTTATCTATAGGCCGTAAGTCTTCCAGATGCAAGCACCTTTGACTTTCAGAACTAGGTGTTTTGGTGCTTCTCTCTCAAGTGGAAGTCTTTAATGATGGAGCACTAAACTTTGGGTGGAAAATCGTCACTCCATTGGGAGAAGCTGTGAGTTCCCTCCCAAGTGCATGTCACTGTGTCAGCTGTGTGGGTTATGGAGAGACTGGCAAAGCCTTTCTTACCTGTTAAGACTTGGGCCTTTTCTCGCTTGCCCAGTTTGCAAGATTTGCTGAGCTGGTTTCTGGACTTCTTTCAGAGGGCACTGTTCCACATGTAATTGTCAATTTGTTTTGTCCATGGATTAGTGTTTTTGTGTACTTTGGGTAGATTCCCAAAAGTGGTATTGCTGGGTCGTATGGAAGCTCCATGTTTAGCAGTTTGAGGAATCGCCATACAGCTTTCCATAGGGGTTGGGCCAGTTCACATTCCCACCAGCAGTGTGGAAGAGTTCCTTTTTCTCCACATCCTTTCCAGCATTTGTTGTTGCCTATATTTTTCATGTGTGCCATCCTCACAGGTGTAAGGTGGTATCCCATAGTGGTTTTGATTTGCATTTCCTTGATTATAAGTGATGCTGAGCATTTTTTCATGTATCTGTTGGCCATTTGCTTTTCTTCTTTGGAGAAGTGCCTTTTTAGCTCTTCTGCCCATTTTTTGACTGGGTTATTGGTTTTGTTTTTGTTGAGTTGTGTGAGTTCCTTGTAAATTTTTGTTATCAGTCCTTTATCAGGTGTATTGTGTGCAAAGATCTTTTCCCAGTTGGTAGGGTGTCTGTTTGTTTTGGTTAATGTCTCTTTTGCTGTACAGAAGCTTTTTATTTTGAAGTAATCCCACCTGTTTATCTTGTCCTTCACTTCCTTCACTTTGGGGGGATGTGTCGTTAAAGATTTTGCTGAGATGTGTGTCGTGTAGAGTTTTGCCTATATTTTCTTCTATACATTTTATGGTTTCAGGTCTTACGTCCAGGTCTTTTATCCATTTTGAGTTGGTTTTTGTGCAGGATGTGAGGCAGCAGTCTAGCTTCATTTTTTTGCATGTGGCTGTCCAGTTTTCCCAGCACCGTTTATTGATAGACTGTCCTTGTTCCACTGCATTTTCTTTGCTTCTTTGTCAAAGATTAGTTGTTCATAGATACGCGGCTTTAATTCTGGGTATTCTATTCGCTTCCATTGGTTCTTGTGTCTGTTTTTGTTCCAGTACCATGCTGTTTTAGTTATTACGGCTTTGTAGTATAGTTTGAAATCAGGGAGTGAATTCCTCCATTTTCTTTCTTTTTAGTCAGGAGGGCTTTTGCTATGTGGGTTTTTTTGTGGTTCCATATGAATTTCATCAGCATTTGATCTATTTCTTTGAAGAATGTCATTGAGATTTTTATTGGAATAGCGTTGAATCTGTAAATTGCTTTTGGTAGGATTGCCATTTTGATAATGTTAATCCTGCCAATCCATGAGCAGGGGATGTCTTTCCATTTTCTTGTGTCTTCTTGTATTTCTTTCAACAGTGTTTTATAGTTCTTTGTATAAGTATAAGTCTTTTACGTCTTTTGTTAGTTTGGAAACATCTTACATGGCCATCTCGACTTGAAGTTCTGATTTTGGTGGCCCTAACTGTCAAGTGGGTAGATGACTCTGTCTGTAATGAATAGGTTTTGTCGTGTTAGCTTTGGGCGTCTTGGGTGTTTACCATTTGTGTAATTAATTAAAAACAATTTTTATCAATTTACCTTAGCTGTTAAGAATGTTTTTGAGTTCTTCTAGGCATTTTACTCATCACTGGCATTGGATTATCACAGTATCAGTCTCAGTGCCTTTCTGAAACTCAGATCTAAGAATCACTTAGTATAAACAATACTGAATAACACAGCGCTGAAGGTATTACTACTAAATCTACCAATGTGAACATTTGAAATGATTTAGATTCTACATAGGCACATAAGTAAAATGGAATACTTTCTTTTTCCCAAGATGTGTTTGTTAAATTGAAATAGTAAGGTGGGTGTATTTTTAGCTCCACATGCAAGAAGGAATATTTTCAAGGGTTTAAAGCTACTCTGGTACTTGAAAACAAAAGTGCTTATTTGTTAACTCTAAAAGCCACAGTAGTGTGCCAGTGACATTTTTTTCTTGACAATATTAAGTAAAATGTAGAGTGTGTGAAGATAAGTGCCAAACCATTTCAGCTATATATAGCATATGACGAAATACCCTAAAAGCCAAGGTTGAGTAAAAATGCTGATCAGGCTGTTTGTTATACTTGTCATTTAGATAAAAGAGCTGCTACAGCTGACACAAAATAGTTCTTAAACCCCTAGCAGTGGCAATGTTGCTTAAATGACAGAGACTGCTAGTTTATTTTCTTCCTTCGGGGTTAGGGAAAGAAGGCAGGTGGTGGAGATGCACAGAATAAAAGTCATAGATTTGTTTAAAAAGCATTAGTAGTACAGAGAAGAAAGACTCGGGTTCGCAAACATGGATATACAAATATAGAAATTAAGCAGAAAGTAAAGCAAAAAAAGTTGCTGGAAGTATTTGTTTTGTTCACTTTAAAAAAAAAAACAAAACATTTGTTTGCCAAGCATCTTCTTGGTGTCTCCAAGACAAAAATCTTAATTTTTTTTTAATCATTTGTGAAGTTGTTCTGCTAAGGTGAAATCTACATACATTATATAGGTAGAGATAAAAGTGTAAAGAACATTTTTTTCCAAAAGAACATTTAAACTTCCCTGCTCATGAGAAGACTCTAATCACCTTACAGATTCAGCGCCAATATTTTCATCAGTCTAAACAACCCAAATCATCCTAGCATTTACTAGTCAATTTAGAGTGGGCTTTGAATCTTGCCCTTGCCCCTGGTTAGGTAACTAACTATTGATAGTCATTTATAACTTCTCCCAGACTCCAGTTTTGTACCTATAAACTGGAAATGCTAATAGACTTGCATATTAAGGATTTATGAATATAATGAGGTACTTTATGTAAGACTCCTAGAACTTTCACTTCCATCCAATGAATAGCAGCATTGCCATCAGGTTGAATGGCCCCTGTAATCTGCATGCTATAGTTATTTCTTAGAATCTTCCCATTCTATGTGAGTACTAAGAGATTATTCTCTAATTGGGAATTGCTGTTTTTTCATGTCACATTCCCCCATTATCCAGCCTCTTCCAACCTCTGACTTTGAAGGTTTTTGTTCAGTGAGTATCAGATACCTGCACTTAGTTAACAATATTCTATCCTTTAACCTGAGATTGTTACATAGCATTGAATTCATCTTACATTGACCCAACCACCTTGTTGCCGTTTCCTTGCTTGTTTCTAGCCTCCACTTTACAGTGATTCTCTTTGAGTCTATCTACCTATAGACTTACTCTAGTTCCAGGGAAGAATAAAATAATGTTGCCTGTAGTAGCCCTTTAAATGCTATAGAATAGGCTTTCTGGGTAAAGGAATGAAGGGTGTTTCCAGCTCCCTAATCATACTAAGTGAGAGGACATTGGCTGATGGCTTAGGCCAGGCATCAGGAGCTTAAGCAAAGTCCTAAATGTAGTCATGATCGTTGACCTCCTCTCCAGTCCCTTTTCACTTTTGCTATCTCTTCTTCACTCCTCTCTGTACCCACAAAATACATCATCATGCTCCAGAATGATCTTTTCCTTTTTCTTTAATTTTCTTCTCTTCTACTTTTTATACATAGGTGTTAGGGTTTAATGGTTTTCCCCAAAGGAAAAAAGAGAACTTTCACAGAAAGATATAAAAACGCAAAAAAAAAACAACACCTTTTTTGAGACTTGGATTTTAAAAGAGAAGTTTAATTCAAGCAAATCTCTGCTCAGGATTTCTGAGATTTCTTGCTAATTCCTTCCCCTATTCTGAGTAACTGTAATCAAGATCCAGGGATTTGGATCTTCATTTGGAACAGTTAGCATATAAATGTCAGAAGGAGGAAAGAATGATGGTGATGGTGGTAACAATAAGAGCTGTACTTACTTTCTTTGAACCAGGGGTGCTTTTCTAAGCACTTTACATGTACATTAGACTTTCAAATCAGCATATTAAATAAATGTTTGCCTGAAATGGAAATATAAGAAATTGGAAAATTGTTGAAATTTGGAAGAGCATTTTGGAAAACAGGATTTTTAGGTGGGTAAAATGACCCAAAGATTGGATTTTTGAGTGCTGGGTTTGTGTCTTCTAGATATACATTGATATTGAGCTAGATTACTCAAAATACTTCCTATATTTCTTATTGAAATTGGAATGTATAGGTCCCATATTGTGAGAATAAATAATAATTTTTTCTAAATTATAAAATGTAATCTGGCAATATTATTTTTAATTAGATAACTTTAGGTAGTATGTCCTAAAATTTTAAAAAGAAAGAAAAAACTTAGAATGTATCAACACTACAAAAAGGCATTCCTTTTTACAGCCAACTACTACTAGGAATTAGATGAATCTGATGTGTGCATTTGCGGGGGGGGTGTGAATCCTAAACTGTTTCTTTTTAATTAAAATAGTAAAAGATGATTATAACTTGCTAGACATTTCATATGCTTTTCATATTAAAATTTAGAGGCTCTTTGGACATTTGAAAAGTAATGTTGCTTATGCTCTTGAGGTAGGGTAATTCACTTTTAGTACTACGTGTCCTGTTAGGCTTTTGAGGATTGTGATGTTTAATCACATTCTTTCCCAGTAAGCTCCACTAATTTCATCAGTTGTATTTAATGACTTTCCTTAAATATTTTTAATCAAGTAAGCTGAAAGATTATTATTATAGCCAATAACTTACTTTGTGACAGTCACTGAGCTGGGCACTTTACATATAGTTCTTTTGTTTCTCTGATAATTAACAAAATTGCTTCTCAAAGACGATAATAAAAATGTATTTTTATTATAATACTCTTCAAACATTGATTTAGCAAGTTTTCCATTATTTGGTCTGAAAGGTTTCTCTATAGTTTCTAAACAGAATAGTTACTACTCTACCACAGCTGTTAATTTTTGTTATTTGTCACATCAAAATATCCTTGGTGATTTTTTTTTTTACTATTTATATATTTTCGAGAGTTTTGGTGTTCTTTATTCTTTTATTTGTATTTTCCTACTTTAATCCAAGTTGTTTTTGTTTGTTTTTGTTATGGAGTGCTTCTTTTGGGAGTCCTGATACTTTAATTTTTAACTCATTCTATCTTATTTGAATCATTCTTTAGTCTTGTTATGATTAAGGTGTTTTTTTAATTTTTGTAGTTTTTTAAAATTCATAAAATATTTTGTGTTAGCATTCTGTAGTATTTAATTTTTTTTTATATCCTAGAGCTATTTATGTTTGCCTGGTTATGAACTTGAATTACAGCTCCCTAATCAATACTTATTTTTGTAGTGATCTTTAAATGACCAGTATTTTTGCTCTTCTTCCTCTAAACAATTTGCTGATTTAAAAAAAAATACTCTGTCAAGCCTTTACTGTTAAATTGTGCGAAGAGCTCTTTGTAGGATAATAGCACTAGCGTCTTCCTGAATTGCCCTACAATTGTTACTCTTAATATACTGTATAAGTAAGAGAAACCATCAACATTTACTTTTAGTTCTTTGCAGAGATGAATAAACGTTTTGAAATGCTGATTTAGACAATGTTTTAAAAATGCTATGATGCACTTTGGTGTATGACTGACTCTTGCTTAGTTAAATGTTTTGCAGCATTATAACATAGTTGGATTCAGCTCATCTTTTAAAGCAGTTGTCAGAAAAATATGGGCCAGCATGGTAGAATGTATTAGCTCAATACATTGTCTCCATTTTATTATGAAGCTGCTGAGGAAGCTGTGATATACAGCTCTGTCATTACAGATCTATTGTTAGGACGGTTCCACAGTCTTCTTTGCACTGCCATTAATTTATAGCAGTAAACAATATGTAGCCTTCCAACTGCAGCAAAGCAGAATCTTTTAATGAGGTGGATGTTATTACCACAATAAATCAGTGCTTTCGCGTAATGTATAATTCAATGTGTGTATTCCCACTGTAACTTCTCTGAGTAAGCTGATAGTGTATCATTGTCATTGCACAGCTCCTTGGGCCTTTTTTTTAAACCTTCTTTTATTTGGGGACTTCTTTTTTATATGCTTGCAAATAAATGTGGTATGTCTTGATAGCTGTCCTGTAGCAGGCTTCAGAAACCAACTGTAACAATAACAGCCAGAATCAATACTGTGGGTTTCTACCTGTATGGATCTCTGCATGAGGGCATTTTTTTTCCAGATGCTAGTGAAATCAATCCTAATTGGTTTTAGCATTATATTCAAGAAACATGATTCTATAACTATTGATTTTGGGGGTGGATACTCATTTGGAGAGTAATAAAAATAGGAACAGTTGAAGTGAATACTTAATATGCTGCAGAACCATAGAAAAGGCCCATTGATTCTATTTTTAATTCACATAATTTGTCTTCCAATGATTTTATTTCTTCTTTCCTTTTTCATGGCTCAGTCTTCAGGGACAAGAATTAAAATACATTTAAAGTCATTCCAAATTGGTTCTGTGACAAAGAATTCTTGGAGTTAGTTCCATTCTTAACTCGCATAAATTTAGTAAATCTAAACCTTTCATATAGACACTGGTGCTTTAAAAGATGACATAGTCACCTAGTATATTGTGATACTGATTTAAAATAGTAACCAATTAAAGATTTTAAAAAATTTTTCTATAAAGTAAAGAAGGCTTAAAATAAAATGCTGATTAAACCAAACTATTGAAAGATACAAGTGTCAAAGATAAATAGTATGGAAAAAACATTTAATTTAAAAATAGTTGACAACTAAAATAATGAATTTAAATGTTGCCTGAAATCACATACGAACATGAAAAACAGTAAAGGTAGTTTAACATTACTTCTTTTTCAAGTAGGGTATTTCTGAATGCATCTATTTTAAACCAGTATTTTAAATTTATTTTAATATTTCCTCTCTGTATAATCAGACCTTTTCTCTCTCTTGTCAGTGTGGAGTGTGTCTAATTTATAGGTTTTCATTAAGGAAAATAATCTTACATACATCTTACAAGATCTTAGTTACATCTTGTTTACCAGTGAATTGGTACTTTTATTTTAAATAAGGGATCAAGATCTTCTAAAGATTAGAATGTTTTGAGAGGGTGAATTGTTACTTAAAGTTGTTGATCTTAACATTCTTTGAGCCCTTACAGTCCTAAGAACAGTATCATGTCTTTGAAAAAAAGGTGCACATGCATTTCGCCACACACATTTCTGCATCCTGTTTCACGGAATCCATGTGGCACAACCACAGCCACATTAATGTCACCAAGTAACGTTTTGAAGCCCTGTGCCAAGAAGTATGCTGGAGACTTTGACCATTGTTTTGTTCAGACTTTCCCCCAATTTTAAAAGATAATCTTAAAAAAAAAATAGTTGGCATTCATTAACTGTTGTCAGACATTATTTATAAGACTTTGCATGTTACTGCTCATTTTATTTTCCAAAACAACTTACTGATGGGGTACTCTTGTTATTACCATGAACCCAAGTTCTTCATTGCTTTGCTAGACTTGCTTTCGATGTGCCTGCTGTAATGTTTCTATTCCAGTATCATCTCATATTATGTCTGTTGTACTTCTTATATTCCATACAGGCATATTTGTGTTCGATAAATTCTGGCTGTACTCATATTTGTAGAAATTTATAAATGTACATACATTTAATCCCTTTATTACTCAGTCTCCTCCATGCACTTCTAACTCCCTCTGTTTTTTTTCATCTTCTTCTCAGAACCTATTAAACTAATTCTGTAGCTTCATGATTCTGTTTCTGGTTGCTGCTTCTAATTAACTAACTATGATTTACTAGGTGCTTTCCAAACTATTGTGTAGCTAATATTCACTTCAGGTAATTGTCTTTATGAAAAAGCTTTATATAGACTGATGAAAGACCTATATTCAACAAAAATAGGCTTACTGAGAAATGACAGTCTTTCCTAAGCACTTATATGTCTAACATACATTGAAAAAAAATCTTCAACTACTTTCTGAATGTACCACTGTCTTTTAGCATAAGTAGTGTGCATTTGTATTATATATACATACACACATATTTTTAATTCACTTTCACAGTTGCTCATAGGATATCATTTGAAGAGAAAAATAGATTCAAGATGATTACATTTACGTGCTCTTCTTTGTCTTTTTCCTCCACTGGCAGCCAATAGGAGCTTTGAATCCAAAGAGAGCAGCATTCTTTGCAGAGCGTTATGAATCTTGGGAAGATGACCAAGTTCCGAAGTTCCACTATGGTACTCATTACTCAACTGCAAGTTTTGTTCTTGCATGGCTACTGAGAATAGTAAGTTCCATTTGAATAATAAACCAGGAATAAATAAATTCAATGCTGTGGAGTATATGCAATATTTAAAAATCATCAGCATCTTTTTTGGATGCTGAAATTTCTCTTAAGTGATAAAGGTTCTGATTGTAACTATCCCATTTGGTATATATTTTATAACATATTACTTGTATAATTGCTTTTAAAATGTTTCACCTAGAAGCATTCTTATGAGAATTTTTCCCTTAAATTTGCCTCTTCAAATTTTTTACTGTATTCTAAATTGAGAAATAGGTTAATTTCAAATGTAGCCTATTAAAATAAGAATTAAATAAGATTTCATTAACACAGTCATGTTTTGGAAGCTTCACTTGCCCCAAATGGAATAAGGTATTATTTGTAGGTTACACCGAGGCTGTTGTGTATTGATAATATATTGGTTAAACAAGAAGTGTTTCTGTAAAATTGAGAGGTGATTCATCTACTCGAAAGTAATTTCTTTGGGAAAGCATTAGCAGCACATCATTAATTAAAGCTTGTTAGAAGGGTACAGGCAGACATAAATCCTAGAAGTAATTTATAGTGCCTAGCTAATTTCAAGCAATTATCTACTAATATGTGTTTAAGTGTTCTTTAACTAAGAGGAGGCTTTTAAATCTTCTAAACATTTTTCTTTTCTTAATCATAAATTAAATATTGAGCCATAACAATAGGAAAATTACATACTAGATTATTTTCTTGCACGGTGAAGAAAATGCATTCTAATTTATGTCTGAATGTCATTAATAAATTGTTCTTGGAAAGGAAGAAAGTCTGAAAAATTTTGCAGATACTGAATTTTGAAGATATTTCTTCTGAAACAAAAATAATTAAAGAACATTAATGTCTAAATGTAATCATTCAGGTATAATTCCCCATGTATGCTTGGTATGTATTTGACTAATATTTTTTAGTCATTAAAATATTTAGATATAAAGATTTATAAAAACCATGTTTTTATTACGAGGGACCATACTGCTATTTTTAATTGCTTATTTTTTAGGAGCCCTTCACAACTTATTTCCTAAATTTGCAAGGAGGGAAATTTGATCATGCAGACCGAACTTTTTCATCAATTTCCAGAGCTTGGCGAAACAGTCAGCGGGATACATCTGATATTAAGGTACAGAAGTGTTTCATTTACACTTACTATTCCCAACATGTTCCTAGTTGAAAGAGTTCTGACAGTTTCTCTCCTGCATACAGCCCTACACTTTAAAGGATGAGACCTTTATTAAATAGCCAAGAACGATTGTATAGAATTTGTCTTTCTATGTTCTCTATCTGTGTGTATCCGTTTCTTCTCTCTTTTTTCCTTTCCCCTCTCTCTCTCCTTCTTTCTTCTCCTCCCTCTCTCCAAATATGGAATGGTTGTTTTACCTCCTCCTGGAAATTTTTTTTCAAGGATTATATAGTAGGTGGAATAAGGCACCATTCAGTCAACAGAATTAATGTAATTAGGAAAATACAATGAGAAACATCTCAGACTTTTTATGTAATTCAGTTTAACTTAATAGTCCCATGTCTCTATTATTCAGGTAATCTTTCACCTGCTACTGGCTCTAATTGTTTACCTGACTCTGCTTTGTATAGGATTGCATTATTGAAGGGAAATGAAAATTGTTCTCATACTTATTTACATTAACTATAGTAAAAGATAAAACTTTTAACAGTAGTTAATATAAACATGACTAGACTTTTGATTCTACCTTAAGAAGTACGGTATTGATTTCCATAACTTAATGTCTTTTCCTGCAGTGTGCTGTGTTAGATGCTTTTGAGTGTTAGGAGATAGACCTGAGATTGTGAAACTTACAGTCTCATAAAAATATGACTTATACATAAGTACTTATATTATGTGGGGGAAAATGATAACTGCCATGGGAGAAATATGGTTCAAAAGAACCATAGTTATGTTACTATAGAATACCTTTAAAATATTCAGTGTAATAATTTTATCTTACTTTTAAGTATACTTTAGTCTAGAAAATATACTCCCATGATTCATTTTATTGTAGATTTATTACATTTTTTTATCAAAGATGTTTTAATTAAAGAAGATTGCATCACACAGAAAGTCTTATTTTGGGATGTCTGTAGGATGTTTTGATACAACAAATAGTATACTCTGGAATACTCTCAATTCTTTAAGAATCACCACTGGATAACATTGAAGTGGACAACAGTAAATCAGAAATAGTTAAGACATTAATGATTATTAATTCCATTTCTAATCTCAGAGCCATTCATTTACTTAGTTCTTTTGAGAAGCAATGAAAATATGGATACAGAAAAACAATGATAACCTGACTTAACTATAATCAAAACATGGTTTTTAAAATTTTCTAAATTCCTTTATTTGTTATGTGTCTCACTATCAAATTATAACCTCATTACTAAGTTTGGGACAACAGATGTAAGCAAAAACAAAATAATAAATTTGAAAATTATTTCTCCTGTTGTAAAGTAGAATGGATATTTTCAACTTTTACCTCTCTGAGCATTGCTTAAAGCTTTGTTAAACATAAGGTGTATATGGTAGGTCCTAATGGTTTTGTTGCCTCTTTTGCCTAAATCTCAAACTTTTTCTCTCAAGATTATTTAACATGTGTGGTTCCATTTCAAAAAAAAGAAAGAACTTTCACTACAATACCCCACCTGTGAAGAAATTAAACACAAAAACAGCTCCCTAACATAGTTTTTCAAACTGAAAACAGAATTCACATGAACTTCTTTACCTTTCTCTTGCCTTATTTTTCTCATTACTTTTATTTTTCACAAATAATAAGAACTGAAATCCATCTTGCTTTCCTTTCCAGCAAAATTTAATAAAACATCCCCATTTACTAAACAAACATTAGAATTTCAGTTCTTGCTATTGTTCTGCTTTATTTCTAGCAGTGTCATATAGGGCATCTGTATGAAGAAATAGAGTATAAAGTTAAGGGAAAAGCTGAAAAAAAAGAATTTAAAATTCCAAGTATTAGAATGATTGGGGCCCGCATGGAAGTATAACTTCATTCTTTTTTTTTTTAAAGATTTATTTTATTTTTGTATACAAGCCAGGGTGCAGGCCAAAGATGTCAGGCAATGAGAGGGTTCACCAGAGACGGAGTGGGGAGCAGAACAGGCAGATGGACCGAAACACACTGCTGAGGGCAGCAGCAGGCGAGGCAGAAGAGGTCTGCGAAGCCATATGGGAATCTCCCCTGCCCGCATAGAACTCGCACCGTAGCCGCTGACAGCCTAACCTGTTGTGCCACCAGGGAGGCCCCAGAAATATAACTTCATTCTTAATACCATTTCATTTTGTTCAGAGGCACAGAAATTTTCTTTAGGATTAACTGCTGAAACCTACTTGTTCTTTTAGCCAAAATTTATAACTACAAACCATTTGTAGGGTGAATAGGACAATGATAAACTACCTCGCTTTCTGTATTGATAATCAGGTAACTCAGGGCCAACTTAGTGACTTTCAGTTTAATGATAGCTTTCTGATTGCAGAAAGGTGAATGCCTTCAATGTCTTTGAACAATGATGTGCCTGTTTTGTTTTGTTTTGTTGTCCTCCATCCACATATGAACTGACAGTTGCAATAACAGGTAGTCATGAGGACTCAAATAGTTCTAAAATTGACTTGGAAAGTCATCACTGTGACAAATGAAAGTTTTAAATCTCCAACAGATTTTGTGTTTTAAGTCCTAAAATTTAACTTGAGTTTAGAAACCAAGGTGCAAAATATATTATTCTTTACAGCCTGACCCATCAACCAAATTTTGTGGAACAAATTTTAGACTCACAAAGCTTAGGTGAATTTCATTAAGCAGTCATATGTAGTTATTAGGCAAAATCTAACCTTTTGTAGGCAATTCATTGTCACTGATTTTCCTCTCTCTCTTGATGTAACATGCTCATTCCACTTTCTGTCAATAAATTCGACCTAATGGCTACATGCAGTCTGACTTGCTGCAGCTTTAACTTTTTTTCCTTCTTTCCTTTCCCTCTATAGTAATGATTAGCAAGCAGGGCTGAGAAGTGGAAGCAGTCATAAATGTCACCTAGCTTCATTGTTTTAGAATGGGGCAGTAGTAAATGGATTTAAAATGGACTTGATTGGAGAATCATACTTCTCCAGAAACTCCTAATTTAGTACAATAATATATAACAAAATAACATACTAAAAACAAAATAAGAGTAAAAGCTCTGGTAGAATCCTGAGGTAGCATTATTTTTTTTTAATTTTACTCAGTTTATGCATTATAGTTCTCGCGTTTGATACAGCACCAAATAAAACACAGTCATTGCCTTCAGTGAACTTTTGCACTACAGGAAATACCGACAAAGAGGTCCAGCAATTTAATAAAGATTCTGTGGGCTCATAGATACAACATTTGAAGTGAAGAGATGGAAAGAGGAAATCCAGGCCTATTATGAGTTGCCTTATGAGCTTTGTTAAGGGAGTTGAACTTCTCTTGGAGACAGTAAGGAGGCATTGGAAGGTATGAGGCAGAGGAGTGACATAAATGGATCTTGTGGCTTAACGAGGTCTTCGTGGTTGGCTTTGAGTATGTATTACACTATGATCAGGAGTGGAAGTGGTCTGTAAACTATAAACTAATTAGGCAAGTGCCTTGAATGTTTAAACTCATAAGTGGCAGCGGTTCTGAAGAAATGTGTATGAATTTAAGACATACTTAGAAGGTAAGAACTATTAGGATTTTGTGACTGATTTGTCTCATGAGTGAGAGAGACATTTAGGCTTGGGCTTGTGTATAGAGAACACAGAAGAAGAGCAGATCTGCATAGGGCATAGGTACCTAGCTCCCTGCCTGCAGTCGGAAAACTTGTACGACAAGTGAGGTAAATCCCAAAACATTTTCAGTGTTTGTTATTTATCATCTACAATACATGATTGAGAGCAGTTTGGGTTAAAAGGGTAAGGTAAACATAGTTCTTCTTATGCCTCCAGTGAGAATATCAGGTATATATAAAACCATTTTGAATGCAAGTACATTCAAAGTGATAAGTGCTATGATAAGATGAAACAAAATAAAATGAATTCTGACTGGGGGAGTTAGAATTGGGGGTGACTTGTATAGCAGGTAGAAAAAGGAGACTGAAAAAGGATAAGATAGCCAGGAGAGGACACCCCAGCAGAAGGGCACAGCAAAATACAAATTGATACGTGCTCCACGTGGAAAGGGGCCACTAACATCCCTGATTTTAGGAAGGGCTTTTCTGTCCATAAGAAGCTGGTTACTCAGTGTCACCTGCTCATCAAGAGCTGTTAATGATTCCATTTTCTACATTTTTACATTTAAGACAGATGGAGTTCTTGACTATTAGAGCTTTGTAAAAGAAGCCCATGTATACATACTGCTGCTAGTCTGTTAAAAAACCCATCTTTGATTTATTGTATATTGTTACTGAGGAAGGTAAAATTTGTACAAAGGTCTGAAATTAGTAGGGTCAGTACAGCATATTCTATACTTGCAATTAAATACATGAAATGTAATCAGTTACTAAGAAATTACAAAATAATATTATAAAAATAAAGCGTGGTAAATAATATTTCAGGAATGAGTTTAATTTTATCTTTAAAAATTAACCCTTAAAAATTTTAAGTGTAATTCAAAATGGAGGTAATCATTGTACCGCTTTATTTGCGTCTTGTGAGATTTGTAAAACATGAGCCCTCTGACTTGCCCTCCACTATGCCAGAAGTCCCAAGGGTCTGTAATCTGAAGATAAGTTAGCTTCCTCCTTTCCCCCCCATCAGCACCTCTCCTCCATAATACATTCCGTGGATGCTGATAGCATCAGTGATAGAACCATTTATAAAAAAAGTGTTTAGCTACAGTTAGTAGAAAGTAATTGCTAGAAATATATTTCATGTTGGGTTTTTTAGAAAAGGTTAATAATTGGTGATTTGTTTTCTTGGTAAAATCATTTTCATCTTTCCTCCTGTTTTCAGACATATTTTTAAATAATTCAGAAGTTTCAAATACTAAAGAAAGCAAAATAGAATTCTTAACCTTTTCCATTCATCCTTTATACATTTCTGCCTTCTGTAATCTTTTCAATTTAGCTATTTTCATTTTTTTTTGAAAAACAGTAAAAATGAAAATTTCAGACATTACAAAATAAGTTCAGTAACTTGTGTATTTGCACTTTAAATATTTCCTAAGCTTAAATGAGTGTTTTTAATTGAAGTATATCAAGTATAGCACTGCAAAATTAAGATTTTTGACATGTTAATTTGATACATTTATATGTTGTAACATGATCGTCATTGTAGCATTAATTAGCACCTCTATCATGTTGTTTTTCTTTTATTGGTTGGCATAATTAAGTTTGATAATCATAATACCGTATTGTTGTCTGTATTCTCTATAAGGTGTGTTAATTTTCCAGGGCTTGTTTACTACTTGTTGCAGGTTTGTGCCCTTAAACACTTGTCCTGTCCCCTCCCCCACCTCTTAGTAACCACCATTTTATTCTCTGTTTTTAAGAGTTTGGCTCTTTCAGATTGCACATATAAATGCCATCGTATATTCCTGGCCTTTTTTGACATATCTCATGTAGCAATGTGCTCAAGGTCCACCCATGTTATCACATGTGACAGAATGTCCTTTGTGTGTATATATCACATCTTTACTATTATTAGTTGGTGGGCACTTAGGTAGATTCCATGTCTTGACTGTTGGCATAGTGCTGCTGTAAACATGTGAGTGCATATATCTCTTGGATATCTTACGTTCATTTCCTTTGAGTATAGACTAAGAAGTAGAAATGCTAGATCATATGGTTGATCTATTTTAAATTTTTTAAGGGACTCTGTATTCTTTTCCATAGTGGATGAGCCAATTTACATTCCTACCAACAGAGTACCAGGGTTTCCTTTTTCCCTTTTATTTTTTTTCCAGTCTATATTTTTCCATTTGTTTCTGTTTCATGCTTACATCCACATTGGAGTGAATTCAAGCTGTCGTACCTCTTTCTTCATATAAAACACTCACACTCAAACTGAATTTTTTATTCATCCTTACTTTATGCATAAGCACATGTTGCAGATTTGTTAACTTTGCCACATCTCTTTAACTCTTTTCTTCTTCATGTGTAATATGTTAAATGATGTACCCGTATACTAATTCTCTTTTTTTTTATTGAGCTTTGCATTCCTTTATCCTCAATAAACCATTGTTTCATTCTTTGATAAAAATTATTTGAAAGATGAAATATTTTTCTTTTTCATACTACTTCATACTATAAACTAATAAATAATAGATAATAGATAACCCATCTTAATCTAATATATTGGAGAGAATAATTGGGTTTGAATTTGTTTGAAATTTCATTTGTTTGAAATTGGGTTTGAAATTTCATACTATATGCTAGACAGAAAAATTGTTTTAGAGTATTTAGAAAATATTTTAATCTTCCTGAGTTATAAAAATGTATATACGTACTTGTATAAAAATGTACATCACATACAAGTGATTTGTTTTTTGACTGGCGATCCATAATAATTTTACTCAAATAAAAATATAGACTGATCATTTATTCGTTCATAGACACAGATGTTGACTGTTCTTCATACTTATTTGCATATACTTATGTATGTATGTACATAGTGTGTATGTATATGTCTGTGTATACACATTATGTGTGCATATACATGTGTGTTTATATACATACACATATACATATGCATATATATAGTACAATCCAGAAGGAATTTAAGATAGCCATTTTATGTATTCTCTTTTCTTATTTGCATTATTAATGTCCATTATCTCTTCCCAAATTATGGTTTCCTGGAATAATAAAAGACTCAGTGAAGACTTTCAGTACAAATATTGAAGAAAATAATGTTTTGAATACAGGAGAGAGCTATAAAATATTGAGGGTATTCATTCACAAAGTGAGGCATGTTGAGCCTTATTGTCATCATTAATAAAAAAAATTTGTTTTGAATGTGGTAGTTATTTAATAGTAATTATTAAGTCTCAATTACTATGTGGCCATATTTATTTTTACAAGTGAATTTTGTTAAATGCCCTTAAAATTAATGTTAAATGCTTTTGTGAATGGATGTTATTCTGTGAATGTTGGATTTTAAGGATCAGGCAAGTTGAATGCATAAATTAGGATTTTTATCAGCAGTCATGTTGGTGATAGTAGTAATGATTATTATTACTACACTGTCATTATTACTATTTTTTTAGTATGTAGTAATAATTACTAGTAATGAGTTAATAATAATTTCTCACGAAATACGGAATTCTGTATTATCTCATATTTATCTCACAGCAACCCTATGTTTTAGAAATGGCAGTTGAGGTAAGGGTCAGGAAAATTAAATTAATTTAAGGGCATGTGGCTAGTAAGTTAAGTAGACAAATTCAAACCCAATTATTCTCTCCAATATATTAGATTAAGATGGGTTATCTATTATCTATTAGTTTATAATTTGTCATTTTTTTCTTTATTTTAATGCATTTGAGGTGATATGGTATTTATTGGAACTGTCTAGAGGATTATAGATTATTTGCCTTCTCCAGTTTAAAAAAATTGCTATTCTTTTAAAAAGAAAAAATAGCTTTTTATCTACAAAGAAAGGAGAAACTAAATTTAAACACCAATTTGAAAACTTTCATATATGCATTTTATTTAAAATGACATCCATATGCAGTTCAACTCAATTTTTTTTCAAATCATTTCTTTAAAAAAGCTTTCCTTGTTTGTGGGCTAATGAACACATGAAAGTTAAAATTTATCAGGACGTACACTTTTTCATAATATGTTACTTTATAATTTTTCAACTCTTTTATTCATTAAGAATTCTTAATTTGAATTTCTTTTTCCTTCATAAATTCTCTCATTTTTTCCCAATGGTATAAAGTTAAAATTTTGCTTTCAAATCTTTTCTGCCATCAATATGCCTAAGGAAGTTTTTGTTAAATTAATTATCTTGATACATGCTTATATTTGAGTTGTAAAGATTTCCTATTTTAGTAAGAAGCAAATAAAAATTTTAATTTTACTTCTGAAGTAGCCTAATTTTGACTTCTGGTTTTGATTATTTTGTTTCTTTGGGCTAATAGATTAGTATTTGTCGTGGTTGCCCAGGTATTACTGAAGGAATAGTTTTAGTTCAATGGATGAAATTGGTGACTGTTCATAAGAGAATCACATCACTTCTCTACAGAGGCCACTCATATCAGTGGAGATCATACCTTAATTAAGAAAACTAAAGCATATGTGTGGTCACAACCAATCCTTGTCATTTTGCCATGAAAGCCTTAGGATTTGTGATCAAAGCAATGGGCTTATCCCAACTGTGGTATAACCTCTGGTTGAACCTTTCAGATTTTTATTTTAGGAGATGGTATACTACTTTTTGACCATGTCACCTGCCTCTCAGACCCATCTGCTAATTAAGTGATAGAGATTAAAATTATTGTCAGCAAGTTAGAAGAAAATATAAATTGTAAATATCTCTGTCTTCTGTCAGTGTTGTTTACTTATCATTTTACACTGATGTTTTAAATAATTGCTGAACATGTGTTTTTTATCCAGAGCTGAATTTTCTGTTCTGATGAATATAAAACATACTTCACTTTGTAAATGTAGAAATATTGGAGAGACATAATCTTTGACTCTGTTACTAAATTTCATCTGTCAAAGGAGATAATTTTAACTGTAATATTCAGCGTTATACCAAGACTTGGTTCTTAGAAAGATACTTTTAGGATTCAAATGAGATCTCATTTCTAAACATAGTTTATCCATCATTTATTTAGGTCTTCTTAAGTTGTTCCCTACAATGTTTTGTAGCTTTTTCTACTAGCAACGTCATATATTTTTATTAAATGTATTACATTCTTTTCTCTAAAAGTTTCTCTGACGAACTCCCCCATCTTTTTGATATTTTGTCTTTTGAATTTCTAGGGTGCTATTTATTTCTACAGCCATTTCTTTCTAAAAATGTATCCCTTTAATGTTATTTAGAAATTTTACCTGTGATGGGTAGGGAAGGACTGGCGGACAGGAGAATAAATAAAATGAAAGGGATTTCTGTAAAGTTTTCTTCTTTTAATAAAAGTATTGCTTGCATTTCTGCCCATATTGAATACTTCCTACCATTTTAGTTTGTAGAAATAATTATCTATGAATATATTGGTAACATGTCATCATTGAAATACATATAAATTCATAGGCAAGAATTCAAGTATGTAGGATGAAGTATGTAATAAATATTCCAATTTGAATTCAAAGCTGTTTCGTATTAGACTAGTGGGAAATTCATTCATAGTCATTAGAGGTGTAGGCCTGGAACCTCCTTTTCATAAGATTTGAATGAGATCCAGGCTTACATGACACTTCCAAAATTGTCCCTCACATCTTCATTTTTTCTTGTTACATTAGTCATATCCTTATTGTCTTAAGACACAATTATTTTGCCAGTTAATAACAGGCTTGGGTTAATCAGTACTTGCTGATGCCAAAAGCCATATGCTTAGGGACTAACTTTCCCAAGTGCATCATTTGGGAAGATTGTTTTCTTTGTGTGGGCTCCAGATTGGTGGGAAAAAATAGGATCTGAAATCCATTCTGTACGCCACTTACCAAAGGGGGTTACTTTGGGCTGTACTAGCCGATAAAGGCTGCCATTTTCTTATTCAGAAAGAGGTATTCTGTAGGCAAGTAGTGACCCTCATCTCCACTAGCCTTCCCCTGGTTTCCAGCCTAGCCTTTTTCACCCTTTTTTCCCCCCAGACTGCTGACTACAGAGTTTTAGAAACTTGGGGAAAATCTTTTCTCTCTCATTTGGCTTGTGTATCTTTAGAAACACTAACTTTTGACACTGCTGCTTCTGGATACCTTGCATAATCTACTCTGTTTGCTTAGACTTTCCCAAAAGACAAAGAAAGAGAATATCTTCTGCCCTGCATCCTGAAAATACTCTGCAAAATGCCTGATAATCTTTTAAAATTAGAGGAGAGCATGGATGGGAGGTAAAAAATAGAAAAAACACAAATTCATAAATTTCAACTGAACTATGATTAAACTTAATTTTAATTAGTAAGATTTACATTTTTACTTTTAAGATATTTTGATAATGTCCATTGTACAAAATTACAAGATATCTATCTTTAGAAGTCAATTGAAAATAAAATCAGTTATCAACTTGATTGATAATTAAACAGAAATTGATGAGTTATTACCTTCCAGCATGGTAGAGATTGTATCACTAACAGTTTAACCTGATCCAGTAACACATAAAAGTTTAAAATTGCTTTTTCATCTTTCATTTAAAATATATCTGTTTTATGTATACTTTTACTCCATTTAATTTCTAGCTAAATGAATTTATATTTGGGTAAGCTGTCAGTATGAAAGTGAAATAATTTAAATTCATAATGCATATTTATATGTTTAAAGGAGGTCAGGAAATATATTTATATTGTTAATTGAATTTTGAACTTGTAGAAAAAGCCAGTGATGAGCATTTGTGTGTTGAACAAATATATATTTTGTCAAGCTGTTGAGCAGCTTGAATAAAATGACAGATGTGGAAGACAGAGAAAAATATAAAAAAATTAAAAGAGCTTTGGCACTACATATAAAGATTGAAAACTTTATTTTTATGAAAATTGTTATGAAATGTCACATGTTCTTTTTATGCTTCCTAGGCATGGTCTCAAGCATATTTTGGTATAATTTTACTATGTGATGTATATTTCAGATTTATAATAGAAATCTCTGATCTCACAAATTTTAAATTTTGGGAGACACCTAGCATCTAAAATTCAGCCATTTTAGTTACTTTGAATCTAGAATTTGTTAGAATTATTAGGCACATGGTGGATATAACAGGCAAACGAACATATCTTTTAGTCATTTAGAGCCTTGTAGTGGAGTAAGGATGGTGAGTATTGTTGAAATGAAAAGAATTAACATTAAATTTAGCCAAAGGCTCCTTTTGACTGAATACTCGAGGAAGACAGGTCTTTGCTCCTGTTTTAGAACCTAGGAGTAAAAACATTCCTCTTCATTAGCATAAGTAATATGGAGTGAAAATAAGGAATGTTGGTAAAATTTCTCAAAGTGAAATTAGCTGAATGTAAATTTCAACAAAATGACTTATTTCAATAAATTGACTTATTTTCATATTTGGGTAAATTAAAGCATATTTTAAACATTCTGCCTATTTGATAAATTTTACCTTTAAATACTATTTGTAATACGTATATAACATGTATGTGTTTTTTTAATAGAACCAATTTTCTTGTCAAAGAATGAAAAAGTTTTACTTTTTTGTTTACTTAGAATCTCTGGTAAAAACCTGTATTTATGATGTTTAATAACAACAGACTAGTAATAGTGGGTTTTTAGAGGAGGAGGAGGGTAAGTGAGAGAGACAAGTAGAGGGGTTGGTTTGACAGTGCTACTGTAACTTTGGTGGTGCTGTGTTGTGGCGTATACGTTGATCGAGATGTAAAGCTATACTGTTAATCATACAGTGTTGTAAAGGAATGGTAAATAAATGTAAAGAACAATGAGATAAAAAATAAAGTGTTTAGTACTAGAACTCAAGCTTATTTAAAACTCATACTTATTTGATCACTAAGGGCACAGGCTTTAGAGTGAGACAAGTCTAAAGTACCACTTATAAGAAATGAGTTCTGTAACTTTGAGCAAATTATATTTTGAGCCATAGTTCATCTTACTAATGGAGATGATACCTTACCTTATAACACTGTTGTGAATATTAAATTTGATAATGGTCTGTGAGAGTTTGTTTTAGTACCTTACTCATCTCATGCCATACAAGTTAGCACAAATAAATTGGATATAGCTTTTTATTGCATAAAATAACCCACATGTATGTCTTTCTCTCTTTTGTCAATCAGACATTTACATAATTTCTAGAAATGAGAATTTTAAAAAGTTGTGTGGTCACTGGTGTAATTTAATGTTAAAATTTTAGCAGAATTCTTTTTTGTTTGTTTTAAATTTGTTTGATTTAAATGTTTTCAAGTCTAATGATCAGGTTGTTGTCAGGCATTTGGAGGACAAGCTCATTTCTGCCCTGCTTAGTCAATTATCGTTATTGTAAACAAAGGATATACAACTCAAAAGTCAAACAACATTTCACATGGATGATGGAGGTGATAATAGCTTAATTCTTGCTGGATCTTTTTTCCTTACTCTCTCCAGTTAATACTGACCTTGTCCAAAATCTGATGACCTCCCTATTTTACTCAACCGTTTGGAAGCCAGTCCTGCCACAGCTGGCCCTGAGGGGGTATCTGAAAGACCACTGAGTCACTGACCCATGTCAAGACTGAATTTCAAGTCTGATCTAAAGAATCTCTGAAATAGTTATACCTGGGGCTTATTGTACACAAAAACCTAACTGGCTGCATTTTTCAGCTTATTAAGTATCCCATTAAAGTGTATTTTAAAGTCCTTATTAAAACCATATTTAAAAAACTTAAAAAAAAACACATATTTAACTTCCCCAGTTTCTTAGGCATGTCATTTTCTAGACTAATTCTTAATTTTGATCTTTTATCAGCATTAGTTCCTTAAAACTAACCTTGAATGTTTTGAATTGTGAGCAGAATATGTTGTTACACTGTAGGTAAATGTAGTGAATATTTCTCTGATTGATATAGGGACAAAGACAGTGGCATTTTAATGCTTATAAGAGTTTTGTTTTTTTCTGGCAAAATTGCACATAGCTCATTAAAAATCTATTCTTATTGTTATAGCATATTAATCTCTGTTTATAGCTTATCAAACCTCAAACATTGCTCAAATATTGGTATTGAGCAATTTTTAGGTTATGGCACTCGTCCTAATGGAAAGCATATTATAATCATTTAGGAGGATATTATTTAATTTGGTTGGATGGGATATGTCTACTGTGATAGAAATAGTAATAGGGCTATGATATGAAAAGTGAAAAAATTCCTGTTTATTTTGTTCTACACAATCGGAAATGACCAGGCCCTTTATGATTTATCAGTATTCCACAATTTATAATATGACATTGTCTTTTATTTTTATATAGGAGTTGATCCCTGAATTTTATTATCTCCCTGAGATGTTTGTCAACTTCAATAATTATAATCTTGGAGTGATGGATGATGGAACAGTAGTATCTGATGTTGAACTTCCTCCTTGGGCCAAAACCTCAGAAGAATTTGTTCGCATAAACAGACTGGTAAGATAGTAATCATCTACTCTGTTGAGAGCCTTTTTAAGTGTCTTTTATGTGTGTTGGCATAACCATTAACCCTTCTTCTTTGGGACAAAACTATGGTTGATAAGGGTAATGGAAAGTGTCGTAATAGTTCATGAATTTCCACCTATACTTTATAAAATTCTATTGACTTGAAAAATATAATGGTTTCTTTTATTTTCTTATGCAGAATTTAAGTACTTTCATATGTGCATAATCCAATTATAAGCAAAAATTTTGAGTAAGACATTAATCTGTGTTTTTTCAAACTTGGATTTCTTGTACCAAAAAAAATAGCACTGTCCTGTGATCCAGATTAGAAGATCATTGCACTCTTTGGTAATAGAAACAAGATTTTCAAATTATATATCTCTTTTGAAAGACATCCTCATACAATATGTAAAATATGAAAACTTAAAACTTTAAGCACAGTAATCATTATGCTTAACGAGATCTTAGAATCCTTTCTACTGGGTTTTTAATGTCCTCTGCTATATGGCTTCTCCATTATTTTATGAAAATTAATATGCCTTTTTCTTTTTGCCTTGAAGTTTCATGAATCTTTGAATCAGGGAGCTTTATTCTCAATATTTAAAAGTAGTGGCTTTGTCATCCTCCATGTTGAAAGTAAAATTTAAATTGCATTGTTTTTAATTTACACTTAAACAAAGAAAAATCATTACATCTTCGTTTTCTTGGTGGCATTTCTTAACTTTCATGCCACCAATTATAATATAATCCTGACTTCCAGATCCTTATGGCAATCCTATTATTATCTAAATTTCACATATTATGTATTGGGAGCAGCGTATGGATTGTATTGGCTTGAAAGTTACACCAGTTTTCCCAGTCATGGGTAAACCACCTTGCTGAATGGGTCTTAGACACTTTTTTCTCGACCTTGATTTCTCGACCTTGACTTGTTATCTTTTTTCTCGACCTTGACTTGTTATCTTTAATTAAGTATAAATCTGTAATTATGTTTGTAAAATACCTATCTCTGACTCACAGTACACACTCAGGAAATAGCACCTAATATTTTTATAACACAGTCTAAAAGGTACAGCTTGCATTTCACTCTAACCACACTCATTTTTGAAGATTCTCATCTCATTAAATTGAAAGCTCAAGACAAAACTTCATTCTGTGAGATATTGAGGAAGATGTCACACTTTTAAATGTGGCAGTTGTCTACGGTTCTGTGATTCTTTTCTGGGAAACATGGAAGTCAATAGAAGCTATATTCATTCTTCCATCTTGTTTACCTTTTAAAACACATTGAGATCTAATTTACATATAACAATCACCCTTTTACAAGTAAACAATTCAGTGAGTTTAGTAAATTTACACAGTGTGTAACTATTACCACAGTCCCAATTAGAACACTTACTGTCACTCCGAGGAGGTTCCTCTACCTGTTTACAGGCAATCTCTGCTCCCATGCCTAGTCCCACCTAACCACCGATTCTGTCTCTCTAGTTTTGCTCTTTCTAAAAATGTTATATAAACAGAATAACGCAGTATGTAGTCTTTTGTGTTTGGGTCCTTTCACTTCTTGTGATGTTTTTGAGATTCATTCATGTTGTTGCCTCTGTCAGTAATTTGTATTTGTGAGTGTCACAGTTTTCCACTGTCTAGAGAGAACACATTGTATTTGTGTTTACCAGTTTCTGGACACTTGCATTTTCTCCAGGTTGAGCCTATTATGAATATTTGCATGTATCTTGGGGTAGACATCTGTTTTCATTTCTCTTGGATAGACTCCTAGAAGGTTAATTGCAGAATCATATGATAAGAATATATTTACTGTACCATTTTGCATTCCCATTGGCAATATATGAAGTTCCAGTTTTTCAATATTCTTGCCAGACTTGGTGTTGTCAATTTTAGCCATTCTTGAAGGTATCCTTGCCTTTCCTCATGACTAATGATACCTGTCATCTTTTCACAGCCTTATTTTCCACTCATATATGGTCTTTAGTGGACTAACTTTTCAAATCTTTCTATTTTTTAATAGTCAGTTGTAAGAGATCTTTATATATTCTCCATAAAACTTTTTTATCCAATATATATTTTGACAGTATTTTTCTCCTAGTTTGAGACTTGTCTTTTCATCTATGTAAGGATTCCTTTAGAGTCACCATTAAAAAGATGTTTTTACTATTAAGTGGATATAAAATAATATTTATATAGAATTTGAAAGCTATAAATGATTAACCCACATTGTAAAAGGTGTATTTTTAAGAAAAATTAATATTTGCTCTGATCATTTTCTTACTGAAATACTTCTCAAATATGATTGAAAATTTTAAGTCTCAAGGCAATCAGCTTTCTATTAATCATGACCATGCTTATTATTAATAGTACAGAGAAATTAGTTTAATTTGCTTTAAAAGGCGTTTAAGAGACAGAAGCATTTAATAACTTTCACTTATAGTTTTCAACAATATTTAACAATTAGTAAAATTCAGTTGTAGAAATTGGGAGAAGCCACTCTCCTGGCCTCCATCTCTCATCTGTCCTCTCTCAGCCTCACCCCGGAAGACTCAGAGCTGTGTGGGAAGGGCTTCCCAGGTGCACCAAGTAAAAGAAGATGGCAATATTGTTTTAAATCCACTTTCAGTTTTGCCTTCCCATGCTCTAAACTTAAATGTTGCTATGAAACTATATGTACAAACTAGTATTTTGCAATACTAATTGCACATTTAAATACCTTACTGTTAATTTTATTAAACATTTGTCTCAGTGGTTCTCTTCCTGTGAGTTTTACAGATGCCCTTATAGTTTAGATTGTGAATAAGCTTACATTCTTAAAAGTATTATAAAATAAATTTACTGTAAATTAAGTCTAAATAGTTTAGAATTCAATATTTACATCTCTGATCTTTTAAATTCATAATTAAAAAGATACTTGATCTAATTTGCATGTCATTATGAAAAAATTTAGTATCTCACTCGTGTCCAAAAATATTTGCTGTGCTCCTATGATGAACAAAGATTTCCTACAGAATGGTCCATATTGATTCATTTTTAATTTCCTGTTAACTTTCTAGAGGTGGTTAAATTATTAGTATGGCATTTTATGTATTTGTTTAGCATATTGTCACATAAGGGTTTTATCCCCCTCCTCTTTTTGGTTTACCTCTTCAAGTCCACAGATTTTATGCAATGATTGTAGCTCATGAAATGCATACTACTTTGATCTGTGACCTTTTTGTGGTGCTAATCGGGTTCCTGATATCATTATACCTTACTCATTAATCATATTTCCTGCAGCCCGTCAGGCAGCCAGACAGCACAAGTCCCTGTTTTCAGCCCTCTGTTGGCAGGTTTCTGCTTTTTCAGATTATTACAGACGATACTTTAGCTTCTCATAGCCAGAGCCACATCAAGCTGTGTGTTACAATTAAAGTCAGATGGTCCTCAGGTTGAACAGGGATATAGTGTTGCAGCTGTTTCTCTTCCTGGAACAAACCAGCACCAGGAACAGATGATCTATAGGACAGTGAATAATAACAGATTGTACAGTACTCTTGGTAGCGGGGGATCACAGAATTAATGAGCTGACATACTCATTTTAAGATACCCAGCATGTTTTTTAAAAGTATTTGGCTACCCAAATATTCAAGGGGTTAGGATGTTTTTAGGAGCATGACTTTATTGATAGATCAGTAATGCTGCATTTGTTATTTGAGTTTCCTCCCTTACCTAAGTAAGCATTTTAATCCTCAAAGCTTTCAGTAAGTAATGAAGATCTAAATGTAGGATTGGTAAATTGACCAAAGTGTTAGATTTATGTACATAAGATAATATCCTGTGTATTTTAGGAGGAAAATCCACCTAAGTCTGATTAGTCTTTCTAGCAAATACATTATATTTCTTTGAACATTTTAAGTCAGGGTAAAATCAAAGCATTTGTTACTATAGCTCAGATACTGGTCTGTGTTATTTAATACTACCTGGGTCAGAAAAAAATTTTATTCCAAATATTGCTTTTGAAATATAAATGAGAAGCAGGCTTTTATACCTTCAAATAATATAAAAATCTATCAGTTAAGAGTCCTCATCATTTATCTCTTAGGATATAATGTTGTGTTATGGAACTATATTACACTGCCTCTTATAACACGTAAGTTAAGATACAGGCAAAGAAAATCATACACTGAGCAGTAATGATAGATCTGCTTATAGAAGTTGGTGAAGTGGGGCATTTTGTTTTAGCCAAAGGATGTATAATTCATTCAAATTATAATGAGAGTAATTCATTCATTTAACAGGTATTAAGATGAATACCTGAAGTAATACGTGAATTAACAGTACCTATATATGAACCAGCACTGTTAGCCTCAGGGAACAAGACAGTCGATGCCCTACTTTTGGGGGAGATTACTTCTTTGATAACTTAGATCTCAGAACTAGAAAGGTGAGAGGTTGTGTGAATCTAATAAAGAAATGTTACTGTTGATGGATTGTCCTGGGGCTACCAGTTCGAATCGAATCGTTTGCTGTTGTGTATCTCTGTAGCTTTTGTCTTCTCAGCTCTTTCAAAGTGGTGATGTGAATGGCCACTTGCTTCAGAAGGTGAAGAGGAATGAAATGAGTATGTTCTCGCCTTTCCAGGCAACATGTGGACGAATTATGATGTCTTTTTATATTGTATGAGAAAAATTACAATTTCAGATTTCATTTCTCCACCGTTTTTTCCTATCACTAACATTTAAATCTGTTCAACTTAAATCTTTGTAGATTTTTTTCAGTCTAGTTTTTTGTAACATTTTCTTCTGAATGGAAAATTTACAATTTTCAAGCAATGAATGGCAGCATGGCCAAAACTAAAAATACCATGTGTCTGATGAGAAAGTGCTTTATATACATATAACAAGGCTTACAACTTGAGATGACTGAGTTCACAATGATACTGCAATTCGATTGTTGTAATGGCATATCATGTTCCAAATTACAGTGTTTAGCAGCACTATAAGGTTGAGAGGATTGATTGAGATTTGAAAGTGGTTGTACTTCTGACCTTTATTCACATCTTTGTTTCCATTTTCTGGAGAAATGGCATTTAAAAACCCGTTTCTTGAGAGGTGACCAGGTAATGTTAAACAAAATTTTTGGAATAGAAGTGCCAGAAGCAAAATGCTTTTCATATCATTCCTCTTCCATTGCCTTTTCATTTTCCACATTGATAATGATATGGTCAATAATACTAACATCCATGGTGACTGCAATTACTAATAATTCTCAACTGTGGACATATTCCTCTCTCTCCTCCTCCCCCACCCCCCCGCCCCGTTCAGATTTAAATCCTTAGGGAACCAGGGCAGATCTGTGAAGTTTGAAAAAAAATCCATTTAATACCTGTTTGCTTTTAGTCCTGATACATAGTTTGCTATGAAAATTCTAGCTTAAGCTCTCTGCCCAACTGTGTCAATGAAGCCTCTTTTTGTCCTTTCTTTTTTTTCCCAATAAACCTGTCCTTTAAAAAGAAGAAAATTCTAGATAAAAAGAATACCTGAGTTAGTGGAGAAAAAGGTATACCACATTGATAGGTTGTTTATTCTCCCCAAATATATTAAGTCTAAAAACCAATCCAGGTTTGTTTTGTTTTGTTGGACGATGATAAAATGACTGTAAAGGGCAAAGACTTACTTATAGCAAAGACTTGCTCTGAGAACAGCAAAGATTTCTGAAAGACTTGCTTTAGTGTCTACCAAGAATAATGATAAAGCTGTAGTAATTTGGGAAAATTAGGAGAAATAGACTAACTGATATGATTAGAGAACCCAGAAACAGACAAGAACATAAAAATACACCTCATCTATTACAGAGCTTGTATGGCAGATCTTGTGGAATGGAAAGACTTTTCAACTTAGAGTGCTGAGATGGTTATATTAGTTTCCTCAGACTACTGTAACAAAGTACCACGAGTTGAGAGTCTTAAATAACAGAAATGTGTTGTCTCACAGTTCTGGAGATTGGAAGTCTGAAATCAAAATGGAAAAGGATTGGCTCCTTTGGTGCTGCTGTGAAAGAAGAATCTGTTTCATGTGTCTCTACCTCTCTAACTATCTTGTCCCTGTTTCTCCACATCATCCTCTCTGTGTCTGTCTTTCTGTCTACATTTGCCCTTTTTATAAGACACCAGATATACTGGATTATCAGATTTCTTGTACTCTAGAATCAGCTCATCTTTACAGAAATAACTACATATGTAATGACCTTGTATCTGAATAGGATCACATGTTGAGTTAATGGAAAATTCAGGTTTTTAACTTATGAATTCTTCCTCTATTTTATGAAAGACTGACAGACTGGCATTATTTTATCTTTAAATGTTGGATAGAATTCTTCACTAAAGCCTTAGGATTTTGACTTTTTTGTGGGACGATTATAAATTACTAATTCAATGCCTTTGCTTGTTATAAGTTTATATTTTCTATTTTTTTCCCTAAATCAGTTTCAGTAATTTGTAATTTTCTGGGAATTGTCCATTCAGTCTAAGTTGTCCAATTAGTCTAAATTGTTTAATATATTGGTGTAGGGTTTCTCATAGTAGTATATTTATAATCATTTTACTTTCTCCAAGTTTTGTAGTGAAGTTGCCTCATTTATGCCTGATTTTTCGTAACTTGTCATCTTTTTTTCTTGATCAGAAAAGTTTGTCAATTTTGTTGAGTTTTTCAAAGAACCAACTTTTGTTTCTTTTTTCTGCTGTGTTCTATTTTTCTTTCATTGGGTTTTCATTTCAATAGTCAGTATTTCTTTCCTTCTGCTTGCTTTTGGATTTATTTTCGTCTTTTACTGAATTCTTAATTTGGGAAACCTTTTTTGAGTGGTTTCTTTTTTATAGCATTGACTTTTGCAGTAAATTTTCTTTTATGTACTAAAAGAAAATTTCTTTTATGTACTAAAAGAAAATTGTTCATAGTACAAATTTTATTTTATGTGCTATTTCTGCTTCATCTCATAGATTTTGATATGGGATGCTTATTTCACTCATCTGTAATACTGTAATTTACCTTGTGATTTCTTTTTTAGATTCATAGGTCATGTATTGCTTAGCTTTAGGGTATTTGGGGACTTTCCAAAAATTTTCCCTTTTATTTCTAATTTATGATGTTAGAGAACACACTTTGTATGATTTCTGTTGTTTCAAATGTTCTGAGGGTTGCTTTAGGATCTCATGTACTGTGAATATTAGCGGATTCTCTGTTTGCTCTTGAGAAGAATGGATATACTGCTGTTGAATAGTCTAGGTTTATTGTGCTCAAATTGGTATCTTCATTGATTTTCCACTGCTATTCATTTGCTAGTGAGACATTGACATTTCCTAATATTATCAATTATATCACTTTTGGTTCATATATATTTGAGCTCTGCTATTAGGTGCATATATTAGTTTCCTATGCCTGCTATAATATCTTACTAAACACTTGATGTCTTAAAACAACAATGTATTCTCTCACAGTTCTAGAAGCCAGGAGTCCTAAATCAGTCTTATGTACCTTCCAGAATCTCTCTGCTTCTGTCCTCACATCAACTTCCTCTGTTACATTTATAGTGAAATCTCCACCTTCCTCTTATAAGGATACATGTATTATATTTAGGACCTTCCCCAATAACCCAAAATAATGTTCCCATTTCAAGATCCTTAATTTAATGACATTGAAAAGGCCATTTCCCTATATAAGGGAACATTTATAGGTTGTAGATAGACATAGAGACTTGAAATATTACTTGATGGGAGGGAGCACATTTTTCAGCCTACCACTATATGTACGTTTACAATTGTTGTGTTTTCCTGATTATCCATTTTTTCATCATAAATTGGGCTTGTTTCTAGTAATTTTTTTTTTTTTTTGTCTGTTTCACCTGATGTGAGTGGAGCCAGTTCTGCTCTCATATGGTTTCTGTTTGCCTGGTATATGGTTTTCCATTCTTTAACTTTCAGGTTACTTTGTGTTTAATTCTGCCATCCAAGTACAAACCAAGTGTAGCCCTACTTAGTTTCCAAGAACAAACAGGACTTGGTACATTCAGGGTTGAAAGAGCCAGAGACATGATTCTGAAGTGTCTTTGGGAGACACCATGAACTTGGATGATGTTACTAATCCAGTCTGAAAGTCTGCCATTTAATCAATTAATAACACAGCTGGGTTCATGTCTGCTGTTGTGCTATTTGTCAGTTTTTTTTTTTTTTTTTTTGCTCATTTGCCTCTTTTATACTAATCTTTAAGGCACAGTAAATATTCCTAGTCTGCCATTTACTTTGATTTATTTTATTTTAATTTTTTGTTATTTTTATAGTCATTGTTCTAGGAACAATGTGCATCTTAATTTTTTCCCACACACTTCATGAGACAAAGGAATTCACATGCAAAATCTGTAAAAATCCAGAAAAGCGTAGAAGCAACCTAACTGTGCCAACTACAAACTTACTTTATTCCATGTCTCAATTATTGATAAATGTTTTTACTATTAACCTACACTAAACAAACTTACAAGTGACAGTATGTGAAGCAAATTTGTCATGAGGAATTCAGCTACCAAGGAAACCATAATATTTCTTCTTTCTGGTAGGAGTTTTTCTTTTAGCCCAAAACTATATGGGCATCCAAACAAAAGAAAAAAATCACTATATGGTGGCACTGATTTGGAATAAAATAAGAGTTGAATGATTTTTTTAGAGATTTATTTATTTATGTATACAAGAGCTGGGGTGTAGGTCAGAGGTGTGGGGAGGTGAGAGGCTTCACCAGAGACAGAGTGGGGAGCAGAACAGGTGGATCGACTGAAGTACACTGCTGAGGGGAGCAATGGGCAAGACAGGAGAGGTCTGCTGCGCCAAGTGGGAAGCTCCCTGGCTGGGGATCAAACTCGTGCTGCAGGGGCTCTGGATAGCTTCATAGTGCTGAGCCTTAACCTGTTGTGCCACCAGGGATGTCCAAGAGTTGAATGATCTTAATTTACTGAACAATATTTGTTTAATGCTTACACTCTATATTCAGGTTATACAAAGGCAACCAAGACACACAAGGCCTCGTACCCTCATAGATTAAATGGAAGTTTCAAAGGAGGTTTTTTTTGAAAAAAATTTTTTAATTAAGGTAACATTGGTTTACAGTAATATATATGACTCAGAAATGTAGGATCCCCACTTTTCAGGTATATGTTGTTGTTCCACACTGACCAAGGCAGCCATCATCCTCACCACAGTCCATTGGGCCCTGTCCCCCTCTTTCCTTTTCACCTCCCCACTCCCATCTTAGTTTCACACTCAGATTTCTAGGCATTGTTTTTGGTTTGATATTGTCTGAACCTTTGTTTCTCTATATTCCACATGAGTAATACAACTAGGTGTTTATATGTATTCCTATTGTCTCATATGGTAAGAATTCACCTCTTATAGCTGAGTCATATTCACGCGCACGCGCGCGCGCGTGTGTGTGTGTGTGTGTGTGTGTGTGTGTACACCACCTCTTCTTAATCCACTTATCTGTCCTTGGGCACTAAGTTTGTTGCCATAACCTGACTGTTGTGAGTAGTGCTGCAGTGAACATAGGCATGCATATGTTCCTTCAAATTAATTGTTTTTATATTCTTAGGTAGATACCTAGGAGTAAAGTATTAAAAATAGATCTTCCATATAATTCAGAGGAGATCTTAATCTCTATGTGATCCTGGTGCTTCTGTCTCCAATACAGAGATGGAAAACCTGTCCCCCAAATCAGATTATTCATATTTATGTGACCTCTTTTCTAGGTCTGATTAGGACACCCTGTCAAACTGTTATTTTCTGTGCTATCTTTTATAATCTCTCTATTTACCATTCCCTTCTGTCAAACCTTTCAGCAAACAGGACACTACTGCCTTATACATTTTAATGATTGGAATTTGGATATTTTTTCCAAATTATGACTTGGGGTGTTATTTTACATATAACTGACCTAGTTTAATGCAGAGCAATTTTTCTCAATTTAAGTTTTTGAAGTATCTTCATGTCCTGACTTACGAGGAAAAAAATAACACCTCACGTGTGGTAACTTAGTACGTGTTTAGAGCCATTTAAGTTCATTAGAGGTTAGAAGTAAGAAGAAAAAGAAAGTATGGAAGAGATATTTTCATAATAACAAAAGAGAAAAAGGTCTAGAAAGTACGCTATTTAGTTTTGATTTTTGTGTAAATTATCACAGTGGTGTGCTGCCAGGTACAACTGAAAAATTCTCATTTCTGCCAGGGACTAATGATAATGGTTGGAGAGGGACCATGAGACTCATTGGCTCACCATACAAGACTAGAAGTAGAATTCACAGAGGAGCACTTGCTTGCCTAGTTTCCATCACAATCACCGTTGCTTTGGTGGTGCTTCCTGGTGCCGGGAGAAGTTTGCCTCCATTTTCCCGTTACCTGGAAATTAATTTTTTTAATTATTAAGAAATACAAAAGAATTTTTCCTTATAATCATGTTTTATATTAATCACAATAAATCTTTTCCAGTAAAAGGCAAATTATTGTTCTGTATAACATAATAGAGAAATATCCAGAGCAAAAGTATAGATTCCTGTCTGTGTATCAGAATCTACTCTTTCTTTTTTATGGGTTCATCATAATAATTCTCAACAGGGTGGACATATTCTGCCTTCCTGCAGTGGTCAGATCTAAATCCTTAGGGACCCAGGGCAGATCCGTGAAGCATGAAAAATAAGTCTATTTAATATTTGACTCACTTTTAGTCTTGATATATAGTTTACTGCAAAAATTCTAGAATTCTAGAATTTCATTTCATTTTTTCATTTCATTGAAAAGTCCAGTGTTTCATTCAGCGAAGTCATTGGTACTTACCATGGACCAAATACTGTATTTAATTCTGGGAAAATGCAGAGGGAAATATAATTACTACCCTATAGGAACTCACTGTTTATTAATGGAAGTAATTACTATACATTGTGACAAATTGTCCTATAGATGACAGAGCAACTAAATACATTGAAGAAATGAAGATTTGTAAGAGGCATTTAAGCTGGAAATTGAAGGATTTTCTAAGAAATACATTTCATCTTAAGTGTATTTGATCTTTTAGCACTTCCATTTGATCATAATGCCTTTTTAGACCATGTTTCCATGTCTCATTTTTCTAAATGTAACAATTTTATAGCCAATCTTATTTAAAGTATTTGTACAGTTTTTTAAATGGACATGGAAAGTATCTTTTTTGGTTAAAGTGTGAGCTGGTTAGCAATCCAAGGAATTAGGAAAAATCAAATCCGTGATGTTACTGGCTTCCTCTATCTTGTTCCACCACTGCCTCCAGGGTTCCTTTCTCTCAGTCCCCTTTCATATTCACATTCTAGCCCTTTGGGAAGGCAAGAGTATAAGCAGCTTCTTTTTTTAAAGGATGTGACTGGGAAGAGGTACATCACTTCTGCTCATAGCCTACATCCTAAACACAGTCACTCTTAGCACATGGGAGTTTGCGAAGTGTAATATCAAAGTGAGTTCCCTAAAACTGAAAGGGAGGATGGGTCTGTTGTTAAAAGGAAGAAATATAAAGTAGATAATGAGAAACAATTGGTAATTTATGCTCTAATAACAAATCAGGAGATTGATATTATAGAATATGCCTGGAAAAAATTTCTGGGTTTGACATGGGAGGTTCTAATTAAACAGTATATTTTGCCCTGTTATTGTCACCGTACTTTATTAGAACTGTCATTGTCATTCTTTGCACTTCTCTCCTGGCACTACTTGAGAGAATAAAGACATTAGTAGGTAGGAGAAAGGGTCATCCCCTAGTAGAAAGAGAGAAGATGCTAAGAGAATGAATTTGTTTCCAGAGGCAATAATTACTGTCTGTCTTATATCTCATTGCCTATAAACAATAAATATTTGTAGAAGAAAGGAAAGATTAAATTTCTAGAATAAGACCAGCTAATAACAGGTAAGAAGTCTTTATTTACAGATAGCAGTAAAGTCATTCCTAAAATGAGATTGCTCTAAATTCTGGCAGTTATCACAGAGTAACAAAAATAAGTCACAAGGGATGGGATATGATGTGGAAAAGAATGGGGTATGGAGAGTAAAGCAATGTTCCAGTAAGATTAGTTCACCATTCTCTGATCTCTGGAAAAATGATCCAAGAAATGGGAAGCTTCTTCCAGAGATTAGTTAATTATTTTTACTTCTCAAATAAGATGACTGAAGTGTAAGTCTGGGGAAAGCAAGTACTGTGGCTTAAATTTATCAAGAAACTAAATGGGTTAGTTAAGTTCAGGAAAAAATGTGTTCTCTGGTTTTGTACTTAGCAAGAAAAAGGCTAACTCTTTATGTGAGAGTTGCAGAAATGTTTTAAACCCTTCCAGAAGGAATCCTCGTTACTTTGTGTGATAATCAAAGCACCTCACACTAATGTATAAACTGAATTATCAAAATACAGGTAGAATCTGAATGCCATGTAATGACACACTGAACTGTGTGCATTTCCAAGTGCTTGAAAAGACCAGAAACTCTGTTCTGAGTAAACACAAGTCACAACTATTCCATCCACTCTCATCTGTCAGCAAAAAGAGACTCTATAAACAAAATTAGAAATCCAGATCCTGGTACTCTCAAAGTAGATTGCATGCACTAGGTTTATTGAAACAATGCTGACATTATGTGCTGTAGAAACTTGGTGAATCCATTCTTTATCGTCCTGCCACTTCTGTAAGACTGCTGGTACCTCAGAGTGAGACTGCTGGACACTTTGATGGCTTATCTCTGGAGTTTTGATTCCTTTTTTGATTGAGGTCATAAGAGAAATCTGAACAGCAGTTTCTTAATTTCCTTCAGAAATATTTAAACATTCTTAGCATTACTGTCTATAAATTTAAATAGGAGACTTATGTTTCAAGTGATTGTTTTGTATCTTTTATGAAAATATAAACTGAGGCTATGCATTTCTCTGCATGTAACAATCTTCTTGAATGATTCAGGCTAATAGTTGTTGAAATTTTTTGGTTCATCTAACAATTCCAGTGTCACATATCTCTCTAGCCTCTGGAACAGTGTTGTTGTGGACTAAGATTTTCTTTAATGATGGAAATCATCTCTGTCCACATGATAGCCACTAGTCACTGAACACTTGAAATATGACGGCTGAGTACTTGTAATGTCACTAATATTACTTAGGAACCGAATTTTAAACAGCTGTCCTTGCCTAGTGGCTCCTACATTGACAGCGCAGTTCTTGAAATCTGGTCATTGAGGTCCGCACTGTGGTGTCCATGAACTAGCTTCAGTACTTCCTCTCTGTGACTTCGCTGAATCCCCCCAATAGCCTTATAAAAAATGACATCATGAGCATGAGAACTCTCTTCTTGGCTTCAGACCTCATTTAAATTAGGGTTCTGTTTATTTTCACATTATATTCATAGCTTTGCTTTCCAAATAATTTTTACCCAAATATTATATATGATTTAGGGCCTTTCCTGAAGTTTTCTTCCTTAAGAAACTTTTCCTCTGCTCCAGTCCCCTTCTTTCACCCACCAGCTTAACTAATGTTTCTTACCTTTCTATTTTGTTTTCTTTAAATAGGGGAACTTCTTCTATGGCTAGAATCTTACTTTTTTCATACCATCAATCCTTAATTAACTTACTCCTGATGAAGAAAATAGAGAATTGACTTATTCTCAGGTTTTGGAAACTTACTCAATTAAAAATTAATTAAGGTTAATTAAAATTATGTCTTATCAAATATATCCAGCCTAGTAATTTGCAAAATGTGTTGTTCAGTGACTCTTGTATTTGTTAATTATCTTTGAATATGGTACTTTGAATACTGAGCAGATACTTTTTGAAATAAGAATTTGATATTTTGTATTCTGAAAGTATAGAAGGGTAATTTAATTTCTTCTGACACTACTTTCAAATTTTTTTCAATGGCAAAATATGAATGAAGATAACATGAGAAAATATTATTTCAGAAGTTCCTTTAAAGATCTTTCCAGTCCTCTACTTTCCTTGAATAGCATTCAATCATCACTAGTTTACTGTAGGAAATACTGATACATACCCTTTTTTAGTTTGGTAAACTATACTTTATGGAATATTTAGAAAACATTAATGAAGTAACCACTGTTAAACAAAAATATTTTAAATGTTTTTATTTCAGATATTTTGGAGATCTTAGTTAAATCTTTTCAACAGAGCTGTTGTTCAGTACTTAGCATCATTTTAACAAACTGAATTTCAGTCTACTGCACCCTGAGTTGTTGATTAGTAACCTACTTGAAGCAGAAGGGTAGAAGTGTTACATCCAGACATTTGTTACTCTAAATATCTCAAAACAAGGCCTACTCTGCCTTAGAGGTCTAAAGCTGCCAACTTGCCTGTGGTTTCTTTATCCCTTCATCCAGCTGCTCCTCACTGCTTTTGCCCATTTGCCCTCTGGCTCATGGGATAGAATGTTTAGCTTCCCCGGAGGCTACTGTTAATGCTTCCTTTTTACTCTGCTGGCTGGGAATGCACTTGGCATCCTCGTCTCAAACCTCTCCTCCCTCTTTTTTCTAGACACCAAGCACTTAAGTAGCACTTTCAGCCTCCACCAGTTATCAGTAGTAGCTTTCAACCCCTCATTTCTGGTCTGGTAACTCAGCACACTGTCCCAAGAGAGCTTGACTAAGCCAATTTGCCCTCCTTCCTCTGTCTGTCCATCTTCCTTTTCTCTTTTTCCTCTTTATCCATTTCCTTGACCCCCTTTTATTTTTCTTTCACTCTCTGTTTAATCTTCCTCATCATTTTTTCCTTCTGCTTTTAGTACAGTAGATGCCACAGAGTTAGGCAAATATTTGCAGTAGAAAATAGAATAGTAAATTTAAAAAATTAAACAAGTTTGACCAATATTTTAATTGCATCTACTGAAGAATTTTTTTTTTTAACTATGCCTTAGTTCCCTTGCCCTTGTTTGGCAATAATGTAGATTCTGTTATTATAAGCTTATGAGTTTTACTGCATGTTTTGTATACAGATTTGTAGATTTTGCACTTGCACTGGTTTACTTGTTCAAGACAGTATACAATATGTGAAAAGGTAAAAGTAATTCCAGTAAAGTTTTAAAAGGAAAATTAAATCCACTTAAGTTCTTATGTTTTTTTGCCTAAAATGATTTGACTATGCAATACGAGTTATTTTTCAAACTTTTTAAAATATTCTATGAATGTTAACTTTTCAAGCAATGTTTTATAAACAACTTTTAGAAAGACTTGTGATCAACAAATGAGAAAATAATGGTAATATCTGTTAATTTGGGAATCAAGAACAACAGTGTTCTACAGGCATCAGTCATTAACTGCTCATGTCTACAGGACAATTCCAGATGTCTGCAAAATAAAGTATGAAAAATTTATATTGATAGACATAGACCTGAGTGAATCACCTAAAGCCTTTCCCTTTCTTATGCTCATTCCCCTTTATTTTATGCTTTCCTGTGGGAAAAAATTTAGGTGAATTTGTGTTGTTTTGTAAATCTAACCAACTGTGTATGTATTCTTTTTTTTGCAACCCTACTTAACCAAAATATTGTTTTACTCTTCCTTCATAGTTGTTTGTTTTAAAGGCACAAATACATTTTTCATTATAATTCCCTATGTGTGTTTTGTTTAGTTTGTAATGTTTAATGCTAGGTTTATATTTAAAGGAAGCATCAACCCAGAAGTTACAGGCCTTTTTGGAATCTCAGACGTCTCAGTCACTTGGTTTCTTTTCAGAGAAAAGGGAAAGGAGAGGGGAGAATAAGGAGGAAAGGATCTGCTTACCATGTTCCTAGGGAATAGTCAGAATTTAAAGCTCTGTAGAAAAGAAGGTTTTATATATCATTGTTTCTCTGCATTTTAAATAAATGTGAAAATTGTACTATTGTTCCTTAATATTTGTATTAAGGAAATAACAAGGAATAGATACCTTATTGTAAAAAATTGAACATGCTTTTCAAGCTGTACATGACTCCTGGCATACCGTAATGCCACACAGCCCCCTTCCACCACCCCTGAGGCAGATTTGCAGTTTTGGCATTTCAGAATTCTTTTTTGGTGTTATCTTACTATAATTTAAATCTGCCTTTTAGATTCTGCCCGCAGGAGTTTAATAGTTGTTGCCTACACTTTGTTAAGCTTGTCCTGTACTGCCTGCACTGGGAATACACCAGTGATGTTCTTGGTTCTCCCTGTACTTTTTATTTATATACATTGCCCTGACATACTTATGACATACAAAAGTCATATGTTTATGAGAGCAGTGTTATTTTTTTAGTACCACTTTGCATATTACTATCCAATTTCTGCATGCAGTACTCCTTGATAATTTTCATATTATCTTAAAAAATGCTAACGTATAATAAGTCATTAAATACACTTATTTTGGAGGTCTAAGAACGGAAATAGATGTCGATGAGCCTGTGGATAGTTCACATAGTTTGTATAGATATTACAAATACAAATCATCTTGTATATTTTAATATTCACTATCATTTGGCAGCTCACAAAATTTTTGTTACTGATTTTTAAATTTGTTATCGTTAGTGGGTTGTTAGCTTTTGAATGTCAGAAATTTGAAAAAATATTGTATTAATAGTTTATATCATATTTTTACTTTTATTACTACTATAAAGCCCAAGTTCATTTTTTACACTACTTTTGACTCTAGAAGGCCTATTAATTTAAATATATTGAAACTAATGGCTTAATTTGCCTTGAAAAAGTATAACAACTCTCTGAATACTTAGGACCTAGCTGTTCAGAGCCACAATCTTTTTTTTCTCACTTCATAAAGGGACTTTCTGGCTTCATGTTAGTCTGTGTGTGTTTCTTTTAAGCAATTTTCTAGCTAATCTCCACTGGCATAAAGCAAGAAAACTGCAAGACTACTCTCACTTTAGCACCCTGAAACTTTATTGAAATTAGTTGCCATCATTTCAGTTATCTGTAAATGATATATTTGTATATTATCTATTCATTCTTTATTGCTCTAATAATACATTGTTACTTTTGAGACTTCTGTGGAGAAAGAATTATCTTAGAGGATGACAAAATAAATCATAGGTGTCCAAGTGATGCCATTAAGTCCTTACTGCATGAGAAGAGAATGTACATTGATACTTATCAGAGGTACAAAAGACTAAAACCTTTTCAGTCACATTGTTTTTAGTTACAAAGATGCTGTTTTGTAAGGGCTTTCCCTTTTTTTGCTCTTATGTTCATTAATAATTTTTAAAATACTTGAAGAAATGGGCATGTTATATGTGATCGATATGTGATAGCTACATAGTCTCTCCCACTCTACTCTTTATTTGTTCTCTCTGCTTGGCCTAGGATGGAAAAAACCTACAAAATACACCTTGTTATTACAGTGGGTCTTAAAATTATTACTCATTCAACTGTAAAACCTTATAATAACTATACAAAAAACAAGAAAGACTCAGGCAGATTATAAGATTGATGAAACTGTGAAAAATATTTCTTTAAAAACTCAGATTTAGCTTCAGATACATAATATAATTAATGAAACTTGAAAGAACAAAAACATATATAAATTCATACATTATGATTTTAGTTATATAGGCTAGAACTAATTTTTTCTAAAATATTTTTATAAACAATAAAAGTAGTGAATCTTAAATTAGACAGTGGTTTCTTAATTGTGCCAAAAGCATCGTAGAAAAAAAGAGATATATTGGGTTTGGGTTTATGCAAATTTTAAACTTTCATATTTCAAGCAACATTAACAGGAAAGTGAAAAGGTAATCCACAGAATGGGAAGAAATATTTGCAAATCATGTGTCTTATAAGTGTCTGCTATTCAAACTGTACAAAGGACTATTACAACGGAATAACAAAAAGATAACCAAATTAAAAACTTAGCAAAGCAGCTGAATAGATATTTCTCCAAAGATACACAAATGGCCAAAAAGCACATGAAAAGATATTAGCATCATTAGTCATAGAGAAATGCAAACAAAGCCACTTTACTTGAGATGCCATTTTATACCCACTAGCACAGTTATAATTAAAAAGACAAACAATAACAGTCATTGGCTAGTATAAAGAAAAGCAGGAACCCTCTTACTTTGCTAGTGGGAATGTAAAATGATTAGCTTCCCTTTGGAAAAGATTGGCAGTTCCTCAGATATTTAAACACAGCAATTCCTCTCTTAGGTATATTACCCAAGATAGTTGGGACAGGGCCTCCCTGGTGGCGCAGCAGTTAAGCACTGCGCTGTGGAGCTGTCGGCAGCGGCGACGCGAGTTCGACACCCGTCCAGGGAGAATCCCACATGGCCCGGCAGACCTCTCCTGCCTTGCCCGCTGCTCCCCTCAGCAGTGTATTTCTGATCTGCCTGTTCTGCTACCCGCTCAGTCTCTGGTTAACCCTAGCGCCGCCCCACGCCTCTGGCCTGTACCCCAGCTTGTATGCATAAATAAAAAATAAATCTTTAAAAAAAAAAGATAGTTGGGACATATGTTCCATAAAAATACGTACATTCATATTCATAGAAGCTTTATTCATAATATTCAAATAATGGAAACAACCCAGATTTCTATCAACTGATGAACAGCTTAATGAAACTATGGTACATCCATGCGATGACTATTATTCAGTCATAAAAAGTGATAAAATACATTTGCTAACCTGAAAACTAGATATTGTCATCAACCAGTTTTACTTAAAAAAAAAAAATCTCTTTAAAACCATTATGCTAAGTAAAGAATTCAGACACAAAAGGCCACGTATTATTTGAATATCCAGAACAGGCAAATTCAAAGAAACACAAGTTTTTAGTGGTTGCCATTGGCTGGAAGTAGAGAAATGGAGAGTGAATGCTGATTTGTGGTGTGTCTTTTTGCTGTGAAATGATCTGGAATTAGTGATTGTGGTTGCAAGCCTTTTGAATATATTAAAGTCTACTCATTTGTACTTTATCCAGGGTAATTCTGTGGTAGTACAAATTTCAAATTTAAAAAGGATGTCACATGAGTTGTTTTCATTTAAAGGTGTATGAAGGGATTTAAAATTATCACCAAAATGTAAGCACTTTACATTTTTATACATAAAATGCAAATTTTCTTTTAATTGGTTTTCTCAAACTTTGAGTATTTAAGAGTTTATTTAAAAGGCAAATACCAAGATTTCATATCATACTTATTAAAATTGATTCTGGTTGTTTGGGGAGTAGGCCTTGGCATAATTTTCTGACAAACTCCCTAGGAGATCCTGAGGTAGATGTGTGTTTTTGGCGTGTCCTGAACCCAGTTTCTAACCAGGAGTGGGGTGGAGGGACGCTGAGGCTTCCCCACGCCAACAAGCAATTATTGTGCTCTGCAGGGTGTCGGAGAATTCAACTCAACTCTGGTTCTGTCTACTCAGATTTCACCAGTTAAGGGTTTAGTCTCCCAACACTGCCCTTCGCTTCGGACACCGAGGCAGCCCCCTGCTTCTGACCAGCCAGCTAAGGATTGAGGTCTCCAGGGCCATCTCCTGAGACTCCAGGCGCCTCTTGACAGCCCCATATTATTTTCTGTGCTTCGGACCTACTGGCTATTCATAATAGGACACCCTCCTCAAGTTCCATCACCTGCTAGAGCAGCACACAGAACTCAGGGAACCCCTTTTCTCACTAGATCACTGATTTATTACAAGGGATTCTTAAGGAAAGAGATTCCCAGCTAGCTGGAAGAAATGCATAGGGGAGGTATGGGGAAACCGCACAGAGCTTCCTCTTTAGGCACGTCATTCTTCCTCAAATCTTAATGTTTTTCATGCCTCCCTGGTGTTAGGTTAAAGCTCAGCGTTATCACTGCAAGGGCCTGAGTTCAATCCCCAGACCAGGCAGCTGACCCACAAGGCAGAAGACCTCTCTTGTCTTGTCCACTGCTCCCCTCTGCAGTGTATTTCAGTAGATATGCCTGTTCTGCTCCCTGCTCTGTTTCTGGTAAATTCGCTCACCTCCCCACAACTCCTGCACCTCTGCGCTGCACCCCAGTTCTTCTATGCAAAAATAAATAATACCTTTAAAAAAATCTTAATGTTTTCACTACTCAGAAGCTCTTGGAAGCCTCTTGATCTTGTATGGAAGCTTCAGTACATAAACATGGGTGATTAAATCATTGACCACTGGAAATGGGACGCCATCACTAGCACCTCTCTCCTCCCAGGAAATCAAGCAGTGGGACTAGAAGTTCCACTTCTAGTCTCACCAGTTTCCCTGACAACCAGCCTGCTCCCTAGGTTGTTTCCCAAAATTGCCTTCGTTAGCATAAAAAAACACCTTGAATACTTTCTGCACTTAAATTCCAAGGGGAGCTATGAGCCAGGCCATGTAGATGAAGACCAAATATGTGTGAGAAATATATATTTAGTCATCTGAATGCCTATATATAAAATATATTTTTTCTGTAAATCACCATATTGCACATTAAGTTTCAGATCTCTTGCCATACTTGGAATATTTTAATTTTGTATTTATTTCGAGAGGAAAGCAATGAATAAGAAGAAAAATTGTAACATTGCTGAGGGTTAGTTCACAGGTGCATTGTAAATATTAGAGTTGAGAGAGCCTTGTGGTTCTGACGTTGGCATTTATCCTGTGACCTTGAAGAGTGAAGTTGTTGTGATTCTTATAAGTATGTTGTTGTTTTCCCGTATGAATTTCCAGGTTTTTTAACTTCATGAATGCTACCTTGGAAACTTTAGCCAAGAATTCCAGCATATTTCGGGGGAGTTAATAGTGCAGGTGAAGATGTTATTCGCTAAGAAAGTGGACTATTCATTCATTCTTAGGACATATGCTATGAGTTATGTTTATAGTAATGGTGATAGTTTGTGTGGTGGGCAGATTTATGGTGATAGTTTGTGTGGTGGGCGGATTTTTTGTTTGTTTGTTTGTTTGTTTGAACGATCTTCAACATACCTCCCTTTTCAACTGATAGGATGGATATATGTCTCTTTGCTAAGATCAGAGACCTGTGATCATGAAATGTACTTTTCTCAGTGTGAATCTCTAGAATTGGACCTATAGCAGAACACACATCACTGTTATGTTATATTCATTTTAACGGTTGTAATGAACCAACAACCTCAACTTTAAATTTTCAGTTTCTGATTTTTCTCATGATTTTTTTGTAAATAGGCATTAATGATGAGTTTCGATCCAGTATTTACTTTTTATGTAGAAAATATAAAGAACAAATAATAAATTTTAATGGTACATAATTAATAATATGAATAGTTAGGTAATTATTTTGCTGAATTTTTTTATTCTGAAACCAGCATATTATTTTAATCTCCAAATGATCATTAAGGTATTAGTCATAGATGTAACATAATTTGTATTATTGCTTTCATCAGATGGCAGTGTGTTTTTCTGCATTACATAGGTAGTAGATAAGGCAGGATTTCCCCGCATTACATGTATGTTACACTTACCTTTGCATTGTGGCTGCAAGTTCTGTTTACCAGGCCTCTTTGGCTCTTTCTCCCTGTCTGTAAGGCAGTCTAGCAGCTTTCTCAAAATCAGTCTCTATGTCTCTGATGGTTGCACACAAGTTGCCTTGTCTGCTCTTGATATTTCTATTTCCCAGCATTCCACATCTTGAAGTTATTTTTAGTATCTGGACTTCCTTTTTAGAAAATTAATCTGGGGAATTTACATCCATTTACATTCATAGACAATTAAGATCTTTGAAATTACAGCACTTTAAAAAATAATAAAAGCCATTAATAAAGGTATGTTTTATTTTCATCTCAAAATATGATGATTTACTCAAGGACAAAGAAATAGAGGCTGTGAATGACTATGACCAATTTATGAAAAGCAGCTGTTATCGTATAACTTTTTGGGGTTACTGTCTAGTCAAGCACAGAACAGTAAGTGAGAAAAAAAACTCATAGTATTTCCAGTCTTTGGGACAGTATCAGTGTTCTGTGAATTACAAAAATGAAACAAGTAGCCTATTATCAATCATGTGTGTACAAGAAGTGAGGCATCATGTTACTACTAGTAAAATGTCTTTGAATGTCTGACCTGATTTTGAATACTACCTAGACTGATGGTGAGATCTTGGAAATTTCAGAAGATAATAGACTTAAAATTTTTAATCAGGTGATTGTCAAGTAACCAAAATGTAGGTTCTACTGGATATGCACCTGGGGTCTGACAGTAAGACAATTTTAAATTGATTTAGACAAAAATTTTAAACAGATATGGCAGATTCTGAGCGCCTGCAAATGGAATGTTAGTTTCCAGTTATGATTGGTTATCTTGTTTACAGCGTGTTATATTATAAAACCTGACCTATAGATCTCCCAATGGGCATGTGTCTAGTGGAAAATTAGAAATCCTATAGAAAACTGAAGTATTGTTTGTTTAGTAAGAGAAATGACCTCTTTCCCCCACTTACAGAATTCAGACAGTGTTGTTTCTAAAGATTTTAAATCAGCTCCTATTTTGTGTCAGCTGCTGCACAGTGTAAGGATTCTTAGTAGACTTGTTTTCTGTCTTCTGTATGACTCCGTATGTAACCCTAAATGGTTAATTGTGGACTCAGGTTTCCGTGCTCAAAACATTGCATGGGTTAATACAGTTGCTCTTTTGTTTGCATATTGGTGAACTATATTCAAATATGCTATATTAAAGTGTTCAAAGCATTAGTAATGTGTCTGCTAAAAAGTCTGTAATGACATTCAATAGCACTTTTTACCAATAAAAAACTACAGTTCCTAAACAGATTTTACTCCTACTTAGTTATTAGTAATAGTATTTTAGGTATGAAATTTAGAAATCACAACCAGAGAATGTGTAAAAATAAATTTGTACAGTATTTACTATTTTACAAAATGACTTTCACTTATTAGTTACTTGAGTCTCAATATCCTTATAAGGTAGTGAAGATATTCCAGATTTTCTGAAAACTCAGAAAAGTTGCTAGACAAGGTCACACAACTCATAAGTAAAAAAAATTAAAGAATCACATTTCAACAACCAAGTCCATTATTCTTTCTTTCTAATTACGTGTTATAGCTCTTTATAGTTTAAAAAACAGCTTTTAACACATCTTGCTTGAACTATGTAGTAATCCATTATTGTAGACAGAATAATTATTAGTTTAGTGATTTTTATATAATAAATCTGATGGTCTCATTAGATATGGTAAAGAAAGTAGAAAGTGTATCTTAATTTGTCAGCAAAGAGATTTTTTTCCCCCAGTGAAGAATTTGACATGGAGTTCATTATATCAAGTTTGTTAGGTCCTTAACTGACAGAGTATGTGGACTTCACATACAAATGGTTGTTTAATACATATACAATTTAAAACATGTATTCAATATACCTTGTTTTGCAAACTGCCAAATCATAATAGATCTTTACTAAATAATCTTATATCCTTTTCTATTTTAAATTCTTGCATATTTCTCCTTTAAAACTCTTATTTTCCACAATTCTTTAATATTTCCAGACCCCAGATTCCTGGGTCATTTTAAAATCATTCTTTTTCTAATGCATTTCACATGTAACTATGTACATGGAGCTATGCCTAAAAACCTAGAACTTTATATCCTGTTTATTTAAATTTTTTCTTTCTTTGTTCTTTGGCTCTGTAACAGATGTCAGAAAGAACCAGTGATCTCTTTTAAGGCAGGGGGAAAGGTAAGAAATAAAATCCATTGCTGTGTTTGGGTTTACTTTTTGGGGATGTGTTTCCCAGGAACTGTATGTGCATTCTGTTTCAGTTATATTTGCCAGTTAGAAGTAATCACAGTTTTACTAAAGGTGCTATTACAATTGCCTTTTTAAACAAGTGGCAAGAAATGTATTCTTACTGCTAATTTACTTAACAATGAAAAACTTACATCTTTTTTCTCATATCAAGAATAAGACAAAGATGGCCATTCTTAGCACTTCTATTCAACATAGTACTGGAGGTCCTAGCCAGAGCAGGCAGGCAAGAAAAAGCAATAAAAGACTTTCTAAATCAGGAAAGAAGTAAAAATGTCCTTTTGCAGATGATTTGCTATTACACAGGAACCCTAAATACTCTATGCAAAAAACTTTTAGAACTAATAATTGAATTCAGTAGTTTTGTGGGATATAAAATCACCATACAAACCTCAATTGCTTTTCATATACTAATAAGAAACTGTTTGAAAAAGAAATTAGAAAAACAATCCTATTTAGTAAAACAAAAAAGAATAAAATACTTCGGAATAGGGCCTCCCTGGTGGCCTAGGTGTTCAATTTCGGTGCTGTCCTTGCTAAGGCCTGAGTTCAGTCCCTGCCAGAGAGCTAGCTAACTCACATATGGCACAGCACACCTTTCTTGTCTCACCTGCTGTTCCTCTTAGCAGTGTATTTCAGTAAAATCCTCTGCTTCCCACTCTGTCTCTGATGAATCCTCTCACCACCCCTGCACCTCTGTCCTACACCCTAGTTCTTCTATGCAAAAAAAAAAAAAAAAAAGAATAAAATACTTAGGAATAAACTTAATTAAGGAAATGATATATATACTGAAAACTCAAAAACACAGATGAAAGAAATTAAATGCAAACAATCAGTAAGACATTGTGTATTCATGGATTGGAAGACAATATTAAGATAGCCATACTAACTATAGAAGTCTACAATCACTTCTATAGTTAATACAATCACTATCAGAAATCCCAGTGTCATTTTTTTTTCACAAAAATATAAAACAATAATCCTAAATTCAGATGGAAACAAAAGACCCTGAATAGCTACACAGCTTTGAGAAAAAAGAACCAATCTCCAGTCACCGCACTTCTTGACTTCACAATATATTGCAGTGCTACAGTAATGAAAGCATTATGGACTGGCATAAAAACCGATATACTGACCAGTGGACCAGTGGAATAGACGAGAGAACCCAGAATTAAACCCCTGCATAAATTGTCAGTCTTTAGCAAGAATGCTGAGAATACATAATAGGGAAAGGATAGTGTTTTCAATAAATGGTGTTGAAAAAGTTAGATATCCACTTACAAGAGAATAAAATTAGACCCCTTGAATTGGTAGTGGGCTACCCAAGGGGAATATAAATGTAAATGATATAAATAACAATAAAAATATATATTATTAAAATAAATAAATAAATAATAAAATTAGACCCTTATCTTAAACCATAATACAACTCAATTCAAAAATAGATTAGAGATTTATAAGACTTCTGAAACTGTAAACTTCCTGGAAGAACACATGCAAAACACTTCATGACACTGGTCTTAATAATGATTTCATGGATATGATACCAAATGCACAAGCAAAAAAGCAGTAATAGACAAGTGGGACTCTCTATATTAAATGTTGTTGCATAGCCAGCAATTATTGAAATGAAATGGGATGGGAAAAGATATTTTCAAATCATATATCAAATAAAGTTATTTCAAATATATATATATATATATATATATGGAACTACTACTATATATGGAACTTAATAGCAAAAATAAGTAATGACCCTATTAAAAAATAAATTAAAATTTTGGACATTTCTGCAAAAAATACTTATTACTAACAAATGACAAACAGGTATATGAAAGAATGCTTAATGTCCCTGTTCATCAAGGAAATTCAAATCAAACTGCAGTGAGATACTTCCTTATACCCGTTGGGATAGCTGTTAGCAATAAAACAAAAGATAACAAATGTTAGCAAAGATGTGGAGAAATTGGAGCTCTTCTACGCTGGCGGAGGGAATGTAAAATGGCTCTAGAAGTGGCAGAGCAGAAAAATGTAGTGTTGTCTGACATAAACAAAATTGAAGAGTGTTAGGAATAACTGTCTCAGAAACTAGATCCCACTTCCATTCTGATATTGAACATGTCAGATCCTTTCTAACTTCTCTAATTTTCTACTTGTTTGTTAAAATTAAAGTATTTAGGGTCAAGGGGATATAGGTAAGCAGAGAAAGTGGTAAATCAGAATAGCACTGCCATTTGTTGAACACCAACTGAACTGTTAGTTCAGGCATTCTTTCATATACGATCCCATTTAATTCTCATTGTAGACATTACCCCTAATTTAAAGAATGAGGCATAGTGAAAATATCTAATTTACCCATTGTTACATTTGACCCTGGTAGGAGCTTTTTGAATCTTAAAGAGACACAGGGTGATAGTAGACTGGGTTTCTGGTCTTACTGAAGAAGAAGCTATTCTCTTTTATATTAGAAGTTTTCTGAGAAAGTCTCAGATTCCAGTGATGGAGAAGAAAACCACCAGGGACCAAGTAGAAGCCATGTTTCCTAGTCATTAGGGCCATCTGCTAGATTTTGGGTTCTTGGTGGTTCTATACCTGACCAGCTTTATTTAGTAGCGAAAAGACCAAAATTTAACTAATTCACTTAATTGGTGTTTTAATGAGTCTAAAACAGATTAGCAAACTATGGTTCATGAGTCACTTCCTGCCTGCTGTAGGTTGTGTATATATATATATAGACTTATATATATCTTTAATCTATCTTTCTGCCAATAGTGGAATTATTTTTTTAATTATTATTTCAGTTTTGGTAACATTAGGATTAAGGTATCACTACTGTATGAGACCAGCTACCAAATCACCTATAGTCCACCACCATAGTCCATTATGCTCCTTCCTTCTTCATTTCTATGCTTACCCCACATTCTTCCCCCTTGGGATGCTTCATTTCTACAGTCAGTTTTCAAGGGATAGCTTTAAGTTTGTTTTTCCCTGATTCTTAAGTTTCATTTCTCTGCATTCCACTTATTAGTGACATTATCCGGTATGTATCTTTCTCCTTCTTATTTCGTTTAGCATCATCTCTTCCAACTCCATGTTGCTGCCTCAGGTTTTTGCAAATAAACTTTTATTGGAACAGTCACCTTGTATATTTGCTCATGTTGTCTGTGATTGCCTTTGGGTTCCCGTTACAGAGTCTAGTAGTCATGATAGTGACGATTGGCAAAGCCAAAAATATAAACAGATAAAATCAACTCTTGCAACAATAATAATGAAAAATGACACAATTACAGTGGTTTATATCTAATTAATCTTGAACATTTAACCAAAGATAGACAACCCTCAGTTCCTTTTGCTGTTCTAAATACCTGCTTTTTAAATTGCATAATTGTTCATCTAAATGAGATAATTGGTCTCTGAGGAAACATACAAAATACTCCTTTTCATGCACCTTTCAATGTTATCAAATTCAGAGAATACACCACTCATTTCTTGAATCACATATGTTCTATATTTCAAAAACTCATCTCAAAACTATCTTATTTTTTCAAAGTAGACCTACCTGGGTAATTTAGAACCACTATGCACAAAGCAGCATCTCTGATTCAATGTACAAATATATTTAAGTTATATTTAGTTATATTCATTAGTTATATTTAGGTTGGCAGCCTAACTTACGACTATGCAAGAGAAGTGGAATACTTTGTTTAATTTATAATCAACTAAAACTAAATTGGAAATCACGTATTTACTTTGGTAAAAATGACAGTGATAATGGTGTTCTCTTTGTTTGTCAGTCTTTTTATAACTCATGACCACAGTTATAATATTAACAAAACCCTGTGTCTTAATTCTCTAATCAGGAGTACTGTTATTCTTCTGTCTGTGAAATGCAATAAGCCCACCTACATTTCCATAGTTGTGATGATCTGATTTCTTGTATGTGAACACTCTAGTTGCCATGTAGAAATGGCCGTGAGCGTGTTGAGTAAGGGAGCGAATGAAGGAAGACGTTGAGGCCATTCCCCAATGAGAAAAAGAACTGGGTGGGTGTGATTAATTTGTCCCCCCCCACACCAACACACACACCTTTTTGACATTGAGAACAAGGGTCTTATACTTCATCAGATATCTGTTAAAATTTTAATTGGATTCCATCGGATGAAAGAACTTGTATTGAGATACAGAGGAGAAAGGAATTATTCTTCTTAACAGTGATTGAGTTTGACTAATGTAAAAGGAGTGGTTCATAGTTAAGAAAATAAAGGTAGTTTGAGTCAGCTATTCAGAGGAACTTGAATGTTATGATGTGAAGCTGGATTTTCTCTGTGGACAAAGAAGAACTTTAAAAAAGTTTGTGGAGACCAGTGATGTGTCTGAAGTTCCAATTTACGAAATTTATTCTAGTAACAATATATAGGATTGGATGGAGTGGGGGCAGTTAACAGTTGTGAAATCAATTGAGACTTTTTCAAATGCATAGGTCGTATGACCCTGAAGCAGAATGGTGGCAGTGGGGGTGTATGGCACAGAGTATAAAGAAGTGTATAGGTAGGATTTCATATCTGAATAGAAGTTAAGTGGTATTGTAATTTTGACACTAGGCAACAGGCAATGGTAAATTTAATGCACTGGGAAAGTCAGGAGGAGGTTTAGGAAACAAAAGATCAGATCCATCCTTACACTGGTTGTTTCGTGTGTTGGTATGTAGAGCAGGAGTAGCAAACTAGTAGCTTGTGGCCAGTGTAAACAGCAGAAATTTGTGTTTGATACGGTGTTTTTCTTAACATAAAATGATTTTTTTTCACCCTTAGTCTTTAGCTAATAGGTTGACTGTTTTCTCTCTCAGCATTTAGAAGGTGCTACTACATTAGCTTCTCACTTTGTTTTTACAGTTGAGAAATCAGCCAACTGTTTGAGGTTGCTTTTACATTTTTTTCAACTATCTAATATTTGTTATAATGTGTCCAAGTGTGGATTTATTTTTATTCATTCTGCTTGGGACTCATTGTGTATCCTGAATCTAAGGATTTGTATCTTAACATTATGGAATTTCTCATATAGAAATTATCACTTTTATGTTGTCTCCTCCTCATTCTCTCAATTTATTACTACAAGTCCTTATACACTGAAGCTTAGTAACTTAACTATTGCCCAAGATTTTATAACTATTTCTGTCAAGCTAGGACTCTAGGTCTGTTAGCCCTTTCCCATAATATTTCATTATATGCAGAAAAAATAAGGGATAGTGGTTTTGGTACATCTTTGTTATTTGTTTTTATTTTCTTTACTGAGGTAAAATTGCTTTACGACTCTGTATATGATATAGGGAAATAAGTTCACATCTCCTCAGATGTCTGTTAACTCACCACCCCTACAATCAAAACCCCATAGTCCTTTATCCTAGGTCACTGGGCCTTTCCTGTATCCCAACTCTAGCCCTCCCTCCCCTTCTAGCATCCTCAGTTCTGTGGCCATATTTCTAGGGTTTGTTTTGGTTTAGTTTTGTCAATTACTTTGTTCTTTCTCTATTCTAAGAATGAAGTCATCTGGTATTTGTCTTTGTCCTTCTGACTTATTTCTTTTGGTATAATTCCTTCTTGTTACATCCATGTTGTTGCAAATGGAAAGAGTTCATTTCTTTCCATAACTGAGTAGTATACTATTCTGTATATATGCTGCATCTTAATCTACTGCTCTGTCAGTATCTGTCAGTAGGCGTTTAGGTTAAAAAAAATAGTGCTGCAGTGAACACAGAGGTACATATTTCCCTTCAAATTAGTGTTTTGGTATTCCTTTGGTAGACACCTGTAGTGGAACTGCTTTATCCTATGGTATATATATTTTTAATATTTTGAAAAATGGTACATGTATTTTGGAGACATAAAGTTGTTTAAGAATTCACTGATACAATTTATGTAAGTAATCCCAACATTTATATAAATAATAAGCTAATATTCATTGACTTTTTATTGTCATGTGTCTTTGTGATTTAAGAACAAAAGAAGTTACAAGAAATGAGGAGAAAGGGCTTGTTTGACAGAATAATTATCAGGCAGATAAAGAGATTCAGGGATATTTACATTTTAATTGCTTGAATTGTTAAGTCAAAAATAGTAATGCCTTAGAGGTGACTAAGGTGAACAGAGGAGGATGACTTACAGAGAAAAATCATTGCTATGAATTCTGAAGCCATCAAGACATGATTAAAAAGTAGAAATACGAAGCAAAGACTGAAATAATTGAAGGAAGGAGTATATGCTTCATAATGGCAGTTCATAATTTGCTTAAGAATAATTTGTTGAAACAGAAACATGATGAGAATATAGGCAGTATTTTGATTTAAGTTGTATATCTTGAGTTTTGATTAGTGCGAACTGTGTGTCACAAATATATAAAACAAGGTATTTCTTCAATATTACTTAAATATTTATATGAAAGTTTATAATATTACATAGCTTGTTTTATGCTCTCAGCAATTTACTCTCTACACATTTAAAATTTTTTATTGAAGTAACATTGCATTATAGCATTAGGTAAATTAATATTGGTCATTAATAATCAATGTGTATATACTACATTTGATTCAGCACTAAAATGCTAGTTTTATCCTTCACCATACAATTGATCCCTTTTACCTGACTTGATTTTCTCCCTTTCCCCCTTCCTTTCTGGTATCCACTAGTTTGGTCTTATAAATGTTTATTTTTTAGTTCTTTTGTTTTGTCTTTCTATATACCACATGAATGAAATCATACATCAAATATATCTGTCTGACTTATTTCACTATAAGCTTAATACTCTCTAGGTCCATCATATTATTGCAAATGGCAGGATTTTATCTTTGTTCTTATAGGTAAGATAGTTCTTACAGTGTTTCATTGTCCGTACCCTTCTGTACAGACCTGTTTTCACATCTGCACCTTCATCCAACTGGGAGCTCCTCAAGGACAGAAGCAAAATTACTCATTTGTCTTATTCCCAAGTGCCTAGAACAATACCTAAACATAATATACCAATGGTAAATACTGTATAAATTAGTGACTTGTCAGCTCATGCTTTCTAACTCTCTCTAAAAAAGAAGAGAGTATAGTCTTACTGGAATATACTTGTATAAGTGATATGCAAAATATGACTTTAATACTTACTAATATGTCTTACTCTGTAGACTGTGGCACATGTGGGAGTAAAACTCTGAGAATCTTCTTTTGATTAGGATAACCACATAACTCCTTGCATTTTAAAAAGCAGCCATTAAAACCAACAATATGTATCAATTGCTGTCTTAGACATGGAATCCAAAGGTGAATGAACTGTTAACCATGTCTTTGAGTAATTTATAGCTCTTTGGAGGAAGATACAGACATATAAAAAACATTTTTAAAAATTGACTTTGGTTTTTAGAGCAGTTTTACTTTATTGAAAAATTGAATAGGTTGTAAAGAATTCCATTTACATGCCTCACGTCTCCTTCCCTTCTCCCTATTATGGATCTCTTGCATGGATGTGGTACATTCATTAAAATTGAGCTAATATTGATGCATTGTTATTAACTGAAGTCCATGGTTTACAGCAGAGTTCACTTTTTGTGCTGTGCATTCTATGGATTTTGACAGACATGTAATGATACATACCTACCTTTGCAGTATCACAGACTAGTTTCACTGCCCTGTGAATGCCCTGTGCTCCACCTATTCAGTCTTATCCCCCGCCCCAAGCCTCTAGCAATTACTGATCTTTTTATTTCCTCCACAGTTTTTTCCTTTTCTGGAATGTCGTGTAGTATTGTATATGATCTCTTCAGATCAGCTTCTTTCACTTAGCAGTGTGTCTATGTCTTTCAATGACTTGGTAGCTCATTTATTTTTATTGTGGAATAATTTTTCATCGTATGGATATACCACAGTTTATCCACTCAGTTACTCAGAGATGTCTTGGTTGCTTCCAACTTTTAGCAGTTATGAATGGAATTGCTATAAGTGTTCATATGCACCTTTTCATATGGACATAAAATTTCAGTTCATCTGGGTAAATGACAACGAATGTGATTGCTTGATCATATGATAAGAGTACGTTTAGTTTTGCAAGAAATTGCCAAACTGTTTTCCAGTAAGCAATTCATGACACTAATCATTTTTAATATATTTTGGTTAAGTTTATCACTGTGGATTTGTTAAGATAGAGGAATCAGAGTTAACAGACATATACACATATTTAAAATAGGGTAGAACTAGAGCACTCGTGATGCACTAAGTGACAGTTATCAAAATTTGTAGAATAGATGTCTAAGACTTGGGATGAAATTCCAGAGATAAGTGTTCTTTTCCCCCCAAGTTTCACTTCACTTGTACTCTTAAACGCCAAAGGGCAGTATGGCATGGAAAACCACAGACTTCACCAAGTTAGGGAGTCAGTCAGGCGTCCTATGTTTTGTGTATGTACATGCCTAATAAAATCTGTATCTAAAAAAAAAATCTAGTAATTCAGTCAATATAAAATCAAAGAGCTGTGTAAGAATGCATTTTGTTATAGTTTATTTTGCCGCTTTTTATTCTTAGCAACACATAAAATAAAGGTTCATCTTAAAGTCTATGAAATTGATGCATTTAACTAGGCTCAAAAGATTTAGTGGATCTTGTACCCCCTACAACTGCCACAGCAATTTCTTTGAACATGGTACTTTTGCCTAGATATAAGGAACAAGGGCTAAATTCTAATTCCTGGAGCTTAAGCTAAATTAGATCAGTGCCACTGGGTGATCTCATTTTAATCTGAAGGTCTGGCAGATTTATACATCTTTGTCAAATATATTTGTTAACTTTTGATTATTTGATAACATTTCCAAAACATGTCCATGGAGAGGAGAAACATTGAAATTTAAAAAAAAAGACACTAGGATAATATCTCTTGAGAAGAGAACTTCACTAATACTAGTATTTTAATAGTGTCAACTTCTTATTTTTTACCAAGTAGTATTTACTTTTAGATAGTCTTCAAAGAGCTATCCATCCTTAACGGGTTTGATCTCTGTAACCATTGTGTGCATGGGATCTGACTCAAGATTCATTCAATTTAAAACAAACTGTAGCCAGACTGCACCCATCAGCTTCTGAGTCTCCACTCCCTTCCCACAGTCACTTGCTGTCTGATATTTAAACACTCAGAAAAGCTTAATCTGTTTTCAGGCTGTATTCCAATAGATCCAAATATGGCACACACACCCAAAAAATCCATCCTGTTAACATGAGTGAGAGGAAGAGACCAATTAGATAATGCAGTAATGTTTTTACATGTGTACATAAGAAGCTCTTTATAGAATATATTTTTTAAATTACTTGACATCAGCATGTGTAAGTTAAACAGGATTTAGTTCATAGCACTTTCCTCCTTTAGAGCTAGCTGTCTTTCCAAGAAGGATGATAAAGTGAAACATAAACACCACACAAGAAGTGAGCTGGTTTCTAAACATTTCATTGATTACTTTTTTAAATAAACAACTTACCATTTTTACCTTTAGTAAGGGTATATTATCTCTTCAGGTCATTACATGATGAAATATAGATTTTAAATTTTTTTTAAAATATACTTGATAGAGTCCAAATGTTTCGGTAGTGGTTCTGACTTAGGTATTGTTTGAATTTGGGCTTTTTGTTGTTGTTGTTGAACTATAAGCCAGTACTCTGTAGGTGCTTTCCAGAGTGATAATATGAAGCAATATAGCAGATATAAGTCAGGCTTTCATTTTTAAAAGTGATAGTTTAATGACCTATTTGCTTTCCTTTCTAGTTTTGCTTTTTATTCATTTTAGAGAAATAGCTGAGATCTTTAATATTTGTGCTTGAGCAAGCAATACTGTCGCTGGGAGCATTTTCTGGAGCTCAGATAAGGAACAGTGTTTTTCTGAAAGCGAGTAGTGACTCCAGGCATTGTGACTCCTCCTTTCCACCAGAAGTGAGGATTGGGGTCTTAGATGCACACTCAGCACAGAGTATTGTGAAAATCTGGCACCTGTGTGTTGGAAAATGAGAGCTGGCTTCTGAGTCACTGAGTGGCTGAGTTTGAAGGACCATTCACTCTACATGTGTTGCTTTAAATCCTTTTAAATGGCACATACAGCCTTTTAAGATAATACGCTGTTTCTTAGTCTGTATCTTTTTAATATGCTGTTTCTATAATCATAGAAAATAGCCAAAGATGAAGTTTAGAGGTTATATTGATCATTTTAAATCTGCTTATGTTCCCTTTGTTGATATTAAAGTCATTATCTTATATGGAGAGTATTTTTCATAGAAGAAATGTGAAAGATTTAGCTAAAACATTTGGACAGACATTTGCCTCTTTACTTGTGCCTTTTATTGGAATGCATTGCTAAACGTGGATTAGGGTATAAGCAAATTACTTCATTTTGATTCTAGATGCTGAGCTCCTAATAGCTTTTAAATTTATACAGTTTTTGTTTAGCTGTCAAAACATTTAATTATATCATGCCCAAAGGTGTAAAGCTGTCAAATAAATCCAAGTTTGTGCATAAACATTTGCTAAGTTACATGTGCTACTACACTGTAGTTGTTACTGGGCAACTTGTGAACATGTTTTGGGTGGGTGGGTGGGTGGATGGGTATCGAGGAACATTAACTCAGCAGGTACAGAACAACATTGGCCCAATGAATTGATGATTACTTGTAAAACAGCAGGTAGTAATGCCCCAGTCTTTGTAATTCTCCTCTTTGTAAAATAAAGCAGACTAGAGAGTAGGGTGGATTCTTTGGCTCAATTTGCACTGTAAGAAAGCTGCCTTTTTTTTTTTCTTTCCCAAAAATGTATGTGCTTTCTTTCCTTGCCTCAACATTATTCTTTTTTGTTCATTTTGTCTCCAAAAGCAAATATACCCCCTTCATACTTGATAGCTTTCTCTCTTGCTCAGGGCTCTTGCTATAGGGAGAATGATTCCATTTCTTTAAAAGGAAGTATTGACAGATCCATTAATTGTAAGATTTAAATTTTCTACGTAAAACATCTTTCCAGGTTTATTGAGTGTGATTTACAAGTAAAATTGTATGTATTGTAGCTGTACATATGTGATGTAAAACATTTTAAGGAGAATGAAATTATTTAAATTATCCTCCTTATCTGTTATTTCATAAATAAAAATTTTTGTTATTTGATGACATTATTTGAAGGTTGATTGTTAGCATAAATACTGATGCAGACTTCACTAATGCAAAATTCACTAAGAGGTAGGGGAGTAAAGTAAATTAGTTCTACTTTGAAGCTTTTATTTTCTTCTCCTTTCAAAATGAATGGGAAGGCCCGTGAGAGGCCCTTGAATGAAAGCTGCTTTTCATTAGTGCTACCAAATACCTACTTGAAAGAGTTGAGTTCTAACTGAACACCCACACAAGAAAAAGGGAAAGCTTCCTTTTTCTACTGGAGGACCATCAGCTAAATAGCTCTTGGCTTCTCTTTTCCAATCAGGTGGTTTCACATCAGAGTTAATTACTCCAGTCATTTATTCTAATCACCCTCCTCTTATGGCTAGCTGCATTCTGTCATGGGGTGGCATCGTTTGAAGCCAGTTAAGTTTGAAAACCACTGCAGGGTACTTGAGGCTCATTAGTGAGGCCTATCCATGCCTGGCTTTGGATTTGCTCCCTGATTAACTCTGCATCTCTCCGCCTTGCTCCCTCCTCCTGCCAGCCACCAGCCCCCACTCCTCAAGGCATTGGCTCTAAACGGGAATGTTTCAATTAACTCTTGCCTTGCTGTTTGTCTTTCTCACCTACCTTTTTTAAGAAAAATTTAAATGCCTATTTTCTTAGTAATGTATGTGTTCGATTCGGGCCTTAAGACAGTATCCTTTGAGCTGAATTTTACTGTAATGGTAATTCTACAAAGAAGAGTTAAATCTTTGAACAATAAAAGAAGAAATTGGTGGTCTTTGATAATGAACACAGCTATGTCTTTGATCCACTTCTCCTAACCTAATAAAGGTAGTGATTCCAACTCTGATTTTATAGTACTCTAATGTGTCTTACCAACTTACTCCAGGGGTTATCTGAAAAGCTTAAGAAATATCTTGAATCAGACTTATTTGCTTATTTGTTTTTTATTATAGTACTTTAAAAGTATGCCAAATGGCACATTTAAAGAGATATTAAATCACAAAGGCAAGTAATGCAATACTTTCCTAAAAATAAAAGAAAAATGTGTAATCAGTGTCCTGAGTAGATAATTTGAGCAGTGTTATTATATGAAATATTTAAGACATTTTCTAAAAATAGGAAAAGCATATCGAATTTGGTAGTTAAATGAAAGTGTTTATTCAAAGAGGAAATAGGGGAAATTTTCTCTGTTCTTTTTGCATGGTAGTTTGACTTAAAGAAATCAAATGGTTCATGTATCAAAAACAAATATGATACAAGTTAAAATACATGAAATCACATTTTTATAAGTTGCTAATGACCACGGATATATAGAAATTAGCAAAGTGAACTCTTATGTTAATTCTCTTTCCAAAATAGTTTATAGTGTATTGCTTCTTTTTTGAATCTTTGTACCTACCTAGCAATTAACAAATATTGGTATGGCTTTGATATTATTTTTACCTATCTTCCTGACAGTGTTCAAGAGAATATAAAATCTTGAAAGATGATGCTGTAAATTCACTTCACTTTTCCTTCATTTCATGCCATCATCCTACCCCAAATTTGATTTTGTGGTAACAGACTGCAGACATCTCATTTGCAGTGACTAGTAATCACACAAATTCTTTGCATCTTCTAAACTAGCATTGTATCAACTGGATAAACTTTCTGTGGTCAGTTTCATGCTTCTTATATAATTCTTAAGATCATAGTTTTTCAGCATAGCCACTGAATTGTGCTAAATCCCCAAATTTTCTTAAATGCCATTCATTCATTCAAGAGCCATTTCTTAGAGGACTGCTGTATAATTAGGTCTGTGATCACAAAATTGAAAGAATATGATACCTCCCATGAGAAAACAAATAGATATGAGAGATTAGTGATTACTCTTTATTCATTCAACAAATATTTGTACCTACTACTTATTAACAGTACCTTTCCTTTTGGAATTCATTGCTTAGTGAGGGAGATTGGCAATAAATAAGAAACTAAACAAATGTTTAACTTGTGGTAAGGTACAGCATACTCTTTCAGTACTTGTGGTATATACCATGACGTATTCAGCAATTTATTTCTGTGTTTTCTTTCTCTCTTAAACACACACACACACACACACACACACACACACACACACACACACACACCACACACACAACTCTGAGACCAAAGCGGAAAATGCCTTATTTTGCCTCCTGGGAAGGTTGGGGAAGACTTAACCAAAAAAGCCACGGAACAAGTGGGAGTTTGCCAGGAAGGGAGCAAGATGATAGAAAGGCATTACAGATGAAAGTAGCAATGTGAACAAAGATCTTGATGTTGTCGTACAGTATAGGAGCTAAATTCAAGTCAGAAGATAAAGTACAATATGTGTGTAAGAAAACTGTGATCTGTCTCTATGGAAAGAAAAGGCTGGAGGCAGATTTTAGGAACAATCTTTAATGCCTTATAAGTAGTATGGGCTTCTTGTTTTTCCCTGTGGGGCAGTGGTTCCAAATGGTGGTTACCAGGCCAAGAGCATCAATATAGCTTAAATAATTTTTTTAAATGTCAAGTCTGTGTTTTAACAAATCCTCCAGATGATTTTGGTGCATGTCAAAGTTGAAATATACTGCTTTAGGAAAAGAAAAACTATTGAAAAGTTAAGGAGAGTAATGACTGGTCAAGTTACAGATAGTAATTAGTATGAACTAGGGGTTGAATTGGGGAAATTTTAGAGGTAAAGAGAATAGTTTGGATAATGTAGAATAATTGAACCCAAAAATAATAAAGTAGGGAATAAAGGGAATCACAGTGAAAGGAAAGAATGAATTTGAAAAGTATTTTGGAGATCTATTGTCTGATAAGATTATTGATAAAGTGTAAGAGGATCAAGGAGAAGTCAAGATGATTTCTGAACTGGCTGACTAAGTGAAGGGTCACATGTATAATTAAATAACAGAAAAGGAAGCAAGCTTTAAGAGAAGAAATTACATATATTAGATTTGTATTATAAATTAGAATTGAGTGCGCCAAAGGAAGTCTCTGCACTTAAAACTCTGGAGATGGTAATGATTGTCCATTGAGATAATGAAGTCCTGCTCATCTAGCTTGAGTTATACCAGAAACCAGCCTGGGATTAAATCAGGAGGAGAACAATCACTGAGGTAGTCAGAGGGGCAAAGACTCTACCTTAAAGAGTGAGAAGGAGAATCAGAAATGTAGAAAGAGACTGTGGAGGGAGTATATCAAGGAAGCTAAGAGAATGAAGAATTAGAAAATAACCACCATAATGCAGAGAGGTGAAGTGAAGGAAAGCAAGCATCTATTGGATTCAGTTGGATATAGTAATCTTAGCAAGAACATTTTCAGTGGTGTACCTATAATAGAAGATGAGCGATTAGTTAAGAAGTGAGAGAGAGGTAAGGAAGCATAAGTAACAAATTTTACTAGAATCTTGAAGATTATTGATTTCATATTGCTCATTCATGGTTGCATAAAAATAATTAAACAAAAATGACTGTACTGGGGCCTCCCTGGTGGGGCAGGGTTTAAAGTCTCTGCGCTTTCAAGCTATTGCCAGACACTGCGGCACGAGTTTGATCCCCAGCCAGGGAACTAACCCATATGGTGCAGCAGACCTCTCCTGTCTTACGCACTACTGCCCTTAGCAGTGTATTTCAGCAGATCCTCCTGTTCTGCTCCCCACTCTGTTCTGGTGAATCCTCTCACCCACCCCCCTGCACCTCTGGCCTGCATTGTACTCAGTTCTTACATGCATAAGTAAATAAAAATAAATCTTTTTTTTAAAAAAAGACTGTTAACTAGTTATTATCCCATTGATAATTCAGAAGTAATCTAACCTACAATTTATTGTGACTTAGAGAACTATAGACTGATATTAAAAATGTTGAGGAATTTCTAGGAGTGGTCCCACAGAGGCCAATTCCATCTGCTACTAAAATGAGGTGCTTTTTATGAGGTTTTATGAATACATCCATATTGTCCACAGATGTCATATATCTGACTGTCAGCTAACATTGTGTTCCCTGTATTAAATTGTCCGTGACTATCCAGTAGTTCTTAAAGCATAGCTTATAGGGCTGAGTAGATAATATGTAAGAATTCTAAACCCAAATATCTGTTGCATTTCTATATCCAAACAGTGAATCAAGAAGAAAGGGAAATTAAGAAAACAATCCCACTTAAAATAGCACCAAAAATGATAAAATACTTAGAAATACACTTAACAAAGGAAGTGAAGGGAACTACAAAATAATAAGTATAAGATAATGTTGAAAGAAATAAAAGAAGACACAGAGAAATGGGGAGATACTTTGTGTTCATGGATTGGAAGAATATACATTGTTAAAATGACCGTGTTCCCTAAAGCAATTTATCAATTCAGTGCAGTATCTATTAAAATCCCAATGACATTTCTCAAAGAAATAGAATAAACAGTTGTCAAATTTGCATGAACCACAAAAGGATAGCCAAAGCAATCCTGAAGAAAGGAAGAAAAATAGAGGTATCATTCCCTGACCTGAAACTATATTACACAGTGAACATGATCAAAACTGTATGGTATTGGAATAAAAACAGAACAGCGACCAATAGAGTAGAATAGAGAGCCCAGAAATAAAACCACAAAATTTGGATAATTTTTGACAAAGGAGCCATGTCCATACATTGGAGAAAGGAAAAGCTTTTCAACAAACTGGGCTGGGAAACTTGGACAGACACATGCAAAAAAAAAAAAGAAAAGAAAGAAAGAAAGAAAAAGAAAACTAGATCATTACTTAGCTCCATATGCAAAACTTAATTCAAAATAGATTAAAGATTTGGACGTGACTGAAAACAAAATAAAGAAAACATAGCTAACACACTGTAGGACATCAACTGCAGAGAGATATTTGGGGATGAATCTCTAATGGCAAGGGAAATAAAAGATGACAATTGGTGGGTCTCCCTGGTGGCACAACAGGTTAAGCACAGCGCTTTGGAGCTGTCAGCAGCTGCAAAGCGAGTTTGATGCCCTGCCAGGGAGATTTCCACATGGCGCGGCAGACCTTTCCTGCCTCGCCCACTGCTCCCGTCAGCAGTGTTTTTCCAACGATCTGCCTGTCTGCTCCCCATTCTGTCTCTGGTGAATCCTCTCACCACCCCACACCTCTGGCCTATACCCCAGCTTGTATGCGTAAATAAATAAATCTTTTAAAAAAAGAGAGAAATAGATGACAACTGGAATTATATCAAGTTTAAAAACTTTTGTACCTCAAAAGAAACCAGCACAAAAACAAAAGAACAACCTACAGAATGGAGGAGATATTTACACATCACACATATGACAAGGGGTTAGTTTCCCATGTAGATAAGGAGCTCTACAACAACAACAAAAAGCTTAACAGCCCAGTGAAAAAAATGGGCAAACTACTTAAATATACACTTCTCCAAAACAGGCATCCAGGTGACCTACAGACACATGAAAAAAAAAAAATGCTCAGCATCACTTACGAGGGAAATGCAAATCAAAACACAGTGAGATGTCACCTTACCCCTTTGAGAATGGCCTATATCAAAAAGACTAGAAGCAACAAATGTCTGTAGATGCATCTGGAGGTGATTATGCTAAGAGAAATAAGTCAGAAAATGAAAGATAGTTACTGAATGCGCTCATTCATTTGTGGACTATAAATGACCAAAGAGAACAAACTCACAAGAGTATTTCTTTGACTCTGTAATACACTGGTTACCAAGGGGATGGGGATGAGGGAGGATGTGAACAGGGGATGGAAGTTACAGGGCGTGGGACTGGGCTTTGGTGGAAGGTAAGTGTAGCGTGTTCACACATGGAAGTGTGAAGTTCTATTTCCAAAATTACATAGTTATGTAAATTAGTGGCAAGTCAATAAAACTTAAAGAAAATTCTAACCCAATCCTTTTAAGGATGGAGATTTAACAGATAACATTGCAGTTGATAGAATTAGTCCTTTACCTTTATTGTTAGAAAAGATAGTCATAGTGTCATCTTTCCAATGCTGTCACATTTCTTTGAAGGTTTGTGAGTGACGAAAGAATATACAAGGCATGGCATTATGTATATATCACACTTAAAGATACTGTATTTCTGCCGTCATGTCCTAAAGTATAGCCATTCTTCATGGCACTGACAATTGTAATGACCTCTTCAAAACATATTAAATGTCATTTTGTAGCCTGCAGGTGCTTTGTGCTGTATGTATAGTTTTTCTTTATTTTCAATAGGAAACGTTATATTCTAAGAAGGGTTAAATATTTTTAGTCCATGAATTGGGTCTTAGATCAAAATGCCATAAAAATCTGAATGCAGATTCAGTATTTGGAATTGAATCAAACTTTGCTGTCCATTATTATAACCACTGGTAACATGACTCTTGATCAGCTGAAATGTGACAAGTCTGAATTGAGATATGTGGTATGTTGTTAAAGTTAAATATGCACAACAGATCTAAGATTAATGCAAAAGAACTTTCATATTGGTTGTATGTTTAAGTGACGTTTTTGTTAAATGTACTGTATTAACATTTTTGCCTGTTTATATTTTTAAATGTGGTCACTAACATTTAATTACATATGTGGCCTGCATGTGGTATTTCTACTGGACAGCACTGGTATAAAGTGTTGGTAGTCATTTTGTTACCCAGAGTTTTTTTGGCTTGGACATCCCAATACAAAGCATGAATATATTTTCGTATTTAAATACTATACACATTCCTATTATAATTAGCAACCTTAGCTACAGAAAAAAAACAACAACAACAAACCCTGATGTCATAGTGTTAACTTCATAATATATATATATATATTTTATTTAATTTATATCCTTTACATTGTTGTGTATCCCCGTAGATTTCCCACCACCAATTCACCCGTGAACCATCTCCAAAGTCCCGTGTGCTCTTTTCTCCTCTGTTACAGGGTTAACGTCAAATATGTTAAAGTCCGAAATTCTTACTTCAAAACTGAATTAATCATTTACCTTATAAATATTTCTTCTCCACCGTGAATAAGATCCAGACTTGAAACCTGGGTGTCATCCTGAAGGCCGTGCTTCACCTCTCACATAGGTAGTCAAGTGGTATAAGTAACAGCAGATTTTAAATCTTTCTGAAATCTGTCCCCTCTTCATCACTCTCACTGCCATTTCCTTGACTGAGGCTCCTAATAACCTCTCACCTGAACTGTTGTACTCATCTTAGAGATGACCTTTGCCTCGCTACCATCCCTTCAAAGGGGACCTCATCTCCAGAATCTAGCATGGAAGAGAACCTATAGAAAACACTCAATAAATGTTTGTTGACTGGGTGACAAAGCTACTGATAGTAATCAAAAATTGGGCAAAATGAGAAAAGACTTTTAGTTCTGCATAATCTGTCTATCTATAGTTGCATAACCAAAGTGAGTATGGATGTAATTCTCTGACTGCACTTGTCAGTGCTTTAAAAAAAGTATCCAGCCACAATTGTGTTTTTTAGCTCAAAATTTGCTTGGAAGTAATGATAGAAGTATTCCGTATTGCTAAGGGTTTTGATTTGCCAAGATAAGTTTATGGTCGTCAGTCCAGGGAGTCATTGGTGCCATGAAGACAGCTCCTTGTTTTTGTCTGGGTTCCCATGGGATTAAACTACATCTGGCAATAAGTAGGGATTCTGGTCTGGCCATCTTCAAAGGCAAGAGACTGCTAGTATTTATCAGATCTGTATGGATAAGCAAATGGGAAGGGATTAAGTTTTTTTTTGGTTTTGTTTTCCTTCCTTTTGTAACTGACTATAAAATAAAACCTTCAGAAATTCATACAGCAAAATTAATTCATTTTTCATTGTTAAAGAGAAAACCTGTTCTTTTTTTCTGTACCGGGGTAGATATTTGAGGACTTTAGATGAAAATTTTAGTCGTTTATATTTTTATAACTAGTTTATCTTAGTGAGCATAATAGCATTTTACAAGTTAATATTACAGACTAATTTTCTAGAGACACATTTTACTAATTGTTTTTAAAGGGTTGACCATCTAGAATGCCATTTTTAAACATTTTGACCTTATAAGCAGGATATTGTGATTGACACTTGGTGTCTTTTATTGTGTAGTAAGTTTATCCACAATTACTTTCTGAGGAGACTCTGGGACTGGTCTTAGTACTGACCACTACCTGTTCACGTGAAGGTTGGCCTGCTTTCTATAGAGGCTTGTTTGTGTTCATTTTTCCTTATGCTTTTCACATCTTTAAGAGATTATTAGAACTGTGACTCAGTTTAGCTATCAAAGCTTGTGGCTCTGCAAATGGCTGCATTCCAGGTACTTGTCATGGGTTGTAATCTAGAAGTTTACCATTCAAAGTCTCACCTAAGAGAAATGTTTATGCAGGATTGCCTGAAGAATATGTAGTCTCTCCATTCATTTGTCTATTCTTTAAATCTATCCCAGGATTAAGTCAGTCCCTCCGAGAGTCACATACCTGGATTCCATCATATTGCCAAGGGAGGAATTTCTTATCTCAGGAATAGAAATAATGTGTTTTTGTAGGCCATCTGGTTTGTTTTTACATTATGGTCATTTTGGACTCTTGTAAGTGTTCGCATTTCTTTCTTTATGTTGCCTGCTAGAAAGCTTATTGCCTAATACATTGAGCACCTCTAACGCGTCTGTAGGATTTCACAGCATGAGTTTTATTTAGTTCTTATTCTTATTTTTTACAGTACCTTAAACTCTTCGATTAAATTAATTTTATCTTGATTCATGTGCATCTTTGTAAATTCTGTGAATTCTTTTCTGAATGAAGACATGTAAAATGCAAGCAAATAATGAAAATAGATGGATATACTTACCCTTTAATTGTAAGATTTCCCCATCTGGTCTTACTAGAGTTTTAGAAAATAGCTCCATCTCCCTATGTGTTGTTACACTCTCACTAGTTTCACATATCTGTATATTATTAATACCTAGATTTTAGATTAAGGGTGACCTTAGGTTGAAATGTTAATTAAATGTTTTAATGTTCTGTAGCTCTAAAGAAAATAGTTGGATAAAATGTCAACATATAGGACTATTTTAAACATTAGGAAAAAATCTCTCTGAAAAGGAGGGTAATTGTACAAGTTTGCCTAATCCTTTTGATCTTGGCACACAGCAATACAGACTTCAGTTGAGATTAAAACTATGAATTTCAAAGGAAACATGGCCTTCAGTGTGTAAAATATATAACAGCTGGTTGACTAGTCCATTTAAAACTACACAATAACAATCGTAGACAGAATGATTCTCCTGCCAAAAGATGTATGAGTGCTTGATGGTTATATCAAGTTATGATACTAACTCACACTTTTCTTTAGTAATGATATAAATGTAGGAATGAATAGTGTGCTGCCAGCTCCAAAATCTCTCTCCTGCCCAACAGTTCAAGGGCAGATTAGAAGCACACAACTCCTTTTAGTGATTTCCCATCTTTTTTCAGCTTGAACTCCAGGATATTTTTGACTAAATTTCATTTTTTAAAAACTGTCAGATAAAATTTCTTTTCTTAACATTCCGTAATTTTTTCCTCTAAACCTGATTGTCCTTATTTTCGTCTTAGGCATTATAGCTTATTGTTCTTAATGCCACAGCTTCATACATATTTGTAAGCTCCCAAGTTAAATTTTTCTATGCAAATAGTATAAAATTTCTTTCACATTTTTGTTAGTATTTATATTAAGGTAAATATCTGAAACCCAAAGCACTATGATGTGTTTGTAATAAATATAGGAGAATATTTAGTTTGTCTTAGACTGTATCTATCAGATATTTCACTATTTTCACTGTTGTATTTCACCTGAACAAGTAATTCTTAAACAGATTAATTAATGTATTTTTGTAAGTGAGAATCCATGTGGATTTATCACTTCTAAAAAAATGCCATTTAGAAAGCACATTTATATTCTGAATTTGTATCTGTCTGAGGTGAAAAAAATGTTGCTATTTCTGTGATCTTTCTTGAAAATTTTGATACAACAGCATATATGCCTTTCAATTTATTTCTAAGAAGGGAGATAAAAGTAATTTTTAAAAAATTGTTGGATACATCACAAATTCAGAGCCAGCATCTAAGGAGTTAACGTATCTTATTAGGGGGACAGGAAATCTGGCAACTATTGCAGAAACTGGACCTAATGGTGCACACAAACAATTTGTCAGTCTTCTTAAATGTGAATAGCTTTCCGCAAAGTGGCTGCTTTTGCTTTGTTTGAACAGGCTAAACTTTTCCTTTTTGGACTTTAAATCTTAGAAGTGAAATGTGATCCACATATTCAATCAAAATCATTTAATTCAAAGCATATTTTGATTGGAACAAAGTTGACATGGAAAGAAACTCTAGAATAAAAAAGTTGAAAGGACTTTATATCATATATTTAGCAAGAAAATTTGAAACAGTTCTAATTAGGCTGAAAAAAACTGCTTTCTTCAATGTAAATTACAAAGGTCATATATCAATGTTAAGGAAACATTACCACTAGTGTTTGAAATCCAGCACATGCAAACATAACACACCAGGTCATTTTCAATCTGTGTGTGTGTGTGTGTGTGTGTGTGTGTGTGTGTGTGTGTGTGTGTGGAGGGGGGAGAGGGAAGAAGTTTGTGTTACATGTATTTAAAATGAAAAATACTTAAAATTCTAAGTTCATAATACTGTATATTTCATTCTTGCCAATCTAAACATTAGCTCCTTTGAAACATATTACTGTATACATTCAAATGACATAGAACTCTTAATTATAGGTACAATTAAGCATTTAGAAAACTAATTTTTGTTCTTCCATTGAAAATATGATTAAATCTTCTAATTAAAGTGTATGAATTCTAGAAATTTAATCAATGATTTTTATGTTTTTCTTGGATCCTCACAGAATTTGGTATCTCAGAACAGAATTGTGCCTTCTGTTGGTAGAAACCTCAGGATGGAAGTGGGTGTATAGGTGTACTGGCATGTGTTTCTGGACAGCACAGACTTATTTCCTTCTGATTAGACAGTTATTTTTATACTTAAGAGTTTGTAAATAGTATTGATCATTTCTCTTGATTTTGAAAAGTCATTTATCCTATAAATATCAATAGCTCATTATGTAGTTGCCTTTAAAAAATGGTGTGGCATGAGAATATTTAGCAAAAGTTTAAATATTAGCATTAATCTGAGAATTATGAGAAACACAAATCATATATAAATAAAGCTTCCTGGTCTTGAGGTAAACAATTATCTATTAATGTCTCCTTGATTGAAATTGTTTTTCTTGAATTTATATTACATTTCTACATTGGTTTTTGAAAATAAAAGGAAATTGCTAGAGTATCTGTACAGCATGCAAGATTAAACACATGATGCCCTTTTTAAAAAGATATTTCGTTCTCAAATAGTTTAGAATTTCTTGGAAAAAGCAAATTATATCTTCTAATTCCACTATAGCAAATAAAAATAATTTTATGTAACTTCTTAAAGTAAATAATTCATTTCCTTAATGGATTTGTTTCAGAAAAACATAGGTTGCATTCTTTCAATGAGATTCATTGTTAGACACACATTCATATGTTATAATTATTTCTGACATTGGGTTACACAAATGAGTTATTTATGAATAATTTACTATTATTTTTTAATATTAAAGCTGTAATTTGTTCATGTTCTACGTATGAACCAAACAAATGAAAGTTACTAATACGTGTTTGTATTTGACATCTGTATACTTTACTTTTTAGCATATCTCAAGTGTTTTACTCTCTGCTTAATAGATCTCATTTAAAAAACAGATATCATCCCCAAGACAGTTTGTCAAGACTAATATGAGTCCCCCTGGATTGGAGTGACAATTTGTGTGAGGCTTTATATAATAGTCTTTTCATAGTCTTATTTGATCCTTAACAATTGGGCATTAGTCACTGATTTATTTTATAATAACCCAGATGAGTTGAATATTATTGTATTGTGTTGGACATTTGAGTGGATTTTCTTTTCTACAAATTTCAGTCAAAAAATACATTGGATGTAAATGATGTATCCAGCCTGCTCAAGAGTACTAACGATTGATTGGTTGGGTTTGAGAGCAGCTTGGGAAGAATGTTAGTATCCCCTAGCTGCAAGTCGTATTTAACTCCAGTCTTAATGAGGACTGTCTGTCCTAAAAGCTTTGAGAAATCTCAAATGTTTAGCATTCCACTGGCATGGTTTTGTTTTCTTTTTGGTTTTTTATTGTGACTACAAATGTGGATATAAATATTTTCTATAAAGATATTTTTAAAATCCTTAGCATATAAAAAGGATTAAGCATTTTTTTTAATGCTTTATGGTTTTGAATCCCAGAAACAGAAATTATAAAATATAACACCAAGGCATCCCATTTTGAATTATTTCCTATTCGTGTTTATTTTCCCTCAACAATTTCCTCCTGCTTGTTCTCTTCTCTAGACTTTAGCAAATACATTTGTTTGTTATTATATACTTTTGGTTGGGCAGTTGTCATTGAATGACACCAAAAGAATGTTGAAAGTCCTGAAATGACTTTGTAGTGAAATGATTTCAAAATCTTTTGACTTCTTCTGACATCCATTGAAGTTGTTTTTTGGGTCCCGTTTAAAGATATACTTGGAGACTGTTAATGAGATTTTTAGTTTAGTTTTTTTAGAACGTATTTAAAGTCTTCATGAAAGTGAGATGTTTATCAGCCTCTGGCAAAGGTTTTGCAAATAATTCCATGAATGATTCCCTCCTGGACTTGCCAGTGCAGCAGTGTAAGGGGAGGGCTGCACCCTGGCTCTGTGGTCATCTCCGTACATGGGTTTGCTGCGTAATGTGAAAGGGTCTCTTCATTTCAGCGTTTTTGCTTAACATTCTGATGTGGTGTCAAGATATAAGGGTTTAAGCATCTGAGTCTATCCTGCTTCACCATTTTGAATGTTCATAAAGAAGTAATCAACAAGAGGAAAACTCACAATTCTTTGTTTGATGACACATAAAATAAAATTGCCCTTGAGTTTAGAGCTTTAATATTGAGAAAATTCATTTGTACTTCATCATTTGCTGAGTCTTATAGAATTTTATAGTCTCAAATCATAACACCACAGACACTCCAGAGACTCCTGACTGTTTTATCTTATTAAACAATTTTGAAATCATTAATTTTTAATTAGTTTGGATGCAGGGTTTTTTTTTATCGTTTCAATTGTGTGTGTATATGAACTAAACGTTTTTTATTTAAACTACTGGTGGGAGTATTATTTACATAAATAAGTGTACGTTCTTGTTAAGAGTACGTACATGAGTTTGCTTCATGCCGCCACACTTCTTTTGTAACTCATGGATACTGCATACTAATCTATTATAGAGCTTTTCAGCAGTTTATTGCCTCAGATTTCGAACAACTAAAAAGGATGTAAGCTTGAAGATATGTATAGGTCCTTCCTGATTGAAAGTTCTAATTAAGTGAATTGGAGAAAATTAACTGAAATTAGCTGTCAGAAAGTCACATTTAAATGAGTGATGAGCTAGTCTGGCAGTAAACATTTAAATGATATAAATTGCCATTTAAGTGTATGGTTTAATGTTTGTCATGCATTAATGTGACATGAGACTGCAGTGACAATCAAGCAGCTTGCTCTAATTTGAACATATTTAAGGCTTTTGTGTGGAGTGCACCGCACACAAATTAAGACAATTGCTGTTTTTTTATGTGTCACTTTAAACACCCCCCCATCCCTACCCAAGACTTAAGTTAATGAAACAAATGCATCTTTTTGTGTGTGCAAGTTGCATTAATAGTTCCTGGATTTTAGGATTAATTTTAAACCCTTACGTTTAAAAATCAAAAATTTCTCAAAGTTATTACAAGCCCTTCTTGTTTCAAATAAAATATGAAAGTTTTCTTCTCTCTTAACTGTTAACCAAGTTTGTAAATATAAAGAGTTACATGAGATGTCTAAAATGGTAATTTTCACAATTGAAACTAGCTCAGTATTTTTTAGACCTGTTTCATTTCAGGAATATGAGAATTATTTAGCAATTTATTTATATAATTATTTTTTACATTTTATAGTATGTGATATATTATGAAGCCATGTTAAATATTATTAAAGGAAATATATTATTTATATTGAACCATAAACACCTTTCTTATTCCTAGCACTTATTTTCATAAAGCATATATTTATACAAATTTAGACCTGTGAACATTAATAGAAATGTCTTTTTTCTCAGTAGGGCTACACCTAATTAATTGTTTTGTATAGAAGTTAGTCGATTTTAAAACCAACCAGATTTTTTTTATAAAATCTGTAATGTAACAAACCCTATCAAATATACATCACAGTCATACATTTGTTGCTCTAAAAACAAGAATTTCAGTGAGATGCAATACACGATGTAACTTGATATACTTCAAATTAAGCTTCAAAGTTTGATTTTGAGAACTCTGTGGTTTGAATAGCATTAACTGTTAATCAACCAGTCCATAATTTTAAACTTTTATGTGGGAATAATTTTGAACAATATTAAATAATGTAAATATGAATAAAAATAAAAGCATATCTCCTATTTTTAGAACTATTTAGTATTTGTAACTATTAATTCAGCAAACATCTATTGGTACTTATTGTATTTTAGGTACAGTGGTAGTAACTGGGAATGTAATGAAAATTGGAAGTGGATCTCTAATGCCAAGCATTTACACTGAATACTTGATTAAGTTCATTCATTATTTATTAATCACTATTATGCTAATAGCAATCAAATATTTGGATAGCAATCAAATATTTGGTCTGGTTTGCTGTTAATGCCTAGAATAATAATTCAGTAATTATAAGTTTCCCTCCCAAGATCTAATTTATTGGCACAAAAACTGAATTGAAATAATGAAATGATTTGGTTACAGTTAATACAGTAGACAATAAAATGTTTTAATTCTAGAAAAATTATAAATATTTCAAGTGGATAGTAAATGCTTAATGTTTTCACATTTGCTTTCCCAAAGTTGCCTTTTCATTGTACGGCCTCCTTTTATTTTGAAATATATGTTGAGTACCTGTCAGGCCCTGAGATAGAAATGTGACCAACGTAGACCAGTGCTGACCCTCACAGTGCTTATAGTACTGTGGAATATTATAGAACAGTGCTGCATCATGCAGTCCGTGAAAGGTTAGCATGACCAGTGCCAGAGAGCCTGGCTACCAGCAAAGGAGAACAGATGCCAGAGGACATTAGGATATCAGATTAAGTCTCATTCAGCACAGTATATTATATTTAGTGTTAAACTTTTCTCTTTGTTCTGAATTTCTCAATACATTTTGAAGATAGAATTCAGCATAATGATATGATCTACTCCTTTTTTGTTTCAGGCCCTGGAGAGTGAGTTTGTTTCCTGCCAGCTTCACCAATGGATTGATCTTATTTTTGGCTATAAACAGCAAGGACCAGAGGCTGTTCGTTCCCTCAATGTGTTCTATTACTTGACCTATGAAGGAGCTGTCAATCTGAATTCAATAACTGATCCTGTACTAAGAGAGGTAAGTTATCTGAGTCCAACAAATATCTTTATTTTTTTTAAAGATTTATTTATATATACAAGCTGGGGTACAGGCCAGAGGTGTGGGGCGGCGAGAGGGTTCACCAGAGACAGAGTGGGGAGTAGAACAGGCAGATCAGAAATACACCGCTGAGGGGAGCAGCGGCTGAGGCAGGAGAGGTCTGCCGCAGCACGTGGGACTCTCCCGGGCTGGGCGTCAAACTCGCATCGTGCACTGCGACAGCTCCACAGCACAGCGCTCAACCGCTGCGCCACCAGGGAGGCCCCCAACAAATATCTTTACACTAGAAGGTAATAGTTATCATCTTCCTCTTGCTTTCATTTTACTGATGATGAAACTGAAACCAGATGGCAAAATCACCTTTAAGTCAGTGACCTACCTGGAACTTGAACCCAGAACTTCCCTCCAATGAAATATTTAACTCAATAACAAAGAGGTCATTAAGGGATCAATAATCGTATTCATACTTTTTATAACTTTGAAGGCTACTCACTAAAGTATTTGGAAAATAGTAATTAACTAATTAAAGAGATAAGATGTATAATAAAGGATGACTCTCACTGTGTCTGTATGACTATTAGTTAAAAAAGTGAAACATTCAAGTCAGCTAGTTGTTTCCTCCACAGATCACTAATGTAACTGGCTCTTTGTTTTTATTCTGGATTGACCACTTCTCATATACACTAATGACTTACTAAGGAAGCTGCATTATATCATTTAGTATAATCTAAAAGAAGACTGTCCAATAGGATTTTCTGCAGTGATAGAAACATTCATTATATCTACATTGTCCAACATGGTAGCTACTAATCGTATGTGACTACTGAGCATTTGAAATGTGGATAATATAACTCTGTAACTGAATGCTTAATTTTAGTTAATTTAAATGTAAATAGCCATATATGGCTAGGAGCTACTCTGTTGGACAGTGGAGAGCTAAAAGACTGTCTTATATTGTGGGTTAGCATATTTCCTGGCAAGTTTAGGGTAGGGGGCCAGACAATGGGATGGTAATGGTTTGTTAAATTACCTTAGTAGTATATTTCAAACTGGCACACACACACTAATTTTTTTCATTTAAACTAATCATGTTATGACTTTAAATAATGTTTTTTATTGTGCAAGTACATGTAACAAAATTTACCACTTTAGCCACTTTTGAGTGTTTAATTTGGTATCATTAAGTTCATTCACTTTGTTGTGCAGCCATCATTACTGTCCACCTCCACAAGCTTTTCATATTCCCAAACTAGAGCTCTGTGTCCATAAAAAGAGTTATTTATCATTTTCCCTGTCCTCAAACTTTGATGACCACCATTCTGTTTTCTGTAGTAATATTACGTAGTAATATTTGTCAGAATTTCCTTTTTAAGGCTAAATAATATTGCATTATTTGTGTTTATTTTGTTTATCCGTCCCTTGATGGACATTTTGGGCTTTTAGCTATTGTGAATAATGCTATTATGCTTTCAATTCTTTTGCTTATATACCCTGAAGTAGAATTGTTGGATTGCATGGTAATTCTATGTTTAACTTTTTGGTTTTTGGTTTTTTTTAAAGATTTATTTATGTATGCATAGAAGCTGGGATGTAGGCCAGAGGTGGGGGGTGGGTATGAGAGGATTCACCAGAGACAGAGTGGGGAGCAGAACAGGCAGATGTACTGAAATACACTGCTGAGGGGAGCAGCAGGCGAGACAGGAGAGGTCTGCTGCGCCATGTGGGAAGCTCCCTGGCCAGGTATCAAACTCTTGCTGCAGTGACTCTGGATAGCTTCATAGTGCTCCAACTTAATCCGCTGCACCACCAGAGAGGCCGTTTAACTTTTCAAGGATGCACCATACCATACCAAATGAGTTAAAGTATTTTTCATGATCAGTGTTTGCTGACGATTATTTCATATTTTTGCTGTAACATTTGTTGACTTCCTTTTCTTCCTTACTACCCCAAATAGTTGATTATTAGCAAATTAAATTTCAACTGGAGTTTTTCATTTATTATACCCTACTTTATATATTCAGCAGTCATTAAAACTCATGGCCTATTATTTTCTAAGTACTCTGGCTTCTTGAATGTCACTTCATTACTTAGAACTATTAATATAAATACACATGATTGATTCACAAAGCTTTTTGAATGTTTAATAATCTTTTACTGTAGTCATTCCATATCATAATGCTAAATCATATGGCATGATGCAGTGTGATACAGCAGAATAAACAAATTCAGATTTGATTCTGTCTCTGATGTCTCCTAATTGTGTAACTTGGATCTTCCTGAGACATTATTTTCTTATATAGAGAGTTTGTATGAGAATGCTGAAGCTGTGGAAGATAAGATGAACTATAACGCATGTAAAGTGCCTGATATACACCTATACCATAAGCACTCAGTGTTAGTTCTTTCCCATATGTTCACGGTTAATTCCTGGTTAAAAAACACAGCTATTAATAGCATATGAATTACTGACTTTATCATAAAAATAATCATTAAATGTTAACATTAGAAAAGTTATTCGAGAACATTTCCTAGAGGACATATGCAGAGTTCATTATAAAGAGAGACAAATAGAAAACAACAACAGATATTTTTTACCACCTTTACTAACCAAATTATGTAATTAGGGTAAAAAACTGAAAGGCAAACCCCTGCCCTCATCAGCTATGCTTCACTATCTAGTGGGGGAGACATGGGTAAGTTAACAGTTACAGTACACGGTGATAGATTCAGGCTAGAGAGAGCACGCTGTATGTTTGCACACAGAGAGAGGATAGGCAATGAACCCAGACTTCCAGAATCCAGGCATGTTTTTTTCTGGGAAATGAGAGGCTGAAGCTGTAGTTTGAAGGATAAAATAAGATCATTGGGCAAGCAGTGAGCAAAGGCTATATACACAGAAGAAATTACATAAGCTTCCTGTACACAGGTAAAAGACATCATGGCTGGAGAATATGATGTATATAGAATGAACGGAAGGCGATTAGTTGAGAGAGATAACTAGGAGCCAGACCATAGAGGACTTTCAATGATATAAAAAGTTTGGACTACATTGTGAGGCAGTGATTAAAGGTTGAAGATTGGTGACAAAAGCACCCATATGTTTTAGAGACTTCAGAAGAAGATTGAACACATAAGAACTGAAAAATGGTCTTTGCGTTTTTCTGAGTTATTAGTGAACTTAGAGAAAGATAACCTAGATAGTAGATAGTAATGCTGTGAATGGGAGGTGAAAGAGTCAACAGCGAGGAAGGGATCACCACAATCTAATTATAGACTTTTTTGTCACCAAAAAGCAACCTTCTACCCATTAGCAGTCACTGTAAAGGAATTTATTTTTAATGGGTAGAAATGACCATGTTTCTGTGTTAATTGGAAATACCTCAAAAGAGAGAAATGTGTCAAACATACAGGAGAAAAGCAAGTAATAGCTGATCAGGCTCTATGAGGAAGAGGAAAGGAACGAAATCCAGAACATGGAGATAAATGCTGGAGAGCAGGGAACAAACAATACAGTCTTGTCTGAGACCAAAGAGTCGAGGTAGCCTGGGGACTACTTGTATAGGTAAATCTGCACAAGCAAGGTGAAAAGGCAACAGGAAAAGGTTTGTACCAAAAATGAGATATTTATGTAAATACGTAATATAGTGATGGGTGCTTAATCAATGCTCAATAATACCCTTTTCTTTTTCCTATTGTTTTCCTTTGTTCTCAGCAGCAGGAGATTAGGTGGAGAAAGAAGTTGAATAGAGAAGGTGTGTGTGTGTGTGTGTGTGTGTGTGTGTGTGTGTGTGTGTGTGTGTGTGATGAGAAGAGCAAGAGAGAGGGAGAGAAAGAAGGTAAATGTATCCTTCTCTAATGTTCAAAACAAAGTAGACTAGACTTATCTCTGTTCAGTAACTGTAATTTTACTTATTTCTACTTACTACTATATATTTAGTTCAATTTGAAACACTTAGACATTTACACAGTCATGCACACAGACAGGTTGTCTACATACAAGTCTTTTATTCACTGACTCTTTGTAAGTACTCAATTTCTCTTGAGAAAGTTATATGTTAGTGGAATGGTTAATACATATGGCATAGTAAGTGATCATAAAAATGATCTCTCTATAAAAAAGGCACTAAACAATAGAAATAATAACCATAAGAGGAGGAAGAGTAATCAGAGAAACAGTCTGCAGCACATTAAACTTTTATGTTGTTTTTAATTTTTAGAAAACAGCTGGGTTATCAATATACAACCATGCCTGCATTTGCATATGTCACATACCAGAAAGAATTATTTTTCAGGCTGAATCACTTTTTTGAGATATTTCTGACCCCCCCAACTAAAGAATATATTTTTATCTTTAGCTGTTTCACATCTCTTTATTCTTCATTTATCTCTTTGGTAAATTTTTTCACCTCTTCTCTACCTTCACCATTTTTAGCAGTTCTATTTTCCTGGCATTACATACTTTATAGAGGTTGGTTGTTTTCTAACTATTAATTCTGCTGAACTTGACGTATTTATTTCTCTTTCCTTGTATAATCCTATTAAATCTTTCAAACACCATTAAAAAAAAAAAAACCTAAAAATGGAGGAAAGAAGATCGAACATGTTTACTGTTATTTTGTTAAATTGAGATAACATTAGTTACAGCACTGTATATTTTAGGAGTTCAGGTTCACACCTCTTCAAATATATGTTATCACACAACCACCACCACCAAAGTACCAGTAACCATCCACCACACTCCCACAGTCCATGGACCCGCTCTGCCCTTGCTTCTACCTCCTCACCCCATCTGGTAATCCCAGTTCTACAGTCAGAATCCAAGGATTTGTTTAGGTTTGATTTTATCAGTTCATTTACTTTGTTTCTTTATATATCACGTATGAATGACATCATCCTTTTGTTTTTATCCTTTTTTGACTTACATCCTCTTAGCATAATCTCCTCAATTTCCACCCATGTTGTCACAAATGACAAAACTTCATCCTTTTTTTGCAGTTGAACAGTAGTCCATTGTGTATATATGCCACATCTAGCTTCATTCTTTTGCATGTGGCTGTCTAGCTTTCCCGGGACCATTTGTTGAAGAGACTTTCCTTACGCCATTGTATGCTCTTCACTCCTTTGTCATAAATGAACTATTCACATAGATGTGGGTTTATTTCTTGGCTCTCAAGTCTATATAGTTCATCTGTGTGTTTATTTTTATTCTAGTCCCATACGTTTTTGATTACTATAAATTTGTAAAATGAAGTTTGGGCATGTGAAATTTCTATTCTTTTTTTCTCAGGTTTGTCTCTTAAAGATCTTTTGTGATTCCATACAAATTTTAATAATGTTTGTTCCGTTTCCTTCAAGAAGCCACCGAAATTTTGATAGGAATTGTATTGAATGTATATGGCTTTGGGTAAAATGTCCTTTTAACAGTGTTGATTCTTCAAATCCATGAGCATGTACTATCTTTCCATTACTATGTTTGTTCTCATATTTCTTTCAAAAATGTCTTATAGTTTTCATTGTATGAGTCCTTCACCTTTGTTGCTTATTCCTAGGTAGTTAATTTTTTATGCGTTTGTAAATATGATCATTTTCTTGATTAATTTCTCTTTTAGTTTATTGTTTGCACATCAAAGTGCAACAAATTTTTGTATTCTGATTTTGTAGCCTTCTGTCTTATACTGATTGATTGTTCTTTTTATCTTCCTTAATGGAGATTTTAGAATTTTCTGTGTGTATCAACACCATCTTCAAATAATAATGGCTTTACTTCCCTTCCATTTTTTCTTTCTTGCCTGATTGCTCTGGCTCAGACTTCAATACTATGTTGAATAATAGTAGTGAGAATGGACATTATTATCTTTTACCTGAGATCTTAGAGAAGATTTTAGGTTTTTTTAATATATATAGAAACTTTATTATACTGAGATATATTCCTTCTATCCCTATTTTTTTTACATTAAATGAATGTTGAATCTAGCCAAATGCTATTTCTGCATCTATTAATATGATCTTGTGATTTTTAGCTTCCCTTTTGTTGAAATATATTATTTAATTTGCGTATGTTGAATCATCTTTGTATCACTGGGATGAATACCACTTGGTCATGATATATTTTTTAAGTGTATTGTTAAATTTGGTTCTCAACGGTTTTGTTGAGTACTTTCTTTTATATATGTTTAGAAGAGATATTGACCATAGTTTTTGTTATTGATTGTTTTTTGATGATGTACTTCTCAGCTTTTGGTATCACTGTTCGATTGACCTCATAAAATTTGTTTGGAAGCATTTCTGCTTCAATTTTTTGGAAGAGTTTGAGAAGGATAGATATTAAGTCTACTGAAAATTTTAAAAGAGAAAAATTAGAGTAACTGAAATCAGGATCAGATACAATAAATATTTTTAATAAGAAAAAAATGTAGAATCTAAATTCACAGAATAATACATGAGTTCAATATTTTACTAAAATAATTTCCCTTTTCTAAAAAATATATTTTCCTTAAATAATTTCTTTAATATACTTATACTATAATAGGATTTACAGTCATACTTTCTTGATCAATTCTATATTCTTGTCCATAATTTGCCTTTTACTTCTCATATAATTTATATTTGCTATGCTCTGAATTTGAGAGCATGGTTATCTATCCTTGAGTAAAAAGGGCAGTTTGCTGATGGAGGTTTTAGTTGGCAAGAAATAATTTCTCTAATTGTATGTATAGTGATGTACTCTGAGTGAGATATGTGTACTATTACAGGAGCACAAAAGAGAAAGCAGCCAACCCAGATTAAGGAATTAATAGCCGCTTAACTATAGTCCTTGAGAAATGAGGAGTTAAGTAGGTGAAGGAATAAAAAGGGTAGGGAAATTTAAAGTCAAGGGAACAGCGTGTGGGAGTGAGTGTAGTATGATTCTATTTCTGGGTAAAAGCATGTGGTCAGTGTGGAAGTCTTGAGAAGTTGGTGATGAAGAGCAGTATGTTGATGGTATCTCCAAAATATATTTGGAAATCATTTATGTCTGTCTGTTATTAGTCGAAACTACCATCATTTCTTCCTGGGCTAGAACTAGTTAGACCTGTCACCTATTTCTATCCTTCCCTACCTATAATCCACAGAGTTGCCAACGTACTATTTAATAAGCTATGTCATGTCACTCCTCTATTAAACCTTCTGATTTCATATTAAACATAAAATTAATTCCTACTAGAGTCACATTACCTGGTCCCTTCCTAGCTCTCTAATCCCATGCCATGCTCTTCTCTTCCTCACCATGGGTCTATCACATTGACTTCCTACCTGTTCCTGACCATGTGAAGGTTGTCACTGACCTAGTCTTTTGATGATGGCCATTTTCTCTGACTCCCAGATTTTCACAATGTCTACTCTCTCATCCGTACCTCACATTAAAGGTCCTACCTTCGTAAGGGTTTGCTCTCATACATCTGATCTAGTTATCTTTACTTATTAATTTTACCTTAAAAATAAGGGCTGTGGTATGTTCTGTATAATACAGATTCTTTGGAATCTATTGAGATTTCACTCATATTGGATATAGTCAGCTTTCATAAGTGTTCTATGTGAATTGCACAACAGTGAGTATTCTACAGTTTTTAGGAGCCCACTTTACATTTAGATAGCAACAGGAAGTGAGGAGTATAATCAGTTAACATAGTTTTTAAATTAATTATATTTAACCTTAAACTAAACAGTTCAATACTGATTTTTTTTTTCAATTTGTTATTTGTTAAGCTCTTCTCTTTATATTTTCTCAAAATCTACTCTCAAGTTGTCAGTTCTCACTTCTTGTTACTATGTCAGTGAATTTGCCTTTTGCGAATCTCTCCTCCTACTCTATAATTAACTATTTCTAGGTGTGATAGCCAGAGAACCTGAATAACTAGATTTGATGAACTAAGTTAAAGGTAAAGTAAGTAGGATTTGATTATTTACCAGATACAAAAACATACAATGCAGTAATCAAAGCAGTGTGTTCTAGTATTCCACTGAAGTTAGGTGGAACAGAATGGAGGTTCCAGGAATAGATATAGTCCACATAAGAATATATATGTATGATAAAGTTGGTATTTACTGGAAAAGGGCTCTTATTTAATATGTAATGTTTCGACTACAAGCTAATTTTTTAGAATATAAATTAGATTTCTTCCCACAATCTAAAGTATAAAACAATTCAAATGAATTGTGCATTTGTTTGGAATAAAGATTTTAAATATATAAAAGTAGAACTATAGAACTAAGAAGATAATATAGATGACATAATCTAGGAATGGAGATTGCCCATTTTGTAAGTTTAATATCAAAACCAAAGTCATTAAGTATACAGATTGATTTGACAGCAGAAAAGTCAGTATTTTTGAACATCCAAAAGAAGAACAAATAATGTTTAAGGAACACATAATTCGCAAAAGATGAAATACAAACACAAACTACAAATAAAAAGTAGTTCACCCTCACTAGTAGTCTATGAAATTTAGTTTAAAATGTAACAGCTTTTATTCCTATTACACTAAGATTAAAAGTACGCTTTTAAAATATTTGTGCAATAAAGACCACAAGCTATTTATGGTCATTAGTTTCAGTGTGTGGGATCGTAGAATTCTTTCATTTGTTTTGTTTTGTTTTGTTTTTGTATTCTGAAAATTGTTTCTCTTTGAAACCAAGGGGGGGGGATGTCTACCCACAACATTTCTCTTTTGACGTAGAAATGTCTCTGCTTAAAAATCTGAAATGAGTAATGTGTGTTAACATGACAATAAGGATACCGATTTTGGTTTTGGCTGTTTGAAGGTCACTCTCTGGGTTTTAGCCATGTTCAGTGTTGCTGGTGTGTCTTTATATAATGATCTTCATGGAACTTTGATAAGAATGAAATAATTTGTAATTTCTTCATTCTTATCTCACTCAGAAATCAGAACCCCATCCAATCTCTCAATTTGTTATTTAACTCACTATCCATACTTTTCTAGCAACTGAATTTATTTCCCATCATATTTGAATAAGACCAAAAGATCACTTCTGTGTTTAGGGAGAGCATCTTAACTGTATCACTATTACTTGTAGTTCTTGTCATAATATTCTAAAAGCAATAAGAATCTTGACCTAAGATGCATGAATCCTGTATATCTGCGCTCATTACTTAGTTGTGTGTGTGTTTAAATAGTTATGTGAAAGGATTTAATAATGTATTTATCAAAGCAATATATGTTAGCTGTAAAAAAATCAAATAATATGAAACTATAAAGTGAAACAGTAGAAATCCTTCACTCCCAAATTTAGACATTTAATAAATAGGAAGTTCAAGCTTTAACAGTCAGATGCTGAAATCTAGCTATGACAGTTCCTATATAGTGTAGTTTGATACATACAGGAAAAAAAAATCCTGCCCCAGAATTCACCACCTTTCACTAATACTCGAACGCTGTCATTAGTGATCATTTATGTGGTTGCAGATCTTTTTAACAGTCCTTTACAACCCTTTAGCTGTTTGTGCATAGGGTTTGGTAATAGGTTTTGACAAAAAGGAACATGCAGACACACTACAGGGTGTGAAGCAGCCATTGTGGAGGGTGTGCAAAGGTAGATTTTGGAGGGGGGGGGTGGATGGAGGTGTGAAGGCTGAAAGATGCCCTGCAGATAGATGTTGCTTAGGAACAACATTAATATGAACAATATTGTTTTATGTTTTTTCATCTCGCACCTTGCCATCGGACTTTGTAATTCCTCTGGAAGCCTCATTTTCTCCTTTATTTCTCAAGCAAGTGCAGTATTATTTTATGTTTCCATGAGTTTAGAAATTAAAGTTGTTTATTTCCTTTTGAAAATGGAGCACATATATATATATATATATATATATATATGTATGTATATGTATATACATAGATGGGTAGCAAAGAAAGGAAGGAGAACCATGACATTGCATAATTCAAAGAATCATGTATAATGCATCTCTTAACATAAAAGTGAAACCTGAAAAGTTGCCCTAAGTTGTGTTTAGTGTCAGTGGTTGGTTTTCCTCTTCCAAATTTACCCTCCAAATGCTGTTTTAGCAACACATCATCATTCTGAGAAAGTCTGTTTTTCAAAAGCAGCAGCAGAGTGGTTAAGTTTACATGACCCCGGTTTCATGACAGCAGTAGCAAATCAGATATCTTATCCGAGGAAAAAGCATTTTTGGCTTAGGATTCAGTCGCTTTCATGGTGGGAGTCAACAGCTTATTTCAGCTCTACCCCTACTGCAGAACACTGACTGCAGTGAATCTTTCAGAAAGCATAAACACAATTGGTATTTATAGCATTGTTAACATTTGTTAAATAGTTGAGGGAATGGCCTGTAAGCCTGTTTTAAGCAGGTGGGGTAGGAATCTTGTGACTGCAGTGAGATTTAAGAGTAGGATAGGAAAACATGATTACAATGATTGTAGCAGTTGTGTAAATTTAATGAGTATTGAATACAATAAGTTAAGATTTCATGCAGCCACGATTCAGAGTGTTACAAAAATAATCCAGAAGCATCTCTGGCCAGAAGTGTGTTACACATATGGCATTTTTGACACAGTGCAGGACAGGAACTGTACAATGAAAAGCCAAATAAACGGTAAGGATTAGTCAAGTTTTAATTGAAAACCTACATAAAAAAATACCGTGAAATTATACCAGACTTTCTTATATATCAAAACCACAATAATCAAAGTTTCCTTTAGTCAATTACATGAACTAAAGTTGTCAGTAAAGCTAATCTTTGTATTTTGATAGTTGTTATACCTTTGCAGACGTCTTAGTTGAGTAGATGCGGCTGCCCTACACACGCGGGGTCGCCAAGCAGAGCTCGCCTGCGTAGTGTTGTCATCTGGGTCCGAGGCGCCCGTGCTGCTATGCGTAGATCGCGTCATGAACCTCTTCTTCCTTTGGCAGCATCTTCATTTCAAATTGAGGGTGTGAGAAGTAGTCTAAAATCAAGTGACAGAATTTCATGCTCTAAATTTTAAATACAAGCTTTTAGAAAGATTTAAATTAAAAAAATATTGCATAGACTTGAAAAAACGATATGTAAGATTATTTGCAAGTATAATAGATTTCTAAAAGTTTGGAATAATAACTTTGTTTTCCTTTATTTCTAACAAAGCTAATGAATTTCACTTTGACTATAAGATTGCTTTTAGTTTTTACTATTAGTAAAAAGAAGCAACAGAACTTCTACTTAGGAGCAGAATCTGGGATATACTTCTGTCAAGTGCAGATTTTAAAATGTTGAGTATTATTAAACTTCTAACAGTTAATTTGTTGTGTGCCTGCTTGGAGTCTGTGCCTTACCTGTCACAGACTTACCTGTCTGTGTGCCTGCTTGGAGTATGTGCGTGCGCGTTTGCGCATGCGCACGCAGTGTTGTCTTTTATTCTCTTAAGTTCTTTCAGGCTCCTGTCATCTGATCCCTCACTGTCCCATTGCTCATAAATATTATTGTGACAGTAAGCTAAATGATTCTCAGCAAATGAATGACCACATGACTTCTTTCCATAACATAAAGATATTTGTCTGGTTTTGAGAAGTAATGTAGCCTCCTGAATACAGTAAATTAACTCTCCCGCCTTTTTTTCCCTTAGAATATTTCACTGTTTGCCTCTTAGCATTGGCAACCTCTTTGAAGCAACATTCCACTTATTTTTCTAGTCAGGCTGCTTTATCTACTCATTTCCAGTAGCTAGAGATGGAGGTGTTTTGAATGAGCACATCAGTGTTCTAGACAGAGATACTGTTTGAAATTATCCATGAACACAGTGCCGCTGAACATTATTGAGTGACATTTGTTTCTCTTGGTTGTGTCTGCTCTGACTAGCTGGTTTCTTTCAGATTGGCAGCTGGGATTATGTTGCAGTAGAAGGACAGTTATAAGAGTGGAGATTGTAGTGAGCCTGGGCTGGGTCTCAGTTTAATGTGGCTGGAATGTATGGGCTCAGTTAAAGGCACAAGTGGGAAATCTATACATATTTTCACAATTTATAATTATGAATAGGTTTTACTTTTTTTTTAGCTACCTACTCTTTCTCTTTGCTGTTTTTGGACTGTATATCATTATAACTTGTATGTATGTTCCTCCAAATGGGGTATAGTTTGCTGAAAGGAAATCAAAAAACAAAACAAAAACTATCCACAACAGTAATTGTTATTTACACAACAGTAATTGTTATTTCATAAATATATTTTTTAAAAAAGCTGTAACTATCACATCTTAAGTCCAGTTGTATGAAGGACAAGAGGAAAATGGACACAAATAATGATACGATGTGATATGTAACATTAGAAATCACAGGATTGTGTTAATGTGACTCTTTTAGTCTTAAAATATTAGCTAATTCTGAAATTCAAAATATAAAGTATTATTTGGATTTTAAACCTCTGTTGGTGAAAATTTACTCTAGAATTTTAAAATAGCTCTCTAGAACTTAATTTTAGAAAATTGTATTAATAATTGGCATGTTTTTTCCTCAATAAGTTATATTTTTCAATATCCACATCCCAATTTTATAGTGCTTTTGGATGTAAATATAAAGGGGATAAAATACAATTTCAGTTGTGTGCTCAAAAAAAGTAGCGACCATATGTGTTTATCTTAATTGCATCCATATGTTTAAATTACTTTTCCCCCAAACCCATATTAAAATAAAATTCTACAACTTTTGTGTTGGTTCCTAAGTGTTGTCTGAGTTAACTTGTTTTTTCTGTTAGATTAAAAAGACTAGTTCAGAGAGATTCAAGTAGTCATTGTTAAATTGAAGCCATATACCGCATTGTCATTAAACTAAGTCTACTTCCCTTTACTGTTATTTCTTTTCTTTTTCTCCCTTTCATACTATCTAGTGTGTGTCTCTATAGTCTCTGTCTTCATATATGTATATATATATGTACGTAGCTATAAAATCATGCAAATATGCAATAGTTGGCAAAGAAAACAATAGCTTGTTGAAAATCTTTTCATAATATTTCCATTTGGAAATCCATTAATAAATTCTCTAGGTAATATTTGAGATGCTGTTTATAAAATATAAATATGTGGTTTTACTGGAATGTCTTGAAGTATTTGCATAGTCTTTTTATTACAATGTATTTCAACATCTGGAATGCTGACTGCTGAATTCAGGTTTTATTTTAGAAAATAGTAACAGGCTATTTATAGAAATAATAGGGAATTGATGAATAAGAATGTTAAGTAATAAAATAAGCTTTTTAGTAGAAATGTTTAATAGAATGTTTTATTCAATACTAGGCTGCTTTGTAATAGTTATGGAGTGTATCTCTTAGCTGTATTGTGTTGACTGCTGAATTATGTTGACTTGGATGACCATTCACTCAGCAAGTACTTTTTTTTTCCTATATCTTTTTTTTTAAAGATTTATTTATTTATACATACAAGCTGGAGTACAGGCCAGAGGCGTGGGGCAGCAAGAGGGTTCACCAGAGACAAAGCGGGGAGCAGAACAGGCAGATCAGAAATACACTGCTGAGGGGAGCAGCGGGCAAGGCAGGAGAGGTCTGCCGCACCATGTGGGATTCTCCCGAGCTGGGCGTCGAACTTGCATCGCGTGCTGCTGACAGCTCCACAGCGCCGCACTCAACTGCTGCGCCACCAGGGAGGCCCCCCACTCAGCAAGTACTTATTGAGCACCTACTATGTGTCAAACCTCCCCCCAACTCCCGACCAAGCACAGAAATACTTGATTAAGTAGACTTACAGTCTAATAGGTAAGACTGAAGTTAAGCCAGTAACTGGAATATTGGATAAGTAGATAGTAATGTCTGTGTATGTCACTCCAGGAGCAACAGGGTGGGGCAGCAGCAATCTGGATCAGATCAAGAAAGTGATTTCCCAGAGGACAGAGTTGACTGCTCTGAGTCTTAAAGGCGCAATAACACAGAGAAAAATAATATAAAAAACAGAAGAAAATAAATATATACAGAGGCAATATGACACATTACATCTCATATAGAGTCTGAGAAGGTAGGTGTTAGGGGATGAGACTGGAAACATAAGCAGCAGATACATTACTGGCATTAAAATCTTTGTTATGAGTAGTTGTAACAACTATTAAATGCCTGTTTAGCCCTGGCCAGGGACTGTGTTACCTTTAATATAAATGCTATGATAATAGGCCTCCCTGGTGGCGCAGCGGTTGGGTGCTGCGCTGTCGGCAGCAGTGATGCGAGTTCGACTCCTGGCTGGGGAGAATCCCACATGGTGCGGCAGACCTCTCCTGCCTCACCCGCTGCTCCCCTCAGCAGTGTATTTCTGATCTGCCTGTTCTGCTACCCGCTCTGTCTCTGGTGAACCCTCTCGCCGCCCCACTCCTCTGGCCTGTACCCCAGCTTGTATGTATAAATAAAAATAAATCTTTAAAAAAAAAAAAGAACTCCTATGGTGAGTTCATTCTTAAAAATAAATAAATAAATAAATAAATAAATAAATAAATAAATAAATGCTATGATAATAAGATCAAACACTTATTCATGACATACTATGTGTCAAGAACTTTTCTAAGTACCTTACTCACAACCCAATAAAATACCCACTGTTTTCTTCACCAGATGATGAAAAAGGCACACGTCAAGTAACTTGCCTAAAATCATTCAGCTCAGACGTGATAGAGCTAAGATTTGACCTGAATTAGCTGACTTCAGTGTCTGCATGCTGCGGTGTTACTCCATAAGGGAGTCAGATTGAAGGACTTTAACTAGAGAAGTTGCATGATCAAATTTTCAACTTTAGGGTTACATATCTCCTTACAAGTGCAGGTGATTCAGTCCCTCCAAAGAAAGATGAAGTCTGCTGGTTACTATTCAAATTTTTGATCATTGTGTGATATGTTTAGTATCAGTGTAGTCTTCAATAGAAGTAAAAAGAAAAAACAAAACTCCTTAAAGGCAATTATACACTCTTAATTTACAATGAATCTTTGTAGCACATTACTAGGCTAAGACTCCTTTAAGATAACCTAAGGCCAAATGTGTTACTAATTGTTGAAATTGACGAATGACTACACAGGGATTCATTATCATAAAATTTTAACATAATAAACAAATTTTAAAAAGATATCACCTGGGACCAAAGCACTCTAGCTGAAAAACCAATTTTTAGGATTTTTCTTTAAAGTTCATTGAACTGCCTTATGACCAATTTAGTTTCCTGAGCCTTAGAACTATGTTTCCTATGATTTCAAACTTTCTGCCACTCTACAAAGATCTGGAGGAAAAATGAGGAGAGAATGATGAATAGAATCACCTGGGACTTTTTCACATCACTCATATTCAACCAGAATTCTCACTGGTCCTTCAAAATCGTTGCTAGTGTAAGGTATTGGATGTCATCATATTCCTCAGATCGGTTGAGGACTGAGGAAATGAGAATTACCATCTTCAGTGACATTTTCAGAACTATCCTGAACCTCTTTGTAATAGCAGTTATCAGCCTTCACCATTCCCCACCCCTACCCTTACCCCCCTTTGTCCTCACAACTATGTTCCTCTCCCAAGCTTGGTTTTGTCCCCTAGATGAGGCACAAGAGATGAGGGAGCTTGCTATATAGTTGGCACTTAGCAAACTTTTTTGTTGTATGGAAACTATGTGCAAGGTACTGTTCTACCTGCTGCACGCTACGTTCTGACAGTATAGTGTAGTGGCAAAGACAGACAAGTAATCTCCTAAAAGTAAACAATATTACAAGGATGCCCGAATCAAGTGTGTAATCAGTAGTATGAACAGAATATGAGATTTGGGAATTACTGCACCAATAAGGTAGAGCTTACCCAGGGTTTTCTAGAGAGGAGTAGGACATAGACAGTTGAAAATGGGGATGACTGGATCTAGGAGGGGCAATGGCATGAGAGAAAATGTAAGGCAGAAATAGTTGGGTATATTTGTGGAAGAAAACCCAGCCTGACTAAAAAGGATCAGCATACAACAGAATTGGATGAGGAAGTAAAAGAGAGATAAGACCTTAATTGCCTGGTGTTTGGCCTTTATCTTTTAAATACTGAGCATTAATACTTTTGATTAGGAGAAATTGCTTAACGGAGAATTTGGGAAAGCACAATTCTGCAGAATATGCTGAAGGAAAAAGCTGAATGGAGAAATTCATCATATAGACTATTGAAATAATAATACTTGAACTTAGAAGGGACCTGGATCCAAAAGGATTGATAAAGATGAGAAACTTTATAAAAGATGTGATTAGGCCTAGTGAATGATCGTATATTAAAGAAAGACATGAAAATTTTAAGTGTCAGCATGATTCTGAGCATAAAATAGAAATAAGAAGAGGAGGCTAAGCCTTGACTGAGGAAGATAAAATGAAATTTTTCGAGATTTTAGATGTGCTGAGGCATACACAGTGTATCTGGATGGCCATCAAGAAAAGCTGTAAATGGATTCTTTAAGGAAATTAAGAATTCTGTGGTTATAGATTAGGAAATATTTTAAGTAACAGTACAGTTCAAAGTCTTAACAGTAGAGGAAATTTCCAGGAGAGAGTTCAGATTGAGAAAAGTAGAGTACTAAACAAGAATTTGCAGTGATTAATTTATGGGTGAGAAGGAATCTAAGTCAGCAAAAGAAAGAAAATAGAGTAGGTTAGAAAACAGGGGAGTATAAAGCCATAGAAGCCACGAAGAGGAAATGCGAAGAAACTAGGGTGTCATCAACAGTGTAAATTGTTTCAGAGACCATGATGAATGAAAAATGGTGGAAGATTATTAGTGTTTTGGTGGTGGGCATGGTGTGATAACATACAATTTTAGAAGTGTGAATATATAAAACATACAATGTTATAAAGCCATTACCTCAATAAACACATGTTAACATATTAATTATATAATATATATTTATATAATTATTGCATAATTATATCTTATAATTATATATATGTAAATGGCAGTTGAGGTTAACCCAAAAAATAGTTAGAATCTGGATAACTTTGACTTGAGATCAAGTATGTCTGTTTAAAAGTTTGAGATCATAGTTATTAGCTCATAATGTAATTCCAGCAGTTTCACAATTGGAATAGCCCTCCCTATTACATTTTGTTACCTGCATCTCAAGGGCTAGTCCAGGATCCAGGGATTGCATCTAAGTATTATACAGTCTTTTTAGATGTGTTGAGACTTTGGAAAGAAAATTATTTAACCTGTTTGTAATAGTACAGCTTCAATTCTGTTATTGAGACAGAAAAATCAAATCATGATAATACATGACTTGCAAAAGTCTTCAGAAGAGATCAGTAATGTGCAAATTCTATTAAAATTTTAAGACTTTAAAAAAAGTCTTAAAAAGAGAAATTGATATTTTTGAAAGTTGTCAAAAAAATAATCCATTTCCCTTTCAAGACAATGATAATTACAAAGCTGAATATGTCCTATTAAGAGCAATTCCATTAAGTTCATAGTCATAATAATGACTTACAACCAACAATGTCATTATTCTGTTTCTCCACTAGTAGTTGCTTTACTGACCAGAATTCTCTCTTTGGAATGCTCACCTGATGGCTTCCATATCATTGTATCCCAGCTCTTCCTCATCTGTCTTCATTACATCTTCATGTCATACCCTCAATTTGGGTATTTCCCGAGGTTCAGCTCTGGGTGTGCGAGTGCGAGTGCGTGTGCGTGTGTGTGTGTGTGTGTGTGTCATGTATTTTTACTCCTGGAACTTAACCAGTGGCATTCAACTTGTGCTCCAGAACTCTAAGATTTTTCAGAATTGTTCCAGTGTCTGCTAAGGAGGCTTATTTAGAAAGGTTTCTATCACCTCTAAAGAAGAACAGACGCTCTGTTTTTTTTATATACACTGGAGCTTCAAATAAGATTTCATTTGAAAAAGGAAGTCATTTCTGCTACTTAAAAACACATACACACAGTGAGAGGGAAGCTCAAAACCATTGACTTAAATTTCTCTTTCATATGAAGGACACCCAAACAATACCTCTGATCTTTCATTTCAGAGCCAGTTCTGGGCTTCTTTTGTGCACTGGACACCTTAATCTTGGTAGATGGCTATCACTGTCACTTTAGATTCCATGTCTGACATGAAATGTACTGCCTTTCCCCTGCCAAACTGTTTCTCTCTAAAAGAATCTTTTATTTCCATTCATTGCTTTACTATTCTCTAAAATATGCACATTCAAATAATAATTTTTCTTTTTTCTTCATTACTCAGAGTCATCAGACTAAGATCTGTTGATTTTTTTCCTTTGACATACTCTTCCCTTTTAAATACCACAGCTTCCATAAACATTAAGGGATAAAATTGCTTGTGTTTGGGCTGCTCCCTGACCCTCCAAAGAGATTTCTGTCTCTGGGCACTTAGCCCTGCAGTATATCTTGAAATCCAGAGTCAGATTTCAGCTTCCTACAGTGTGTTCACCTTTATCATTATAAACACCCGGAGCATCCCTCGCGCCTCTATTTCAGCTGTGTTTAATGAGAGTCACCCTGAATCAAATATAGTAACTCAGCATTGTATTTAGTGTTTTTCACGTGTTAGCTACTGTATATGTTTTTTATGTAGTATTTAATTTTCTAAACTGTTTGGTGAGTTAGGTATTTATTGTCTGGATGGGGAAACAGAATTAAGCGTCTTGTCCAAAGTCACCCAGAAGCTAAATGGCAAAGTCAGATTAGCACCATCTGACAGCACAGGCAAACTGCTCAAATTAACAACAACTCTCTGGTCTCCTTTTAACGTAGGCTGCTACACTGGGGTCACCAAAGGCAGCAGCGGAGGGAAAGGGCACTGACTTTGCTAATTGTTCTTAAAAGAGGTTTAAGGTTCACATTCATAAACTCAGTCCCTAAATCTATCTTAACACAGCTGTTCTCCTACCTTCTTCGTTGTTACTGTCTTCAGGTGTCAAGTTGACATTTTGTAATTTTCTTTTCTTACTCAAGATTGTTCTTGATGTTGATCATAAATGAATTTCACAACATCAAAAAACATCTTAGATGTGTTCTGAAAATGACTCTAGTCCTTATTCCTTGCTTCCTATTGACTCATTGATCATGTTCCTCAAGTCTAGTCAATCTTCTGCTATAGAAAACCAGCCATTGCCTGGGCAAGCTGCTCTACTGATCTGGTCTAAGTAGACCTCATTCACTGAGAACGTGATGGTGATGGTGATCATACAGATACCTCATTCAGTCCTTCATTGGATTTTAAGCTCCTAGTTTTTTGGAGCGTGCTGAGTCTTAGCCCTAGGCCTGGCAGGGTACCTGACAGACACAGAGGAAGGATAGTTTAGTGATTGAGAGAGAGTCTGTAAGTTGTGGAATCAAGTTGCTTGGGGACAAGTTTTGCGTGTGCCAGTTAGTTCCTGTGTGTCCTTGAGGATGCAATTTAAATTTGTGCATATTTTCCTTATCTATAAAAGGGATCTAGTAAAGTATTGACATCATACAATTTAAAGATTAGGTGACATAAGATAGTAAATTATTTAGAAAAGTTCCTAGCAAATTGTGAATACCAGATTAATGTTTGTTATTAAACTTGTCAGCAGCCTCAGTGAGTATTTGTGGACTGCATAGTGAGGATCTAATCTGTGCCAAGAACTTAGTTATGTTTTTTGAATCCATGTCATTTAACCCTTATTTTTTTTAACACTATAAGCTGAGTAATATTATTATTTACATTTTACAGGAAAGAAAATTAAAACTTAGGTTCAGTAACTTACCTACATCACACAGCTCATAAGTGATCAGCATTCAGGATTTGAACGTGGTCTATTTATTTGACTTCAAAATTGTGCTGCTTCCACCTTTCCACTCAGTTTTCACAGAGATGCTTTCCAGTGTTTCCAGCTTAAGTACGTCGTAAGGTGCACCTTAAATTTAGTGAACTGACAACATCAAACTATTTCTCAACAGTCCAGGTCCATTTGTCCTGCTTACTATATCAGGAATGAATTCTTCAATGACAGAAACACTGAGACTTAAGAGTGCTACCTGTGGTTGATGGTCCTCGAATGCCTGAAGGAGTGAATGCTATCACTGTTTCATACAAGGTCTTTATAAAGGTTTACTAGTAGTGTCATCATCAAGTAAAAAAAAAAAAAAAGAAATTAGTAACAATGACTGTATTCCCTTGTTTATCATTTATTGCCTACAGAGCATATAAAAATTAGAGACCCATTTTTGTTTAAATTTTTTAAAAAAATGACTATATATTTTCTTATGGTCTTGAGAGTTTTTCTACATTTTTTTAGCCTGAAAGTTAAGATTCTAACTGTTGCATGGCAAACAGAGAAGTCATTTGTATCTTTGCTTTGTTTTCTCCCTTTTTATATACGCTAATAGTTATTCATTCATGGAGGTTAGGGATCTAATAGTGACAAGACCAGATAAGTCCTTGCCCTCATGGGTCTTGTATTTTACTGGGAGGAGGCACACATAAACAGTAAACAGTAATTCCAGGTAGTGCTAGCACTGGAGTTAGAAGTTTCCCGTGGTGAGGAGGTCCCTGGTGATTGGGAAGTGAGCATCTGTGCTAGGTGGCCAGGAAGAACCATGACAGGAGAGTGCCTTGCAGAGAGTGCCTGCACAAATCTTTCAAAAAGGACACATAAACATGTTTCTCATGTTCAGCTAGTTCCTGGTTTCACTGCTTCAGACCCAGATGCAACATAGGGCTTTTACTTTGTTATTTAGGCACCTAAGTTCAAAGACACTGTCAACAATAACACTTTCCCTAGGGCGTAAGTGGTAACATCAAGCCATTTTCACAAGTTCTGTGTTTCCTTTTCTCCCTCCTTTTTACTTCATAGGATGAAATGGGACCTAGAATCAAAGTAGCAATAGGTTTTCTGTGAAAAACTAGCTTTAGTAATTGGGGATGATACAAGCAGGGGGAAAAATGTAAAAAAAAGCAGAGATGAAGCCAACAAAGAAATTTCTGGTTGTAATAGCTGCTTCTTGTTTCATATCACTGACCAAGATGAGAAGGAGTTTTGCAGGGCTTCATAGGGGCAGCGTTCACACTGCGGGAGGATGACTTCACCCTCAGTGCCCTTTCCAGGAGCTCAGCCCCTTATGAAATCACAAGGTTCATTTTCAGTGTGAAACAAGCAGGAATGTAGAATGACATTTTAAGGTGGCCGGTGGTTCTGTTGCCCCTAGGTAGCAGCTTTAACCTTCAGACTTGCCCGTGTCTTTTTCAGGCCATTGAAGCTCAAATCCGAAGTTTTGGCCAGACTCCTTCTCAACTACTCATAGAGCCTCATCCTCCTAGAGGCTCTGCCATGCAAGTGGTAAGTGCCTTCTCTTGCACTCTGCTTTCACTCTGCTTTTACTTCTTACCTTTCTTTCAGACTGTGCTGGACATTCGTAACAATCTTTTACTGTAATTGAGATTCTCCACCAGATCTAGGCCTGCCCTTCCTGTGCTGTATTTGCTACCCACTACCAACCAGCAGATATTATTACATGCTCTCCTGGGCTCTTCGGGAAGGTAATCATTGCTCCAGTGCTCTCACATTTCACCGGTTCATGTTTAGTTGCAGAATTGAAAGGCGCATAGTTTCACATAGCCTCGCTATAGGCTGAACACTCTGGACACGCACATGGTTGATGTTGCATAGTTCGATCCTGTATGTTCTACATTAGTTCTGTAGTTGTGTTTACCCTTTACATCTTGGCGTTTTTCAGTGTAGGAATTTTAAAATCAATCCTGATACATAAGTTATTCTTTCTGAGGATGAAGATCAGAGTGAAAAAAGAAGAAATGCCATAAATCTTAGTAGCATAAAGCAATGATTTCCATTTCTCGTGATTCTGAGGGGTAGACGGGACTTTTGTCCTCTCACCTTTCATGCTCACACGCTGCTATGGGATGGGCCAACCTCCTCTTTCCACGGGTCTTTCATTGCTGAGGAAGCTACTGGCCCAGGCGTCCCCATGTTAGGAGCGGCGTTCCTTCTGCACAACTTCTTGCAGATTTGATTTTTATTTTTTATTTACACACACAAGCTGGGGTACAGGCCAGAGGCGTGGGGCAGCGAGAGGGCTCACCAGAGACAGAGCGGGGAGCAGAACAGGCAGATCAGAAATACACTGCTGAGGGGAGCAGCGGGCAAGGCAGGAGAGGTCTGCCGTGCCATGTGGGATTCTCCCCAGCCGTGCGTCGAACTCGCGTCGCCGCTGCCGACAGCTCCACAGCGCAGCGCCCAACCGCTGCGCCACCGGGGAGGCCCCACTTCTTGCAGATTTGAAGCCACGCAGCGTCATTCATACTACATCCTTTTTGATTAAAATAAGTTAAAAGACAGCCCAGAATTAGGAGTAGGGAAATAGACATAAGCTACACAAATAATGTGGCTATTCCACTTTTACAGTTCCTGAAATTTTACAGGGCAAATTCTTCGATCATGATTTAAAAATCCACTGTAGCACAAATACTGAATTGTATGCTAAAAATAACTGCATTAAAGAATAGTTCATGGAGATTATATTTTTTCTTGAATTGTCTTACAATAAAACAGATCCCTTATTACTGTTCTAAAGTAAGGGTGAAGCACATATAACTTGTGTCCGTAAATACAGTGAATAATTTAAGGTAATTCCATGTTGTAGCTTAGAGATGGCAGAATACTGACATTCTGAGGAGAAACTAGTAGCCAAGAGAGCAAGAGATAGAGATGTAGCCCTTTCTACCTCTGGCTCTTTTTCCCTTTGTCTGTCTCTCTCACCTTCGTGTCCTTTTGCCCTCTGTCATCTTCTTTCTCCCAAACTTTTTCTCTCCCTCTCCCCCTTCCGTAGCCTGGGAATTGTACATCAATCACTGTAAAATACAACTTGTATTTTACAATGAAATCAGATTTATATGCACATAAAGGGTAACTTTTAGTAAACAGAAGACTACACCCAAAACCCAAGATTTAGCAAGAACAGTGGAAGATAATGCCATAAAAATAGTAAGAGTGATTCATGTTTGGGCTTTGTAATTCATCTTAGTGATAGCTTCTCAGTGAAACTGGGCTGTTTGGTGCTGGCTAATGGAAGGTCCTCCTCTGTCCATTGACTTTCTACCTGGGTCACTGCACAGCCTTGGTTACTGGGGCAATGAGGGACCTCCTGTTGCCCGGCCACTCTCGATGGCAAAAGGATTATTGGGTCATCGAGAGAGCAGCTTCGCATCCCTAAGGTGGGAAAGCTGGGAGGCATAAGCTCACACGGCGGCGGGAGACTGTCTTTCCTGTTGACGTTATCCTCGGAATGGGATACCTGAACCCCTTTTCAGATTTATGCAAATTCTGTTTTTCAGCTTTACACATACATGGTTGGCCAAGAAAGTCATGTTAGAAAGAAGCCAGAGTATCAACAAGTGCTCACGTCACCTGGGAAGGCAGGAAATTTAGATCGTAGTTTCTCGCTTGTACCTTGGGCTTGGCTCGCCAGGGCAGCCAGGATCAGATCAGGGTCTGTTCCGCTCCTTGCAGCTGCTGCCATCACCATTGGCCAGACTGGCCCAAATGCTGGGTGTGCTTTTTCCTGTTTCTAGCGCTCTTCAGTCTGTACTTTCTAGCCTAGGACATGATGAAGTTCCCAAGAGGTTCCTGCTACTGACTTGCACTGAGAGCCGTAGCAGATGGAGTGTGGAGGGACAGACTGGAGGATAGCTTGTAAGAGTGCAGATAGCATTCTGGGCCTGGTTTCTGTGGACAGTGACTTGTCCTTGCCTTTTGGCTGAGAGTTGGGCCACTAGAGTCACTGTGTAAACAGGACACTCTCCTAAACATTAGAGATTTTTCTGCATGTTTTTTAAGGCATAAACATTGGATTTTTCAATTTGAGTGTAATTGTATTTACAATATGAGTGGTTCGGCTCAACAATGTGTGTGAACTTCCTTTCAGTGACTTTATGAAATATGTTATACTCCAATTTTCTCAAGAGTTTATAAATTAACTCTAGTAAATATTATTTGAAAAAAACTATGTAATTAAAAAATAAGGCTTGATATTCTGAAATGACATTCATTTCCATTTCCCAGGAGTTCTTCAAAGTCAGCTTATAATGTATTATGTTCATTCATTGTTTCTATTATTATGCAGTCTCACAGAATTCCTTAAAACTGTATATAAAAGGTTCTTGGTATGATGAAAATTACTTAGCGATACCAGAGGTTTTAAAAATCAAGACCCAGATGTTTATTAATTGTTTTTACTAACATTCAGATGAGTTCTCCCACCAGCCATCAATGTTCCCCCCGCACACACAAACACACACACGTGCACACACAGACGAATATAGACGGAATTAAAGCCACTTCGTGCTGAGTTAAGTGCATGAGCCATAATATACACCAGGTGTAGTAATTAGCAGGCACACGAAGGCTGCCTATTTGTCTGGTTTTGCTGCTGTTGCTGTATCCCCCTGTGTTTTCACACCATCAGATAGTTGGATTTAATTGAGGCCACATCAGATGAGGCATTACTGACACCTTTAATTGAATGAGCATCCAGGGAGGATTAACTCATAATATTGATTGGCTTTTAGCCACTTGCTCAGAAGGGTGTCTGGGCAGCTTATTAGTTGCCTTTATTTACACCTTTATGCAAAGAGTGCAAATAGGAATTCTTAGTGCAATATGTTTTTCTAAGTACTCTTAATAACTTTTTTAAAAGGACTGATAATAAAAATGCAAATGTATTTAATTTTTTATTAGCAGTTCTGAATAAATATGTGTTTAATATATGTGCCCACACATTTACATATACCTGGTGTTTTGAAATATGGCAATAGGAAAGCAGCCAGAGGCACTTCATCAAAGTGTTTCCATTCTGAATGATACTAATCAGCTAGAAAATAGACATGGTAGAAGAGAATTGCTGAAAATGTACAGTGCAATTACTGTATGATAGCATACTACCACAAAGTATAAATAAAGGCAGTAAATCAGAGTGGTGTTCTGTATGTCTTGAATTATGACATATAGGTTGTAGGAATGTTCTAAATCTTTAGTAGACTTCAAGATTTATTTTGTTGCTAGTTATTAGAACAGTGTTTTATTTAACATTTTCAATTACTTTCTGCTTTTCAAAGGAGAAATCAGAAGTTTGAGCTTTCATTTTTTTTTCCAAGAGGGAGGAAAGAAATCTGGGTTTTTCCTCAGCTACAGCAAAAAGCGGTGGCATTTGCATTATAATAGTGCACTATTTATGACTTGGTACACTATATAAATATATTGTTTTTACAAGTACATTTAATTATCCATTGCTTTGAAACACCTTTATAATTAAGTTTGTGTATTACATTCATAAGTTATTTCTCTACTGTAATAATATAAACATACTGTATAAACTATTGTTTATAAATATATTTGTTTTAATATCTATTTATTTAGTTGTCAAAATCTTCGTGCTAATTCAACAACTTTTGATGATCTTTGGAAATTACCTTGGCTTGCTGTTGAGCCCATTGCTTACTTTCGTTCCTTTTTTTTTTGGTAGCTAACACATAATAGCAATTGGAATGGTTTAATACAATCTCAATACATGGCTTATTTAGAATCTAATTCAAGTCATTCTTTTAGTTCTTCATGGGAGTGGGATGGGGATGGGAACTAATAAAATATACGTATTTTTAAAGGTGTTTCTGTTACTGTAGTCTACTTTGAACACCAAAAAATTCACCTAAAGCTGTACGTGGAAAACAAAGAAATCCTAATCGCTGCTTCTCTAAGCCATTCTGCTTGCTGTTCTCCTACTGCAACTTGTGTTAACATGGTCTTCCTCTTCTTTTCTTGCACCCTCTCTCTTGTCTTTTTTTGTCTTGTCCTTGTATATTTGGGTCTTGTCATGCCCACTCAACAGTATCTCCTCCTGCAGAGTCCATTGATGTTCACAGACCAAGCCCAGCAGGATGTTATCATGGTCCTAAAGTTTCCCTCCAACTCTCCTGTCACCCACGTGGCAGCCAACACCCAGCCTGGCCTGACCACGCCCGCTGTGATCACCGTCACCGCTAACAGGCTCTTCGCTGTGAATAAGTGGCACAATCTTCCCGGTAAGTGAGTCAGGAAACAGCATCTGACTGAACACTGTATAGAGATTTTATTGTAGCCACTTATACATATAATATCTCAACATTTTAGCTTTTAATTAGTCTGAGTCAAACTGTTTACAACCAAGTCCCATCTGAGGCATATAGTACAAATGTTAAAACATAGACTCTTCTTTTGCATCTGGTGATTTGTCTTTATTTCTTAGAGATAAACATTATGTCTAGTATAATATTTTAATATGTATTCCATAGTCTTCCATAAATAATGTATGTTTATTTATCAGCTATTTCCCTTTCTTCCACTTTCTCATTCATCTGTTTATTAAATACCAACAGTTGTCTACTATGTGCCTTTTATGCATGGCATGGTAGGATTCGTTTTGGATGAAAGGGGAAAAAAAAAAACAACACCTAAATTCTACAACCAAAATTCTGCAACCCCCTAAGTCCATTCTAATCTTCCATTAAATTCCAAATAGTCATGGTAGCGTAGCTAACGGCAAGATGCTAAAGTAACCATTTGGATCATAAACCATCAAAGTTTGAAGAGATTAATAGTTCATCTAGTCCAGCCCCACATTTTATCAAGAAAGACATACAGCCCAGGGGCTGTATTCAACATCTGATATGGCCAGTCAGTAGCAGGACAGGTTTGAACCCAAGTTTTCTGACTCAAATTTTATAGTCATCCCTCTGTGATTTATTACCTCTCATTAGAACTGGAATTTGGAATCTAGATTTAGCACTATTCTTTTTGGCCACTCATGAGAATTTTTTTTTTTTAATACATACAAGCTGGGGTACAGGCCAGAGGAGTGGGGCGGCAAGAGGATTCACCAGAGACAGAGTGGGGAGCAGAACAGGCACATCAGAAGTACACTGCTGAGGGGAGCAGCGGGCGAGGCAGGAGGAGGTCTGCCGCACCATGTGGGATTCTCCCCTGCTGGGCGTCGGCAGACAGCTCCACAGCGCAGCGCTCAACCGCTGCGCCACTGGGGAGGCCCAAGATTTTTTTTTTTTTTTAAGAAGGAAAATCTTTTTAAAGTCTTGGAGACTATAGGCTTTTATTGTCTCAAGTCATTGTTTTTGGTAAAAACTTTTAAAAAACAAAGTTTGATAGTCTGTTAACTTGTCATTAAATTTGTAAAGTGTGCATAAAACACTATTCATTAAAATACATGAAATGGTTGCAAAATATAAATTATCATGCCAAATTAAATGCAAGAGCTTTTAGAATGAAACGAAAGAAATGATTTAACATTCAGACAAAAACTTGGTATGTGGACTGCACTCACTGAGGAGCCCATCATGAAGAATCTGTGATTGGTATCAGAATTTTTTAGATATAGCCATTTTTCTGGCCATTAGAAATAAAATTATAGCCAATATTTATTAGAGAATGGATTTCAGAAAAAATACAAAAGATAAAAAGTAGGCATATAGTATCACTATTAAGTCCTTTTCCTCCTTTTTCTTCGCATGAACTTACCTTAGAGGTAAATGGATATGCAAATAACATGCTTTATTTAGGGACTACAGATTATAATTCATTTAAGAGATGTGATTTTTGGGTCCTCTAAATTCCACTCATTGGAAGGAAAGCATGCTGGTGAGCTTTCAGGCATGCTGTAGGTTCCATTTGCTCTGTGTGCAGTTACCTTCCAAGCTCAGCAAAAGCAACAGTAGGTGGGGCATCAGGGAATCACATGAGCAGAGGCAAACCTTGCAGCTGCTAGAAAGCCCTGGCCACCCTCCACCCTCTGTCCCCAGTTTAGCCTGTCAGAGAGCTAACTCAGCAGGAATCGAATGGGCGTCAACCAGAGGGCTCCTCAGAATGGGCTCAAACAGAGGGCTCCTCAGTCTCTAGCTGATACTCAGGTTGTTAGAGACACTTCCTGGTACTGGTAACAGCTCCTGGCTCTCTCCCTTTGAGCAAACCTGCTTCCTTGACCAAAGAGCTTGCTTGCTTTAGTATTTGGTTGCCGGGCGCTCTTTTCCTACTTGCAGTTTTTCTACGGATAAGTTAAGTAATTCAGGGGCATCGTCCCTCTGCTGGAACACCACTTTGGAGCCTCCAGCTGTCTCCAGCTCACACTCCCTTTTCTATGAGACAGGAGCTGAGGGACTGCATATATCCTGACAGTTCTTTGCCTATAATTCTCCCCAGTATGACTTTGTGTTTATATCTTGTGTCAGTAGTAATTTTTGTCCCCAACCTCTGGCCTGACACATGACACATGTTTACCTGGCCTCCACCAGGTAAACACAAAGAATGATAACATATGGTAATACACAGGTGGTTATCTTTCTACTAAGTGATTTCCAATTCTGAGCCATACCTACACCTAAAATTATTAAGCATCCATGTCATTATCTATGCCTCATTTTAGCTAAGTTTATGTAAATCTGATCTCTCTTCCTATCTTCTGTTACCTTTACTTGTCAGGATGCCTTGATTTAAAACAAAGATCAAAAATACATAACAGTTTTTTGTCAATAAATATAAAATCCCTGTTACAATAAAAATTTTCTTTCGTTTAGTTTCTAGTTCTTTTTCTAAGAATCTATCGCTTCCCTAACTTTTGATGAGACAGATGACTCTTACCATTGCATTTAGTAGTCTCCAAGTCCTGATTTAGAAAAGAAAATCATCTTTATCATTCCTTTTACAAGAACTTGAGAAAGTTCTGAAAAAATAAAACAGTAGTGATGTTTATAGAGCATGTCTTAACCCTTTGTGGGCCACTCACATATTCTCGTATTCACGTGTTCATCTAGTCTCTGATTTTTCACACCACGGTGGATTTATTTGGAACTATTAGGAGCTATTTCTTTGATCATACTCAGTCGAGAAGCTTTAATCTATGAATTTAAAATTTCATTAAAATATATCCAGTAGTTCAGGAGCTGTGTGTGTTTTATTGAATGCTTATACCATTCATGCGGTGGCACAGAAAATAGCCGGCACACAAAGTGTTAAGTTCTAAATATGGTCTTAATCACTTTATGTGTGTTAACTCACCTAATTCCCTTAGGATGCAGGCCCATGAGCCATAGGAAATAGCCATTTTTATAGATCAAAATGTCAGGTATTAACAGTTTTATATCTTTCAACCTAAGCCCATCTAATCCATTTTACAAACCAAGGAACTGAAATACAGAGGCTACCTAACTTACTTGCCCAGGGTCACACAGGCAGTCAGTGGGAGAACTAGAATTTGAGGCATTACCATGGAGAGTTAACCTCCTAAACCTCTTTCACTGACAATTTGGTTTTAATGTTTTTCTATGATCCCAGATTTTCAGAGAAATAAAGACAAATTCTCCAGGTATCATAGTGTTGATTGACACTGACATTATTGGAAGTAAATGGTACTGTGGGATAAATGAGAGGCCATGGTGCGTTTTCCATGACCATTTCCTGTACCTGTCCTGTGGTATCTTTACTGGTAGAGCCAGTAACCAGCAAAGACAATACCGTCAGTAAAAAAGAGTGAGACATACATCTTCCTTTCTTCAGCCACTTTAATTTCTTTTTTTTTTAAGATTTTTTTTTTATTTATACATACAAGTTGGGGTACAGGCCAGAGGCATGGGGCGGCGAGAGGGTTCACCAGAGACAGAGCGGGGAGCAGAACAGGCAGATCAGAAGTACACTGCTGAGGGGAGCAGCGGGCAAGCCAGGAGAGATCTGCCGCGCCATGTGGTATTCTCCCCGGCTGGGCATCGAACTCGCGTCGCTGCTGCCAACAGCTCCACAGCGCAGCGCTTAGCTGCTGCGCCACCGGGGAGGCCCAGCCACTTTAATTTCTTAAACACACTCAAGTATAACTTCAAATGCTAATATTACAGTTACTCAGGTATTTTTATTAGAATGAATGATCTGCCAAATATCCTTGAAAACTTGGTATTTAATAATGGGAAATGATGACCTAATAAGTTTTAAAATAAGCTAATGAGCTTATTGGAATGTATCACGCTTTCTTTTCAAACCCTTCAGGACAGTAATAAAGATTTCCTAAAACCTGATAATATTAAGCAGAGCATTCATACTAACCAGTATTTTAAATGCTTAGGAGGCTACAAAAGGCAGATACTTACCAGGCTGATGAATGGCTGAGTCATTTGGGAAAAAAAAAAAATTTGGACAGGGGCACAGAATTTAACTGTCAGAATCCCAAAGCTGGAAATATCTCCTAATCTAAAACCTTCACTTTCAGGTTTACGGCATGCCCTAAGGTTGTAAGATACCTAGTAGCAGTTCCTACTTCCTAATATTGTTCTTCACCTCCTTAAGGCCTTCCACCTTCACAGGGAGACGGCCTAAGAAATCTCTTTTCAATTACAAAATAAGTATGCTTGAATCTTTAGAACCATTTTGAGAATTGAACAAACTATTCTTAGTATAGACTGATTTTTTGTTACTCATTTGCTTCTCATAGTATTTTCAAATGGAAGCCATGGAAATGTTAGATATTAATAAAACTTAAAAAAACAAAAAAAAACTCAATCCAGTCTTTAAGAAAATGTTTCAGCCAGATGCACTTAACTAAAACATTTATCTACGGATAGCTTTCTTTATTTTTATTCAAACTTTCAATTGATTGGTTTTAAGTGATGGATGAAACACTAAATGTTCCCTGACTTAGAGCTTTCCCTTTCTCCATCATAAATTGATGTTTTTGTGGATCCTTTGTGCTGCAGCACTCAAAACTGCCTTTTTAAGAAGTAACAAAAAAATAGTATTTGCTACAGTCAGCAGATGGTTGTCACATTGTGTTTTCAGCGTGCTTTACCACTTAATTTTGTTTTGTTGCAGCATCAGAGGTTGCCAGTCAAGCATCTGCTATAGCTTATGGCCTAGGACTGGAGCCACTGCTGATGGCACATGTTCAGAACAGCACTAATCTAAAATAAATGTTTAATAAGCTAGCCATAAAAGCACCTGGATTTTTTTCCCTTAAATTTCACAAAACTGTATAAGGGATCTGGAGATTGGAAACAATTCTGCATAAGATTTGACTTAGGCATTTTTGTGTAGTTTGCTATATGAAAAATAATGCTTTTCCTCCCCATCTTTTGTGAATTCTAGCTCATCAAGGTGCTGTACAGGACCAGCCATACCAGCTGCCAGTGGAAATCGATCCTCTCATAGGTCTGTCACTTCCTTCTCTCTTTGCGATTCATTAAGCTCTGTATGGTGGCCCTGAAGTGTAGATTACAGTTGTTTTTCACTTGCTGGTTGCTGGGAATGGAATTTTCCTGATAAACCATTTGCATGCAAATTGGAATGCAATGAGCTGTGGCTATGCTGGTATTTCATCAACTCCCCCTCGTTGGTTTGCCTAATTTGAACAGGCCTAGGACGCGTGTCACTGAAAATTAATATGGATGCTGTAATAATGTGTGATTGAGAATGCGCGTGAAGTACTGTCAGGATAATATTGGATCTTTTCATCACTCAGACTTGTTGATGAGCAGGAGCGAGGCACGTTATGATGAATCGGTGCACCGGTAATGTGGTGGAGCTCCTTTGCTAGGGAAATTTTCATAATAACAGTGGGGTTCTTAGCAACCCTGTGTTGTGAAAAATAAAACTGTAGTGCCAGGGTTTCATCATTAAAGGAGATCAATCCTTTCTTCCTGGACCCTCTGTTCAATCTGAGGGGATTAATGTGCAATTGCAGAGCAGTTTCGGAGTTGAAATATATTGCCCGGCCAATGGCAGTGTTAAGATATTTGTATTCATTTTCCTGGGGTCCTGTAGCCCAATAAATTGCCATTGGAGGTTAAATTTGTTGGGGAGGGGGAGAGAAAGGAGGAGACTAGAAAGAGCCTTTGGGATGCAATGAGCATCTGCGGCAGATGACTTAGAATATTTACTTGCTGTTAGGCTTTTTGAGTAGGTTCGGTGAAATCTCTAGTTTAACATTTTTCATCCATGTGGGGGAGGAATTCAAATGTGACTTCACTAAAAATGTTACCTTGATGTTAAAGAAGATATTCAATAACTTTCAATCTAAAAACCTTAATTGTCTTGCCATAGGAATATGCTGCCAATGTGAATATCTGACTTCTTATTTTTGTCAGATTTCCCTGGCATAAATAAATTTGTTAGAACATTCAAGGTTTGTCTTTTTTTTTTAAATACATGTACTTAAGCTGATTTATTATCTTAAAAGTTTGTTCTGTATATATCACCTTTTTTGGCTTTAAAACCATCGTTTCAGTGGAGATCTCAATAGCTAAAATTCGCAGGTGACCTATCAGGATGACTGAAATACCCTTAAGCTCAACTACTCCGTTGAGCGTTTCCCCAATGTGAGCAGAAATCTAAGAAGTAACAGTCTATGTGAAAAATAGACTATTCTGAGTCCTGAATTTTGTTTTGCTTTGATTTGCTACATACTGAAAAATATTAAATGCTCACTTGGTTAAAATTGTGAAAGTCAGGAAGACAATTAAGCCCATTTGCAAAGGGAGATAAAGCATTGTTTCTGAAGTCTGACCTAAAACTCGACAATGAATATCCTATAGTGTAAAGTCTTCTACAGTGATTTTACAATCGTAACCCTTTAGACCAGACATGGGTAAACTTTTTTGGTAAGGGATCAGGTAGTAAATATTTTCAGGCTTTGTGGGCCATAAAGTCTCAAACAACTATTTACCTCTGCTGTTATAGCACAAAAGCAGCCAAAGACAATATATAAACGAGGGGGCAATGCTGTATTCCAATAAAACTTTATATGCAAAGCCTGGCATAGGCCAGATTTGGCCTGTAGGCCATAGTAATCTTCCCATCTCTGGGTCACTAGTCATTAGATGGTTTGCTTCTCTATCCCCCAAAATAATTATTTAAAACCATGCACTTTCTCATACATTTTTAGGTTGACATCTAAAGTTTTTCATCACAAACTAATGGCAAAGGTTGTAATTTCTGGCACAGTATATAAAATTCTAAATATATCAAATGGAATATAAATATCAAAGTGAGTTGATACTCAACATTTTGTTTTCAAAAGATACATACAACACTTAAGAGTTAAAAATTTTAGCTTAATAATTTTTCATTTTGAATTTATACTTTTCATTCTATTTCCTGTATAGTTTTGTTTTTGAAAATTAATGATCACATTTTTTATAGATGGAAGCTCTGAGAATTGTTACTCCTGTAAGAAATACATGGGAAAAAAAGATTTTTATTTAACAGTGTCACTCGTGGCTTTGAACTCTAAGTAATATGACAAAATTCATATAGTAATCTATTATTAAGCACTATTTTTATAGCCTATCATTAAATGATCTCTTTAACCATCTATAATTGAACTGATTTTTAATGATCTATCAATTGGCAGCATGATTAGATTCTTCTTCCATTTATTGAAAGCAATGAATTGGAAACCACCTGCCCTGCAGATGATTTGGTGCTGAGGCATTCACTTTTCAGCGTCACATCAGTAGTTTGAATTGTCCCTTTACTTAGCTCTCAAGAGGTTTTTTTTTTTTTTTACCTGAATAAAACACCACAGTAATATTCTAGATCCAAAAGAAATATGCTTTTTTTTTTTTTCTAGTGGAAGAAGAGCATTCAAAAGGGGAGGTAAGGAGGGAAAACTCACAGGAGAATTCAAACAAATCTGTTTCAGACAAGAGAACACAGGAAAGTTGAAGAACTAGAAACTGATTTTCTTCAAACCATCTGTGCCTGTGACTCCCAAGGGAAACCTTCCACACCCTGGCACCTTCTGGCCCAGCCCCAGCTTGGCATGCCCTGATTTGAAGACTGCTTATCTAGACAGATATACCTAATTCATTAAAAAAATATATTTTCAGCAATCCTCTTAAGAGGTTTATTAGAGAAAACAATTGAGATAAAGGGAAAGGCACTTGTGAGGGAGATGGGTTATATGAATTGGATGGATGGGTGCACGGATGGATGGATTCGAGAGGGGATTTACGATATTAAATTACAATGAAGTGCTTGATAAATAGTTCACCTGAATGTTGAAAGGACATCAGTTTTATCCAGGGGTACTTTGTGGTCACTTAATTCAAAATTGTACATGTGCCCAGATCTGTCAAACTAGGTCCTTACGAAAGATCACACCTAAAAACAATAACAAACAAAAGCCACACAAACAAACAAAAAACCCAGCTAAGGTGATATAGACACTGATAAAAGTACACATTTTTTACAGTTTTCTTCCTTAAGGTAGTTACAATTATAGTAACAAGTATGGAAAGTACTATCTTTTTTTTTAATTGCCTGGTTTCTAGTATTTTTTTTTAAAGATTTATTTTATTTTTGCATACAAGCTGGGGTGCAGGCCAGAGGCGTGAGGCAGTGAGAGGGTTCACCAGAGACAGAGTGGAGAGCAGAATAGACAGATCAACCGAAATACACTGCTGAGGGAAGCATGGGCAAGGCAGGAGAGGTCTGCCACAACATGTGGGATTCTCCCCCACGAAGCCTCGAACTGGCACCGCAGCCGCAGACAGCTTCACAGCGCCGTGCCAATCCGTTGCACCACCAGAAACCAGGGATGCCCCTGGTTTCTAGTATTAAGAAATTGTGTCACACTGCTTCGCTGCAGTGGGATAATGTGGTGTCTGTGACACAGTATGGAATGGGGAGAGGAGAACGATCCCCGACTAGAATTCTGCCCTTTTTCTGCTGCTGTAATTTTCTAGTTCATGAATCCCCCCCAAAAAAAATATGTGAAACCTGCTATAAAACAGTTGCCTACCATCTTACTGGGTTAAGTTGTAAGGTCAGACACTAGCAGAATTTTGCTCATGTCACATGTTGCTGTGTAGTATGTGCCAGAGGGCGGGGGTACTTGATTCCTCTGCATCCCAGCTGGGGTCCAGCACAACACTGGAGAGTACTTTGAATACGTTTTTCCTCTGTATTACTCTCTGAGACTTCTATTAAATTGGGCACTAATATTAATTCAGTTATTAGGTATAATGAATATAAATGTTTTTTCTCTTTTATCAAGAGTACATTTGTAGTTTTTTTTCCCCACCAAAAGCTGAAGAAATGGGAATGTAATAATCAGATGCAGAACTTGATTTTTTTTTTTCTGGTAAAATTCTTGTTATATCTGATACAATCAGATTTATTTAGCTGTGTAAGAACCATCATTTGCATGAAATCATTCTTTGATGACAAGAAATTAAGCTTTATATTTGACTGGCCGTATGCCAAATAAAGGCGTCTCAGTGAACAGTCCTTTCCTAATAATGACATACTTGATAGTGTATTTCTACAGGATTATTACTCCTCCCAGGTGCTTGATGTCCCTCTGTGTCTGACCTTGTGCCTGGTGACAGACCCCATCTCAGGTGCTCGTAGCACTGTGAGAACGCACTGCCAGGTTGTCTTGTTTAATTGCTTACACAGGAGTGAGGAGGTGGCAGTGTGCTGTGCTTTGCCTTTTTCAATTGCAAGTATCTTTAATAGTCACTCTACCTTTTCCTTACATGCAAGTGCAGCTGTAAACAGGGAAATGGGAGTTCACATCTAGTCAAATTAAAGATGTGTAAAAGCCAAAGTAGTACACGATGCTACAGTATTTCAGATACATGACATTTAAATTCTAATATCTCATCCTTGTGACAAAAACTTAAAAGTAATAGATTGTCACAACATGAATCCATTCTCATGACAATAGATGTAATGAGATTGTCAGAAACACAGACCTGTGATGCAATCGGGAGATTGTAATCTAGTTTGGTCCTGTCCAAGAGCTAGAAATGATGTTGTGAGAATTGTGTGCTATTTTCAAATTGTAGTATATGATTATTATTTCTTTGCGCCAAGCAAAAATTCATGCTAAGACATTGAATTGAGCTACCCACATTCTTCAAATAATCAGATTTTTTTCTATTTGTTTTTTCAATATTATTATATTTAGATTAAAGATCACATATTTGTACCCTGGAATGTGTTGCCTCTTTTCCCTCATCCTAGCCCCAGTATGACAAACTATAGAATTTCTTTGTGTATGTTGATTTAATGGCTTTTTTTTTTCTTCCTGTATTCCACAGCCAGCAATACAGGAATGCACAGGAGGCAAATCACTGACCTTTTAGACCAGAGTATTCAAGTCCATTCCCAGTGCTTTGTCATCACTTCAGACAACCGCTTTATTCTTATTTGTGGCTTCTGGGATAAGAGTTTCCGAGTCTATTCTACAGACACAGGTAACTGTTATTTTCTTCATCAGTGAACTAAAGTTTACTGCAAATAGCATTGAGAAACTTACACTGTTTCATCTTCCTTCCAAAATGACAGGATTCTAAAATTTTAAGATAAGGAAAAGATACTGTTTTCCCCTTTCAAGTAATAATCTACTAACAAAGTCCACTCGTAACGTTAACTTTAGCATGTTTTGAAGAAGCAGTTTTTTATTGTAGGTTTGTCTTCAAACCTCATGCTTGTAGAATGAGTGACTCATTTTGAAGCCATATCCTGTCATGTAAATACCATACACCCATGTGTATGTGTAATCTAATGGCAAGTGCACAGACATATAGGTGTATTTTTTCATACTTGTATTATTTAAAAGGTTTTTTTTCTTACTGGATAGTCTCATTAAGTGTATTGCTTGGTAGTCAATATCTTGCCTCCACCCAATTCTGCAAAGAATCTTGCTGAAAGCTACGCTATCATGAAAAAAAGTAGCTGACTACTGATTTTATGTGTGACAGGAGCTCTTGTTAAAATATAAAAGTTTAAACGTACATATTCATTTGCATTCATCTCCCTAAGGGACAAATCAAGTTCAACTCAGTATTATTACAGAAGATCCAATCCAGTAAATGTATATAAATTTTTGCATATATGATATTAAGAAACATTGAAAAATTTAAAGGAGTCTCTAAGAATTTCGAAACTGTTCATGGATGAAGTATAGTAAATCTGAAGTTGAATATTTAAAAAAATATTTTTAAAAGTTAGATAATAATTCATTGTAACTTGACAGTGCAAAAGTTGATATTTCAACTAAAACAGGATCTATAAATATCTTGTTTAAATGTTGTGGAAATAGGAAATTCCTTTAAATTGAAATTTCTAATTGAATGTTTTCAGTTTGGTTAATCTTTATAAAATGTGTGAGTCCATGCTTCCATTTTAGTAACTATAAGATATTGAGAAATGAACTATTGGTTATTTAAGGAGATTGTCATATTTATTTTATATAAATAAAAAAATCTTAAAATAAATATATATATATATATTTATTTTAAGATTTTTTTATTTATACATACAAGAGCTGGGGTGTAGGCCAGTGGTGTTGAGAGTGAGAGGATTCAATAGAGACAGTGTGGAGAGCAGAACAGGCAGATTGACTGAAATATACTGCTGAGGGGAGCAGAGGGTGAGACAGAGGTCTGCTGTGCCCTGTGGGAAGCTCCCTGGCTGGGGATCGAACTCATGCTGCAGTGGCTGCGGATAGCTTCCTAGTCTGAGACTTAACCCCCTGAGCCACCAGGGAGGCCCATGTCTTAAGTATATTTTGATGACAGTATTTTAACATAGCTATGGGAGAGTAGGGAAAAATAGTTGAATATGTGTTGTCCATAGAATAAGTCTTAGAAATTATTTTTACACATTATCTTAATTAATTTTTTGTTTTTTGGAAATGATGATCTAGTTTTCCTAAAATTTTCGTCTTTATTCTGTAGCTCCAAAAAGAAAGCAGCATCATTTAAGGCATTCTGATTAATTGGGATTTTATTGCATGTTTAGCTCTATGAGGTTAATTACTATGGAACTTAAAACTCTTCTAACATTGTTCAAAATACAGTGAAGATTGATGAGCTTTCCTAAAATGTATTTATTATTATAATGAATTTTCTGATTTAATAATCAAATTTGAATTTAATCTTTCAATATTATTGTAATGTCAGTGTTTGAATTATTTGACCTCAACTTGTGCTCCCTTTTTGCACTTTCAGACTAAAAATTTTTGTACCCTCTCACACAATTTTCTTAAACATTCTTTTAGTCATATATTGTTTTTCACACATTAACAATATTGTTAAATTTAGATATAATAAAATTCTTTATGGTTACAATTTGTTAGATTTGGAAATGTATAAGGCCAGGTAATCAACAAAATTGAGGTGTAGAGCAGCTCTGTCACCCCCAAAGTTTCCTGTACCTCCCCTTTAGAGTCAATTTTTTTAAAAGATTTATTTATTTATGCATACAAGCTGGAGTACAGGTCAGAGGCGTGGGGCGGCGAGAGGGTTCACCAGAGACAGAGTGGGGAGCAGAACAGGCAGATCAACGGGAATACACTGCTGAGGGAGCAGCGGGCAAGGCAGGAGAGGTCTGCTGCACCATGCGGGTATCTCCCTGACTGGGCGTCAAACTGGCATCGCCGCTGTAGACAGCGCCACAGCACAGCGGTTAACTGCTGCGCCACCAGGGAGGCCCGAGTCAATTTCTTTTTTTTTTTTAAATGTATTTGTATGTGTATTTTTTGCATCATCGTTCATTTTTATGCAATGTTTGATTTCTCCTCTCAGGTGTGATTCCCCATAAAATTCCCACCATCAAGTCACCTGTAAGCCATCACCGTAGTTAGTTTCTTATCCACCTCAACCTTATGAGGACCACTATTCTCTGTAATTTAACCTTCTCCAGAATGCCATATAAATAGAATCACATATTATGTCAATTGTTGATTTTGACCTGAGGTTTTTGTAGTTTGCTAACATTCCATCTCTTTTTAAAATGGCACTGAATATTTTGTAAGGTAAAGCGAACCTCACTTTTATATAATATTAATAATTAAAATAATTCTGAAGTTCACACATCGCTTTAAAATTTACAGTATTCTTTCACATCTACGATGCTGTATATGCTTCACAATCTGTGAAAAATGCAGAACAGAGGTCCTGATCCCCATTTTTCACATAAAACTGAGCAGCTTCATAAAGGTTAATCAACTTGTTGAAATATTTTGAGTAATTTAGTAGAAGGAGGTATTCTGACTTCATATGTAGCATACTTATGATTATTCCATGTTATCTTATATAGGTATTGTCTGTCAATCATGGGTTAATTTGGAAAATGCTGTAATTTAGAACACAAAATTCTGGTATCTGCCATACTGCATTAGACTTAATAAACTAGATAACTTCTCTTTCCAAAACCATCTGCTATACTGCTTAAGAACTAACTTACTTTTAACTTCATTTTAGTAGGGCTGATTAGCTTGTACAATAAAATATTTACACTTGCCAGGAAAGTTGGGAAAAAAATGTCAAAAGATAGTCCTAGTATCTTTCTTAATATTTTGTATGCAAACTCTGATGATAGTTTTATTTAACATAATTTTAGTTAGGGTAAGTGTATTGGATTTTTTTGACAACAGGAATACTTAAATACTTTTTCCTAAGTTTGGCAGAGAGGCAAAGGGAAAATTGTACGATCAATAATATATAATAGCAAAGGTATCACAAGTGTTGAATTCAATTATATTTTAGCACATAAGCCAAAAAAAAAATACCCTTCTCTTATTAGATTTGGGGAGGGGAGAAGAGCGAAACGTGGTTGTAACAGGAAATTCTTTAAACATAAATCATGTTTTCGGGACACAACCAGAACAGCAGAGGCAACAATAAAACCTTCCCTCAGCAGTGGGAATTATTTTCAAGCCGCATTTTAGATTCAGTGGTGTAGAGTCCTGAGCTTGAATTTTTTTTATTTGTAGCACAGCTGTCAAATAAAACATTAACTAGAAATTTGTTCTGTCAAAAAAGGGATATTCTAGTGCTTTTGGTAATATTTGATATTAGTGTGTGGAAAGGTGGGCTGGTATTAAAGGAAACAAAAAATAAAGGTTGAGGAACACTTACGAGATTATCAGAAAATAATTTACCAAAAAGAGCAGCAGGTATTTATATGCTGTGATTTACTTAGAGAGGTGAACCTCAATCTCGTAGCAATAACAGATATCGCTGAGGGAGGCTGCCAGAACAGGAAAAATAAACTTAAAAAAATAATATTTTCTAGAATTGAACCCAAAGTGTACGTCATAGAGAATCCCATTAATTAGTATTAAACATGAAATCCTTTAGATGTAAAAACTTAAATGTCACTCTTGTTTCTAGCTTCCCTGAGGCAGTCTGAATGTATTTTACCCTCTTTTTCTCATTGGTCCTACCTTGTTCTGTTCTTTTATAATACAATTACTATTTGTAATCACGTGTCTGCTGTTGTTGCTTAATGTCTGTCTTCTCCACCAGACACTAACTACTACTAGGGCGAGGACCAAGTCTGTTTGCTTACCACTGTCTACATGTGGGAAGGCCTACTACATTGCACTTAGTGTGTTCTCAGTAAAAGTTTCTTAAATGAGAAATAACTGTGATAACTTTTGGGGCAAAAGTTAAAACACTAGGAAAATTTAATTACTTAGTAAACCTCTGTGACTGAGTATACATTTTCCTAACACTAATACAGGTACAGAGTGATCACTTGGAAAATTCTGCCTATATATTGAATCTATCCCACTTTTACAGCGAAAGCTTTCCATTTTGTTCTCAAGTGAGTGGGAAATTAAGAAAGTTACTAAATGACAGCTACTCGTTCTCGAGCCTTCTGGTGCAGAGTGCTTGGGTTTCCTCTGTGCCGTGTGCCTCAAGTACCTAGCTAGTGGTGGTTACTTCGACTCATCCTCATTCCCATTCCTGCAATCCACTGATTTGATAGGTGTCAAGTCTTAAATAAACTTACTCCAAATAACCTGTCGTTTACATGCTCTTAGCATTCAGGGATAAGCAGAGGCAGAAGTCACTTCAAATACTTGGTGATCAAAAATGTAATCACATTATAGTTTGTTCAGTGTCTTTCAGTAGTTAAAATTCAGTGGTCTTCCATTTTCTAATTTAGTAGTAAGAGTGCATTCAGCTGTCTAACTTTTGTGTTCTCCTTTGTAAGGCCTCTGATCTGACCCACTCTATTTTACCGCTCAGTGCTCTCCACTTTGTTCTTCATGTAAATTGAAAATGATGTGAAAATTATTAATTTTTTCATATTTAATTTACTCCTCTTCTTTTTCATTTTTTTAATTTTCAAAAGCCCAAAATTATTCTTGCCATAATTTTTATTGATCAGTTACTTTTTGAAATGAAATGTTTTGATATTGATTTCAAAGGGTGAAGGAAATTCAGATGTGAATATTTTTAACAGCTAAAACACCTGCTTTGACTGAGTCTTTTTTCACAGGGGAAAGATATATTTTATTAATTTTTCAGCGTGAGATCAAAATGAACCTAATTTTAAAGTTACTGATAGTAGGCTATATGTAAGAGTGAAAACACTGTATTTGATTTTCCATATCATTTCGATAAAGTATAATTCAATATTTTATTTCTAAGTTTGACGCATCTGTAATGAAGTTCAGGTTTATTAAAATCAAGATTTTTAAAATTATAAATACATTTTCAGTTATATTTATTGATATCTCAAAAAGCTAAATACACTTAGATGTCATTATTTCATTGTGTTCTTAAGCTTTGGACTAGGTAATGGTTGTGCTCCAAATTGAACACTTACATTTTTTTAGGGATATTACTCTTTTTTTCCCAGCTTGGTGATCTTTTTTCTTAAACATTTGAATTATACTTTTATAACTCCACTGAAAATCTTATTTTAGATAAAACCTCATGCTAAACATTAAGGAGAGACTGACATTGATTTGTAGATTCTGTAGCCATTTCAAATAAAAATCTTAGAAACTAGGAATAAAATGGAAGGGCTTTACAGATATTTAATTCTTTAGACACGTTTGTATGAATTATAAACACTGTATCTAATTAAGCCAAGATTCTAAAAGGTAGGGGCTTTACTTTTTCCTTGACAGTTATGTGAATAATTCATCCAGTGTTTGAACCATAGATGTATAGTAAGTTTATGGGTTCCTCCCAAACATTTCTAGTCATTATTGTCAAATAAATTGCCATAATCTTAATTTTGTCATCGTCTCCTGAGAAATTTTCATTCAGAAAATTCAACAGAATAAGAGCTAGTTCAAATTGCATCCACAATTAGCTAGTCCTATCATCAAAACTTAGTTCATGTAATTCTGAGTTCTTCAAAATGACTTACATTGTTCTTATATAGATCACATAAAAAGAAGAAATACATATACCTTTCAAAAATGTTATTATCACTGTTGAGTTGACTTTATGTTATTCAAAGAAAAATTTAGATTGGACTGGATCAAATTTTATTACAAAATCTGAATTAATACAGCTTCATTGTTTTATACATTAGATATTAGTCACTAGAAATTTGTTTTATTTTTTAATGTCAATTTTAAAGAAAATTTTTCTTTATTTCAGGAAAATTGATCCAAGTGGTGTTTGGCCATTGGGATGTTGTAACTTGCCTCACTCGTTCTGAGTCATATATTGGGGGAAATTGTTACATTCTCTCAGGGTCACGTGATGCAACCCTTCTGCTCTGGTACTGGAATGGAAAAAGCAATGGAATTGGAGATAACCCAGGCAGTAAGTACAATTTATAAGTAAATTTTACAAGTGATATTTAAGTAGTATTTTGCAGTAAATTTACTTTTCATTATGGTGAAAATGAAACTGAGTACCACATAGTTTTAATTACTTTTTAAAGAAAAGTCTAGGTAGCCTTGTTACTAACATTTTGTGACCAATGATAATTCAAATCCAGGCATAAATCTCATTTTTCATGTTATAGGTTATCCTTATGATCTGAACGTGCTAGTTCTTCATTGGAAATGACTGTCACCAAATAAAACAGAGGTGTTTCATTCACAAACTATAAGATATAACATGGAAGAACAGTCATATATTATTTTGATTATTGGATTTATATTTTAAAAGAACAAAAGAAAAATACTCTCATAAAATAAACCAGTCTTCATAAAATATATTTTCATTTACGTATTAAAAGATAAAACAGGTCATAAAAGGCCGGTGTGGAATATTCAAATTGGCTCTTGGTTTTTTCAGATGGGAAATGAAAAATCTTCAGCAACAGCCTTAAACATCTTTATGAAACTATGCCGAAGGCAGTAAAACAAAAAATGTGTAACCATTTAAAATTGTAATTCACAGAAGGCAAAAAAAGGAAGCAGCTACCATTAAAACCAATCGCACACAGCTGCAAAAAAGAAATGGCTTTAGAAAAACACATTAGGAAGTAGGAAAAAACAATGAAAGGGACCACCTGAAAAATGAGAATTTAATTAAAATGATTATGACAACACTGAAGAGTTCCTACAAGGATAGTTTTAGATTTTTACTTCATAAGGTAGATCATTTTAAATGCTCTTAAATATTTACAGTTTCTTAATTTAAAGCAAGTTGCAATGTATTTTGTTAAGGAAGGACCATGTTGTTTTTCATTACTTTACCTGAATACTTCTGTCATTCAGCCCCAAGTTATGAAACAGTCTGAAAAGGCTTAAGTCCATCTTTTTTGGAGTGGCTGCTTAAGTTGTGCTTATTAAATGTATAATATTCTTATGACAGTAAAACCCTTTATAAAAATTTCATCAAAAGCCAGTACAATTTTAAAGGAAGTATATGTGAAGTATTTTATCAAAGCCTTTTCTACTTTTATGTATTTTGTTTGAGGTGGTGGGTAAGCATAGTTTTTATTTAATGAACCTCTAATATCTGTTTATTATTTTGATCAAAATAGGGGTAATTCCCTATTTGTTCAAATAGAATATGAAAAATAATTTTAAAACCTAGTGGAGGAACACTATAATGTAAAAAAATTTACAAGGATATAAAATGATGGTACTTGATTAAAATATGGATATATAAAAATAAAGAATGAATTATCAAGCCATCAGAAAATAATTTTAAAGCTGTAATGCTGTGGATAATGGTCTTTGTGATCAGATCAATCTTTAGCATATGTGTCCATATGGAGGGTACACACAAATACATTTCACATATTTACACAGATACCTCCATTTTATATGTATGGTCAATAACATTTTAAAATGTGTGATTTTCAGGTATTTCGTTTCTCACATTCTTACGAAAAGCACTTCCTGTTCTATTCATTATGGACTCTCAGTTCTGGTCCTTCATTTTTCCTGGCCTTGGGAGATGAGTGACTATTTTCAGTTTCTTGTTTTCCTATTTCTGTAATTTCAGTTGTTGAAATTCACTGAATTACCTCAGATAAACCTATTGGACACAGATAATAAATATACCATTTTGTTACTTATCTCAATATTTAGGACAGATTTTCCTTTGCCTTAATAGGATGTAAGGTGTTCTGTGCAAATATGTAGCAATCCAAATTTTATTTGAAAATTGTGGGTTTTTTCCTTTACTTTCCTAATCATGTTCTATGGTCACACATGGTGGTTAGCAGTGTGTATGCTAAGAAATAACTAAAGGCTTTTGAGCTGTGCCTGCATATAGTTTCTGTTACATTTCTGAAACTTAAGTATTTAAACAATTAGAAGTATTCAGCTTTTCCAGAAGAGAGAAATGTATTTACATATATTTAAATACTTTATACATCACCATAGAGATGGTTTTAAACATGCATGCCCTATAAAAAGATGAATTGAGTAGGACTGACTGGATCCTGGAGTTTGGCATCAAACATCTAAGTTCTAAGCTTTGCTGTGGTCCTTCTGTCTTGTCTGTAACATGAGAGCAACAATAGTGACTGACTTAAGGTGTTAGCAGAAGCACAGGGTGCTTATAGCAAATAAATCACTACACAAACACCAGCTTGTTTGCATTAGAGTGTATATTATAATGTTGGATTTTTTATAAAGCTTTCATCTATATCCTCTCATTGTCTGCAGTGGTGGACTTTAGCTCCTCATAATGCTGGTAATGAAAAGGAAGAAAATAAACCAAAACATAACAGCACATCTAATAAAAATTTTAGAAAATTGTAATGTATCTTGACTAAATTAAATTACCCTTCTCAAAGTGAACCTCATCCTTTCTGGCCTTTTATAATGTCTATGTCCCAATTTAATTTTGCTGTAGCTTTGAAGGATGAATCTGGAAGAGAGACAAATAGGCATGTTTTTCATATAATGAGAATTTCCACACATTAGAATAGAAAAATGAACATGCCATTCTAAGCTTTCAAAAGAAAATAACAAATAAAAACAAAGACATTTTTACCGTGTGTGAACTGTGTTTTAAACGTTCTTGGAAGCTGTTTCGGATTTTATAAGCTTCTGGCTCATAGACGGCTCCACGAAGCAGCCGCGGAAGTCAGAGCTTTCACATGAGTAATTCTGAGTTAAGCTCACTCCCATATTGTAACTCAGAGATGCACTATAAGCGACCTTTAAGAAAGGGTCCAGCTTTGATACACACACGCCCCCCCACAGACATATAATTCTAGCACGGTCTACAAATGCACGCAACGCCTCAACTTAAATTTTGAATTTAGAGTTTTTTCTCTTTTGAACAGAAGATTGGTAAATGAAAGAAAACTAGGCTTTTGCTTTTTACGCATTATATAAGTCACATTCAAGTATTTGGCATTTATTTCAAAAATCCTGAGAATTGAGTCATAATTTTACTTGCCAGGGTTTCATAAGCCTTTGTATACCATTTTCTCCAAATTTAATGTTAGTGCTGGGTGTGAAGTTGATAGCTTTATTAATATTTTTTAAAATCATGTTATTGAATATTAACATGCACACTGCTTGGGCAAAATCAGGCTAATTCAAATTGGATAAAACCTATATATAGTATAGTATGGGGGCTTTTAAAAGGATGACCGTTTTCTTAAATCTATGCCTAGGTTATGTGGCAAAAGTCTTGCTTTCTTACATATGAGATGATTTTCCATCTTTGATAGTTATCTCCAATGGAATGGAATGTTCTTAGTGTGAAGAGGAATTAAAAGAGGATTCTGTTTAGTTGTGGATGTTACTTATAAAATGAACCAAGAACAGTTCATGTATTAATGAATAGATCTATATGGAAGCTGATCTCTCTTTGCCCTAGTACTCTTTTGTATTTTAGGATTGCATCTTAACTAAAATGCTTTTCCTGAAATAATAATTGTCCCTTTAAAGCAGTGCTGTATTTCCAAATTTTGGAGAAAATATTCCCCAGTGCATTCAACTGAAATCTAAATAAACTGGGCCTCCCTGGTGGTGCAGGGGTTAAAGATCTCAGTGCTATCAATTTTTTTGTCAGCCACTGCAGCACAAATTCAATCCCCAGCCAGGGAGCTGACCCACATGGCACAGCAGACCTCTCCTGTGTCTTACCCGCTGCTCCCCTTGGCAGTCTATTTCAGTACATCGGCCAGTTCTGCACCCCATTCTGTCTCTGGTGAATCCTCTCACTCCCCACATCTCTGGTCTACACCCCAGTTCTTGTGTGCATAAATAAATAAAATATATCTTTAAAAAAAATACTCTAAACTTTAAAGCAATCTTACAGACAAGATGAAATGTACTAAATAGTTATTTATCTGCCATTTGCATTAATGTCAACTTAAAATTAAATACTTATTAAACAATTAATATTTAATGCTTATTAAGTATTTTTAGGTATCTGCGTAAGTTTTTCAAAGCCACAGTTGATAACTTTAGAAGCAATTGGTTTCTGACTGAGGGTGTTGCATAGATTTGTGTGCATAGTATTTCATCAAAGTAGTTTTCCATTCTCACTTTCTGGTTTTGATTTGATTGAAAGGTGGCATTTTTTTTTTCTTTCTTGCAATCAGACATGCTAATCTATGTCAGCTTTCTCCTTTATGGGAATGGCGTCTACCAAAAAAAATAGAACTATTTAGCATTTTTTTTCAAAGCAACAAGATTCTGTTCTTTAAGAATATTTCAGCACCGTTAATTAGAAAGAAGGTTTTATTAACCATAAGGCTATGCCTAACAGACCACAGAGCTGTTTTTTAAAATACTGTATGCCATAGCTGCCCTGCTTTTTCTCTGTCTAAAACTTCATTTTGTTATACTCTCATCAATCACTTAAGTCATTACCGTAAATCCTACTGTTGTTAATTTTACTAGTATCACCCTAATGAGACATTCCTGTTATAATTAAAAATGAATTCTAACTTTAAGGCATTCTAAATTTTTTTTTAATGAATTTAGAATGATCTTGCCACATGACCGTAAATACCACTGATATACATAGACTACTCATCAAGTCTATAAGAAAAGTAGATCATAATATGTCCAGGTATGAATTATTTACTGGGGGCCTCTGTGCACATGTGCTTATGCATATGTATATTTTGTGCCCATAATTAGGAATTATGTTATTTTTACTGTAAAACCTAATATGTTTTACTGAAGCTACTGATAAATCCTTATTCTTTGTCTTGCCAAAATATAGGTGAATGTAACACAAGCAGTAGTACTCCCTGTAAGTAGGTGTCCTAGAGCACCATCTGCTGGATGCATTTGGGGACTTAATGTCAGTAAATTGGAAAATCAGTGCTTGATAAGACAGGTATACTTTGTTTTTAATTGCCTGCGATGCATTATTTACGGGTCACAGATATCAAGATATGGATATTTGTGTTTAACCATATAAATGTGTAAAATAAGTCACTTCTTTCCTTTGCTCCACCTTAACCTGGATTTAGAGCTTTATAATCAATTTTTCTTTAAAAACAAAGTAAAAGCAATGTATGCCGTGTGAAACAAATCATCCCAGCTTGTCATGTAATAAAATTACCTTGATTGCAGGTCATTTGTAAGCTGCAGTTGGAGATAATTGAATGCTATTTTAACTTCAGGTTCCTAATAGTCACTAGATTCTGAATATAAAAACAATGCTTGAAACCTGCAGCCTTTTTATCCCTGGGATGTGACTCTTACTTTCCATCTGATTCTTTGTCAAGAACCTAAATTCTTGTATGTACCTCATTCAGAGCTTTCCTTGTGACCCAGCTTCTACTGTGCACTCTGGCACTAACACTAAGGCTACCCTGCATTTTCCAATCCAAGAATTCATCAAGTTGTATTTGAAGCAATATGTTGGCAGTGTTCAAGTTTAGGTGACATTAAAACTACGTCTATGAAATTCTCCAGAAGGTCCGGGATGTTTAGTGCTCCGTGATGTAATGCAGGCCCTCAAGTTCCAGCAAAACAACGCTGTATTTACTGCTTGTAACTAATAGTAGATGTGGTAAAAGGAATTATATTCATATGGCAAATGAATACAACCCTAATGTGCACCATATGCAGAGTGGTGGGGTGATATGCCTATATATCACATTTACTTACCTTGTTTAGTTGCAGAGAAAAATGACTATACCATTCAGCCCTGTGGGCTATAGCCATGTAAATATGAGAACAGAAGAATTGATGATTTACGCCCTCAAATTGAAATTGAGTGTCTTCATGTGTGTAATTAATAGTACCACACCAAAAATGTTGTTTGTCTAATACTGTGTGCTTGGATAGGAAATTTAATTTCAAACAATTGCTGGAATTAATCTAAGTACAAACTCCCCCTAGTCAAGTATCACTGTATAGGCTCTCAAAGAACATATTGAAGGGGTCTTTCATTTAATTGAGACTGGATATACTCTGAATTTGCAAATCACTCACACCCCCTCCCTTTTTTTTTTCCCTATAAGCGGGATTCTTCTGCTTTTAGAATAGCATATGGCTTTGGGGTGGGGGGAGACACAGAGAAACAGAAATGGTGAGAAATTGAAAAACAACTACAAATACACTTAATTAGGACACCCTATAACAACACACTTTACCATCTTCCATAAAATTCATTTCATTAGAGAAATTTTAACAGCTTTGTGCCTATGTACTCATATTGTACTTTAGACATTCCTGAACATTTAGGAAAATTAAGTACTTAAACACAGGATTTTTTTAATAGGTGGGCATGTGAGAGCCCTCTAGTTTTCACTAGGCACCTTACTTAACTATCTTTGACAAAGGTACCTTTAAAAATGTTAAGGAGGACATAATACAAAGAATTTTATGCAGCTAGGATAGAGAAGTCTTTAATTTTAATTGATATTCCTAAGAATTCATAATTGAGAGTCATAATGTTAGTATTATATATCAACAATCCAGATAAGGTTTCACTTCAGTAGCTTTCTAACTATCTTCATTGTATTTTTTAAGGCAGAATTCTGTAATTTTTATATTACTAAATACCAGTATGTAGCTACCGGAATTATCAATGAGCTAAAGCCAAAAGCCAGCCCCTCTATGGGGAAAGAGCATATGAAAATCTCAAGAAAGTAGGGATAAAGCAGTACATTGGTTAAGTGTGATATGTTCACATAATGAAGTAATATTCAGCCAAGTAATATTCACGATTTTATGAAATCATGATACTGACATGGCAAAATCTGCTCTGTTTCTAAGTGTAAAAGACTCACCAGAACACACGATAAGATATCTTTTAGGTATCTGTATCTGCATGTGTGTGTGCACGTGCTCACGAGCGCGCGCGGTCTCTCTCTCTCTCTCTCTCTCTCTCTCTCTCTCCCCTCGCCCTCGCCCTCGCCCTCGCCCTCGCCCCCCTCTCCCCCACCATGAGTATTTATCCATAGAAAAAGATCTGGAATGATAGCCAGTAGAATGCTGACAATGGTTATAAGTAGTGGAATTTGGATGCAATTTTTTTATTTTCTTCACAATTGACTATATTATCTGATACTTTATAATGAGTGTGTCTTTGAAAATCAGAAACAAAGATATTTTATTTGGGGTAAATATCCAATAATTTTAATTATTATAATTATATAATTATAATAATGTAATGTCCAGTTAGCCACCTTCACCTGCTGCTCTAGGCTTTTACACAATAGTAGTTTTTTTTTTTAATAAAGATTTATTTATTTATGCATACAACAGCTGGGGTGTAGGCTAGAGGTGCGGGGATGGTGAGAAGATTCACCAGAGACAGAGTGGGGAGCAGAACTGGCAGATTGACTGAAATACACTGCTGAGGGGAGCAGCAGGCAGAGCAGGAGAGGTCTGCTGTGCCATGTGGGAAGCTCCCTGGCCGGGTATGGAACTCGTTCTGCTGTGGCTGCAGACAGCTTCATAGTGCAGAGATTTAACCCCTTGAGCCACCAGAGGCCTCCCACAGTAGTATTTTTATCAGAGTTTATATGGAATGTCAGGAATGATGGGAAAATCTAGGAAAAGAAGGAATGGAAGAAATCAAGGTATACTTGAAATTAAGATGTACTTTTTTAGAAGAAACAAAAATAATTTGAACCATCTCTACTTGGTATTTATGCATGTAGGATCAGATAATATACTTTTACTGAAAGGGGAGTGTCTACAACAGAGGTTATATGCACTCTTCTGCTTCTGCCACTACCACTACCATTTCTACTACCACTTCTACTGGATGATACCTACTGGGCACTCAGTACCCACACACAGGCCTGAGCACTTTATACCACAGTCCTGTGGGGTAACCACTGTTATTATCCTTGTTTTATAGCTGAATCCCAGAGAGAGTATAAATATGCCTTGAAGCTCCCAGATCTTACTAGAATTATGAGAACATACCCAAGGGAGGTCACAAAGCAGCCTTGCTGGAGCCTGGATTCAAACTCAGGCACTCTAGGTCAGAGGCACCATTCTTAACCACTGAACTCTACTGCATTTTTAATTTGATGTAACTCGCCCAACTGTAGTGAACTTGATGCATCCTGTCGATAAAGCACTCTTAGTATTTTCAAAGGACAATATAATTTTGTTATGCCAAGTTCTTATGACAGTATATGTCATGATAGGATTTTGTATTTTTTAAATATTGTACACGATAGACAGCTAGATGATAAGGAGGAAGAGAAAGGTTAAAATCAAGGACTTATAATTGCTTTTGAAGCAACATTATCTTGTCTTGCATTAATAATTCTATTATTTACAAGAGTAAGTGATCAAATTTACTACCTAACAGCTATCACATCCTCAGTGCAGCTACACCTTGTTTTCTGCAGACCGTACGTCTAACCAAATTAACATTTTCACCAAAGAGACTGATTTAAAAAAATGAATATGTAGACAAAGAATGAATAGAACAAATTTCAGATATTCTCCTTTTCATAATTAAAATGTATTGTTATAATTCCCATTGAAAAATTAGGAAGTTAATGGGAAAGGTTTAAGAGACATTTAACAGCTAACCTCATTTCCGATTCAGAACAAGCCATTTCCTTTCTTGATTTACCATTATGGTGAACCACATGAGAAAGCTTAATACTCCATTTTCACATGAATGTTTTGTAGTAGTTAGATTGTGATTAAAATGAAACAAAAGACATGTGCAAATTAGAAACATCTATTGTTAGGAAATAAGTGGCATGTAATGTCGACTACTTAGATTTTTTTTCATCTATATACACTTAATAATTTATTTAGGTTTTTAAACACATCTCCTTCAGAAGGAGTATCTATTGACATACTTTTATTTTTAACAAAGCCAGGTTTCGTATTTTGTTTTACTTCTCTAAGAGGTTAGATGGTAGGGGAGGGAGGACATGTGCATATATATGGAAGATCAAAAATACAACAATTTTTATAACAATTTTTTTTAATTTACTAATGTAGAAAATTGTATCTGTTGTTTTTATTTCAGGATTTTGTTGGTTGATGTTAAATATTTATTTTGTATAAAAATTCAGTTGTAATAAATAGTTTTAATTTCAGCACAGCTTTCTAACTTTTCCAGTTTTTATATATTATATATATATATATATAATTATAATTTGCAGGTTTATAATAAAGTTGACAAAAGTCTGACCCAATGACCATTTAAAGTCAAGCCATTTACAAATACAAGGCCACAGTTTTTTTCTTTCCTTGTTTCTGCAGTGCATTGGGTATTTATCCCACGAGTGGTGTTAAGTGAATGAGGTGAAGGAATGAATGAGTAAACAATGGGAAAGGTCAACTTCCAGGCCAGGAGTCATCTGAACTAAGTATTAATAGGAAGAACCAATTTTATCTCTACGAAACTAAGACTCAGGAAATGTTGAAGCACACTTTATTCATTACAGATGGTATAAAAAATAGTGAATGGATGAATGAGGTTCTCTCTCTGCTAATAACAATATATTTTAACTGTTAATAAGAACTCAGCTGTGCATTTTAAAGTAATTTGATTTTCATAAGACTGAGGAGATGACGCCAAAAACATCAAGATCTTTGTTCGTTTTTTTAAGTGTAGCTCAAAGTGTGCCAGAAACACGTGCCAGGTCTTTCTTTTTTCCTTTTTAACCTGTATTATTAATCCCCTTTGCCTTTATGGAGACAGATCTTTTAAAATACTTTTCTTATTGGATATTTATGGGCAGGATACTAGAGAAATTACTGTTTCCTCTTTTTTCCAATATTAAGTGGTTCAGAGTTCATTTGATGAGGAAATCTACTTCATGTTATGAGGACACCAAAGAAACACATTTAATAAAAACATTTGTTACTCTGCCTAGTGGTGTAAAACATTGCACCTAATATTTTAAACATGGGTTCAGTATATATGCTAAGTGGCTGTTTTGCTTGTGTAGCTTAACTGCAAGTTGGGCTGTTCTAGTAGTGTCTATAAGGTAGGTGATATTAGGATTTTGCTTTGAGAAGAGCACGGCTGTAAACGCAGTGTGTCCTGGTGTCCATAGCAGGATTTGGACTGTCTTTAATCTCCCCTGACTTGTTCCTCTTCCTCTAAGGCCGTCCCTGTAGATTCACCTCCTTTCAGCCTTTGCTGGAGATCTGCCCCAGGGGCCATACACCTGTTTTCTGGACAAGGACTCCCATTCTTTTGAAGTAGTTGCTCAGGCTTTTCAAAGCACTTCAAGGAGTCTATCCTCTTTTATTATTATTATTTTTCTTTAAGAAGAGTTTGAAGGGTAGCCCTTGAAAGTAGTAGCAAGATAAATTTTCCTTTCAACGCTATCGAAAGCCTTGATGATTTTTCAAGCAGTAAGACTTAAAAGTTTCTTGAGGGATCTCTTCTGCCTTGTGATCTAGCTTTTGGTAGATTCTACTATCTCAGCAAAAGGCAAAACTTTTTGTATCCATTAATTACTGCAAATTTTTATCAAAGAATTAACCTAATATTTTGGGGGAGGCTTTTTTCCCTGCTCTTTATTTGGTTTAGAGATTTCAGAGAGAGATAGTGATAGCTTTGGGATATTTGAAAAAGTAATATATGGCCAATATTGTCTTCTTTGAGCTGATTTTACTCCTAGCTACTAACCCTGTGGGCTGAAAAGAATCTGGGAGGACAGATGTAGGTGAGTGCTACGATGAGGATGAATTTCATGGCTCCTAAGTTTTACTTCCAGCCCCAGATAGACATATATACAGATTAAGTGTGACTTCTGCCTTTCCTTTGTGCTTTTCCTTAATGCTTGGGCTGCGCTGTGATCCAGGATGATATGTAACAGTGTAGCTACAGAGGGATAAATAGGTTCTTGGGCCACACATAAAGCTGGTGTGTCTGTACCTTCCACCCTTAGTGATTTCATTCTAAGTGGTTCCCCAAATACCCGTTGAACGTGAAACTTTTGGACCAGTTCAATTTAAACCCCATATAATCCTGTTTCAAATTTTAGTATTTAAAGTATTTGGTGTATTGGAACTAATGAAGTTCCAACAAGTTATTTATTCCAAGCAGGGTTTTGGTTCAGGAGAAAATTTAAAGATTGTTTGATCTGCACAGCAGAGGAAATGGTACAAAGTTCAGTCTTTAAACAAGACCAGAAATAACTTTGTAAGACAAAATCTCTCTCTTCATATTGTGTGTGTGGACTTTGAGAGACCATTAATGTATATTTCCTAAAGAGAAGGGAACTTAAATAGCATGATCTTTTTACTGGAAAGCCAGTGAGTGTTTTTGAGAAGAACCCAATGATCATAAGCTTACCCTTATGCTTTTAATTTGTTGTTTTTCTTTCCCTTCCCCTGCCCCCCTTTTCCCTATATTTCCTGAGCTGTCTAACCTGCTTCCTGGGTTTGGGAACATTTTGCCAAATTTTGAAGCCAGAATTCTAGCATTGAACAGTCCTTTATTTTTAAGGACCTAGGAAAGAAAAATCTTTTTTCAATTCTGAAATCACAGTTTGTGAGTCTCCTGATTTGTGAAGAGAAAATGTTGGTGTATAGTGCAAGTATAATGCAAGTACGTAGGCTTATTTAAAAAAGTCTTAATTATGAGTTTGCAAAAAAAGAATGCTTATATCTTAACCCACTTTGTGGGGCTAATCACGAGGCTTCCTAAGCTCTAACTTTAGAGTCATGGACTATTCTCTATGAACAATAATTCTATAGGGTAATTAGAAGAGTATTTCAACTCTGACATGAAACAAAAATAGTTGCGTGTAATCTCCGCACTTCCTGCCCATGTCCCTGAGAAAATATTCCTCGGTATAGAGCGCAACGGGCTGGTGCTGACAGGTCTCGGTGACAGACAGTCCCCTGGGCCGCCCCTCTGTCCTGTTTCCTTTGCTTACACTCAGGTTGCTTTCAGTCGCCGTCAGTTCTCCTTGAAACCTTCACTTGCCACTGCAGAATTCCAAGACAACTGAAGTTAAAACACAAGTCTTACCACCACAAAATAACTCATAAAGACCAAAAATGGGAAGTCACGTTGAAAATGCATTCCTTAGATCTTAGTGATTTTAAGTTTTGATTATAAAATCATTGCAATCCACATAACTGGGCACCAACTTTTAAAATACCATCGCAGGGCGTCTCAGGGGAGGGGTCGTGAATGGGAGCTGAAGCCTTGGGACTTTAAAACTTAACATGCTCATTTCTAATATTTATGGCCAGGCTTATCTCCTGCAGAAAGTTAAGTACAGACTGGCTGATGTTATTTGCTTCTTGAAAAATTTCCCCAAGTTTTGTGCTTTTCAATAAAAAAATACTTGCTCTTGTCATAAAATCTTTCTGGCTTGGAAAATATCAACTTCGAAATTAAGGTGGGTTTCCCTCCCGAAAGATTTTAAACTGTGACGTCAAATGAAGCCAGCCTCCTTCTTCCACTTATCCCCTTGCCTTGTAATGTTGTCCGAGGTCGCGCTTTGCCACTAGCATGCCGCCGCGCCTGTGTGTGGCTGCGTGCAGTGTGGCACAGTCTGAGATGATGCCCCGTGACTGTAGTCCCCCTTAGAAGTGCCTGTCTTCACCAACAGCCCCTGCAAGGACGGGGTACACGTTTCTGTGGCACGTACCCCAGTAAGGGCACTGAGTGACTCTGACGGCTCCCAGAGAGCGGCTGCAGGGCTGGAAGTGTGAGTGCTAACCTGGCTGCTTGCTGGGGGCTCCCCACCGTCTTTGTTCTTTTGGGTCACGGATCTCTGTGCATTCAGTAAAACCTATTTCCAGTTCCTCCTCTTCTGTTTCCCACAGAAGAACATAGGCATGTACATCTATTTTGCATGAAATGCCAAAGAACACATTGACCCATCATGAAAACAATTGCTTTGGAAGCCAGGTTAATTTTCTTTGACAGCCAGCGCTGGCCTTCCCCAGGGCAGATTTCTGCGGCTTCCCCTGACCTCCCAGCTCTCCTCAGTACATGGCTAGTCCAAGGCTGACCAGCGCCTGCCGTGGGGAAGACAGCTCATTCTTTCACAGAGTTCTGCATCTGGTGGTGGTGCCCTACGTTCTGGGTACATTTGCCCCTTTATGGACACTCAGTGTCATTTATCAGTCACATTAAAATCAATCCAAATCGAGATGTTAACAGAAGACTGTTCTCTAGTCTCATTTAAAAAGGTTTTTTTGTGGCTTTTTCCTAAAGACTGTAAAAGTAAAAGATTTGGTTAGTCTTAGCATAGTATTCTTCAGGCTAAATGCAGAGTTGTTTTTTTTTTTTTTTTTTTTTTTTTTTTTTGTGGCCTGGCAAAAATCATATCCATTGCTTTTCACTTCTTTGTTCTGGGGCCATCCACGGCATAGGATCCTTATAAGCTGGCCATTTTCTTTCCGGTTGGGGACCAAACCAAACTTCTTTCTGCCTGTGAAAGTGTTTTGAAATAGCTTCCATTATTTGACGGTCCTTCTCTGTTCCCCCTTCTTCACCATCTCCCCTAATTTTCAGTTATTATCGGAATTGTCCGTAAGTGCTTCCCCCTTTGTTCTTTGAGAAATGTCCTCTGTGAAATTGATGTGTCAGGCAAGTATAGAAGCCTAGAAAGGTGAGGGCACGGAGGGGCTGCCCGAGGGGGGCGGAGGCCTAGCCCAGACCGTCTTCTAGGGGGGTCTCTGTCCTCTGGGCCGGGAGGCTGGAAGACAGTGGGGGCCGCGGGGCGTCTGCCTTTCTTTGCAATATGAATTAAGCCAAAGTTCCTACTGTTAGGCTCACCCGTAAATCATCTAATGAGGGGCTTATATTTCTTTGAAAAGTGTCTGAGGAATTGTATAATGCAGCTTTTGGTTTTATTTTACTCTGAGTTTTCAACTATAATGGTTCGATCATCATGTAAGGATTAGAAATTTAGTAACGGTCGTGAAATGACAGCATATCTCTTGGATCTAATTCTTTAACAATTTTTGAACATATTCCCAAACAATAAATTAAAGATCTAGGCATCCTGGGATCAGCAGCAAGTCACTGTTTGGTCTGAGGGAGGGAGGTAATGGCCTGCAAGTACTTGATTTGTGCTTTTCATCCGCTTCTTTCCTCAGGCGAGACCGCCTCTCCCCGGGCGGTTCTGACCGGACACGACTACGAGATCACGTGCGCTGCCGTCTGCGCTGAGCTCGGCCTCGTGCTGAGCGGCTCTAAAGGTCAGTCCCCGGCCCCGCAAGTGGACGCGCCCCTCCGGTAACGAGTTACAGACGCGAACGTGGCCCCTCTTTGTACAGGGCTGCGCTGCTGCGGTGGCCGGCAGCCGAGCACGGAGAGGGCTGTGTGCGATGCCCGAAGCGTTCGGTTCCCCGGGGGCACTCACCACGTTCCGGGCCCGTGTTCACTCAGGCCCAGGGCGACTGTGTTGGGCGGCACCGTCACGGCGTGTTGCCATCAAGGGGGACGTTCTGTTTCACAGCATCGCTCTCAAGAGTGAGGCAGGAACGAGGAACAACCTTGTCATTGGTTTGTTCTCCAGGGTGCTGGCTGGGCTGAGCTCCAGCTCACACCTGAATGGAAACCTCTGAGCCAGCTTAACTTCCAGATCTCAGAACCAGGCGGGGGCCAGGGTGGCACTGAGAATAGACTGGAGAGGCAGTTAAGCTGCTCTGCCTGGAGTCTTCCTCTCGTGGCATCGTAATCTGTTTTGGCCAAGGCTATTAAGCAAAAGCGTCCCAAAGCACGCACCAAACCAGGGCCTGACCGTGCAGAGAGCGCTGGCCAGTTCACTTCTTACTCCATCGCGACCATCCACCATTTCTCCGTCTCCGCCTGGTGCTGCGTTCTGCACGCACCGAAAGGGACTGGAAGGGCCCATCTTTCAGGCCTACCTAACAGGGAAGATAAGCTCTCTGTTTCTCGAACTGCAACACTTAGTCTAGCTAACAAGACATTAAATATTCAGAGGATCACGTTTAAAAATTTAGTTGGCCAAAGCGATGAAATAATGACAGCGAGAATTCTGTAACTACTGGCTTTCCCCCTTCTTATGCCCAGTAATAAGTTCATATATACTCAGCTAACATGAGTTTTTGGACTCTGTATCATTCAAAGGAGCCGTGTAAAATGAGCCTCCCATCTCAGGGGCTGTCCTTGGTTCACATGGGAAACAGCCTGCGCTGCGCAGGGACCGTGTACCAGACAAGCAGTGTCCACTCACTGACTTAAAAAGAGGTGATGCAGCCGGTCAGCGGTTACGATGCACACGGTCCATGCAGTGATTTGTGAGCGGAAGACCTAGTGTGCGCTTGATCCAAGCCCGGTGTTGACAGACGCTTCGGCTGGGTGGCGAAGGGTTGGCGCCATTGGGAGTCATAACCGCAGCCCAGGCACGCTGGAACCGTGCACAGCAAAGACTGGCTGGATGTCCTTAGTTTGACAAAGCTAGAGATTTATAAACTCCCTTAGTGATCAAGAAAAAGCTGAGAGCCTTGTTTTCCAGAGGGCATGCTTGCCCTTGTCTCGTGTGGGAACTGGGTGAGTCCTGTGGCCAGGAGTAACTCAGCTGAGAGAGCGGCAATATGCGCCCCGTTACCCCCTTGTCCACCTCGGACCCTCTCAGAACTGATATGCAACCGACTTTGCTCACCCCCTTGAAGCTCTGCACGCAGCTTTGCACACAGGAAATGGGACGGCTCTGCTTTGCGGCTATTTGGCAGTTCCCTCGCCCTTCTCGGGCATCCGGGCCTGTGGCCGGTCAGCCTCAGAGCGGGGCTTGCTGGGAGGGCTGGGTGCTGCTGCTTGCTTGATGAGAAGCAGAACACCCGATGTGGCCGGGGCCACCAGAACTGCCCTTCCCTCTAAAGGTGTGGGCAGTGGGCAGGGAGAGGCCGAGGCCTTCAGAAACTGCCCGTGTGCAGCTCTCTGGCCCCTGCGGAATTGGGGAGTCACATGTGCCTGGGTTTGATGATGTCCCAGCCTCCCTGAGCTCGTCCAGCATTTTAAATTGGTCCCTTTCTTAATGCCTCCCATTTTTATCACTTCTTGGCATAATGAATTTCATAAATTCCTGTCTCTTGAGGAGAAGTCAGGGATTCTCACAAGTGGAAGGTGAGCTCTGCTTGCCACATAGAGGAGACTCTGCAAAATAGCAGATAGAAGATACCTACTTTTTTAAAGCTTTCTTCAGCTGTTATGTGGTCTCATCATCCCGTTGATAGGTGCTCAAGATTGAGCTCACGTATGTCTGTTATTAAAAATGAACTTTGCCTTTTGTTTCTCCTCTTTGCCAGAAGGACCATGTCTCATACATTCCATGAATGGGGACTTACTAAGAACTTTGGAGGGCCCTGAAAATTGCCTGAAACCAAAACTCATCCAGGCTTCAAGAGAGGGCCATTGTGTCATATTCTACGAGAACGGCTGCTTCTGCACGTTCAGTGTGAACGGGAAACTCCAGGCCACGGTGGAGACGGATGACAACATCAGGGTGAGTGCTCTGCCGCCTCGTCGGACACGCCTGTTGGCCTCAGTGTGGCCAGAGCGGGGAGAGGGCCCCCGAGGAAGCATGAGGGCCTCTTGTCCACCCTAGAAGAAATCCTCGGGCAGCACAAGGACAAGAGGCGGGCGCTCCCTAGAGCCAGGCTGTCCCTCGGAGCTGCCTGTGCTCAGCCGGGGGCTCCGCGGGAGACGAGGTGAAGGCCGGGCTGCCCGCAGCAGCAGGGGTCTCCTGCAGACCTGCATCCTGGTGGCTGCGGCGACCTTGCGTGGGGTTTTGTATTTTATTTAAGGAAATGAACTGTCTGTCGGTTCCTGAGTGCCAAAACAGCAGTGTGCTAGAGTAGGGCCGAGACCAGCTGCTCTTACGTTTGAATAGGCTGATGGCGGCCGTGTGGGGACACGGCTGTGGGGGAGTGACCTATGTGCAGGCTCCCGTGGATGACACCACCAGACCAAAACCTGCCAAGTTAGGGGGTTGGGCAGGGTGAATTAAGCGAATCTTTTTTCCCATTTGGAAACCAGCAGGGACCTACATAATTTTCAGGACAGGGCTCCTTAGAGGGTGAAGAAAGACGAAAGGCCGCTCCTTGGAGAGACTGTCAGGGCTCACTTTGTCTCACCTCCGAACTTCTTGGTCAGGTTAGGTAAAGAAAAATGAGGCTGTGGTGTCCTGTCATTTTCCGGAGGTGGCGCGTGTGAACTGCACTGCGCGTGGTCTGAGGGGAGGAGGTTGCCCAGCTGTGAGGGAGACCTTGGGCCAGCTCTGGCTACTTCACTCCCTGCTGCTGCTGACCGGGGGCAACTCAGGCGACATAAGCTTGCCTGGCCTCCTGGGTCTAGTCTGGTCAGCCCTCCTCACACGGGAACGGTGGAGTCCAGAAGTAGCGGCGGGAGTAAACCCCTGGAGGTGACGGTGATCCGTCGGGGCACGTGCTCCTGTGCGCTCGGCCTGTCTCGTCACTCAGGAGACGCCTCCTGCTGAGCTGCTCTCCTTGCGGCTTGGCCGCCTCCGCCAGGAAGGTGCGCGGGACACTGGGTTTTTATTTCCCCTTCCTTCCCACACGTCACTTAAAGCAAGTACACATCAGAGGCTTTCCTTTCCTCTGTCTTTACGATAATAATTTTGATAATCTGTCACTTTGAGTTGCAATTATATTGTCAGCTACACTAGTAAATCAGTAAAATAATTTGAAACCCCTTGCTGGCTGAAACAGGTTCTGTGGCACTTCAGTTAGCACCAGAGGCTCTGAGCTGCTCCTGGGGGCGGCGGCAGGGAGGCGTCTCAGGCCTCTCACAAGCGTGTTTCCCTCGCTGCCCCTGGCCATTGTTTTTTCCTGGGTAATATTTCCCACTGGATTATAGGCTTAAACAATCCATTGCCTTTTCCCCAGCACTTCTGCACTTTATCACACGAACTTACAAGTGGCAACTGTGTGATTAAAGTGAGCTGGTCCAGAGCGAGCACTGCCTGTTCGTGGCTCCAAGGGACCGCCTGGCACAGCTCCCTGCCTCAGGGAGGAGGGCGAGCGGGCCGCAGGATGGAACCATCCCAGGGAAACTCCAGCTCCGCCCTGCACCTGAGCCTGTGGAAGGCAAGCAGGCCAGGGGAGCAGGGAGCATCAGCACAGACCAGAAGTGAAGCTGCTGCTTAAACCAGGAACCCGGCAAGGGGGCAGCCTGGGTAACCTCTGCACTCATCGAGGCTTCCCACCTGCTTAGATGGGAAGATGTCAGATGGCTCAGTGGCATTTTGGTTGCCCTGTCATGGCACATCGACCAGGTGGTGGTTAGATGCCTTAATGAGTAACCTAAATGTGAACAGGCAGCCTTTACGAAGTAGCAAAGTTCTTTTACCCACCATTGCACCCAGAGGAATCCATTTCTTTTCTCCTGAGGAAGCTGTGTTGAGGATGCGCCTGGGCCAGCACACGGGCCACTGATGCTTCCTCAGCGCCCGTGCGCCCGTGACCTTGCCCAAGGCCCTTGGGATTTCAGAGGACAAGACTAACATAACACATCTCTGGGGCTCTCTTAAAATCTCTAGTCTCACCCGGTCTGGACACTGAGGAGGCCTGGAATTAAGGATGTGGGAACACGGGCTGAGAGGCAGGCGTGTGCTCTTCCCGCCAAGGGAATTTGACGGGTTGCTTAGGAAAAGGGCAGACAGAATAGTTTTTGCACTTTGACAGGTACTCGCTTATGAAAATGTTTTGAATGCTGATAAATGTACACTTAGGTTTTATTTAATACCACACAGAATGCAAGGATTTTGATTCGATTCAAGATTCTTTACTAGAACAGTTAAAGATTAATGGGTTTAATTTGTTTTAATATAGCACTTATCCAGTAAAAAGCCTCAAGTATAAAACTCAAGTGACCCACAGCCATAAGGTTAATGAACTTTCATCAGCTGGATTTTATACGTATAGCAAACAATTATTTGTCCTAGTCTTCATTGCCGCTCCTGATACTCCCTAGAAATTACCATTTGGGGGTGGGGAGGACATTGATTTTTATTTCTCTTGAAAATTCTTACTATTTGTATGTTGTTAAGATTTAGAGAATAAACAGGGTTTTCATTTCTTAGATTTTTTTTTGTGTTCTTGAGAATGAGCTATATTTGCGAAACCACTAACAATTGGCATTTATGTGAATGTGGCAATGAAATAATCCTTATTTTTCTATGATTAAAAAAAATGTTACAGGGTAAAGACTAAAGGCAACTGTATTAAAACGAGTGCAGAGCAGAGTAAATATCCTCTTCAGACGTTAGTTGGTTTTCTTTCTGGCTTGCTAGCGCAGTCTTACTCCCTCACTGACGGTGTCCACATGGACAGGGGTTACAGGCAGTGCAGTAACTTTCAGAATTCCTAGTGCCACGTAAAGCAAGGAGATGTGTACCTTAGGAAAAGGCTTAGCAGGCAGGGGTAACAGGATTTGCTTTTGCGGTAGGAAGGGACCTTTTCTGTCAGGAATTGGCTCACTTTTTCTGTAAAGGGACAAACAATAAATATTTTGGGCTTTGCAGGTTCTGTATACTATTGCAGTTATTCGTGTGGCTCTGTTCCAATAACCCTTATTTGTGGGCAGTGAAATTTGAAATTCGTGTAATTTTCAACGTGACATGAAATAGAACTCAATTTTTTTCAGCCATTAAAAACTGTGGTCACGGGCCTCCCTGGTGGCGCAGCGGTTGGGCGCTGCGCTGTGGAGCTGTCGGCAGCTCGTGATGCGCGTTCAAGGCCCAGCCGGGGAGAATCCCACATGGTGCGGCAGACCTCTCCTGCCTCGCCCGCTGCTCCCATCAGCAGTGTATTTCTGGTCTGCCTGTTCTGCCCCCCACTCTGTCTCTGGTGAACCCTCTCGCTGCCCCACGCCTCTGGCCTGTACCCCAGCTTGTAGAAATAAATCTTAAAAAAAAAAATGTGGTCACATAAAGTAGGCAGTGGTCTGCATTTGGCCTGTTTTTACAGGATTGAAGAGCAGGTTTTGGTGTCTGCCCTTTCTGACAGTCAGTCAGTCTTGAGGAACAAGGAACTGCCTGACATGGGGCTGAATCAACCGTGGAAGTCATGGTTCTCTGTCAAGTCACATCCCTGCTGTAAAAATCCAGCGGGTCCAGGGAAGGTGCCAAAGCTGCTGGTCTTCTCCTGGGGGGCTACAGCCTCAAAATTAGCAGGGTTTATTGGGGAGATGAGGTGAGTTAGCATTGCCTGCCCAGCCTTGGCACAAAATGGGCATAGTCTGGCCATGGTGCAACTAAAAAAATGCCACCAGGCTCCTTCTCTCCGGCCCAGTCCACAGCAGGCGCGGCTGGACAGCACCTGAAGACTGAGTGTTTGCTGCCTAATCCTGTAAGAGCAAAAATTTGAAAAGCAGAAATCCCCAATATTGCCCAACTTTGTCCGTTTGATTTTTGACAAGTGCAAGTCTCAGCTCTTCGGTGCCTGCACGTGCTCTCCCCGCTGAACGTCCTCTGTCTCGCAGGCCCTGCAGCTGAGCCGGGACGGCCAGTACCTGCTCACCGGGGGAGACCACGGGGTGCTCGTGGTCTGGCAAGTGTCTGACCTCAAGCAGCTCTTCGCCTACCCGGGCTGCGACGCCGGCATCCGGGCCATGGCCCTCTCTTACGACCAGAGGTAAGACCGAAGACCTGTTTCTCGAGGTGGTAGGAAAAGCTGGCCAGGGAGTTGATGTAAATGGACTGATGGCTTGTGGGGACTGTGGAGCTGGGCGGGGGGCTGACCCGCAATCAGAACAGCCAGTGAGTCTTGGGGGTTTCCAGCATGCTTTTTAAAAAAGAGTGGATTTCTTTCGATGGTGTTGCCACTCTTGGACAGAGACTGAATTCTCCAGGAAAAGGTAGGATTTAAGTAACAATCACTCTAATTACAGTGCCGTAAAAGCCTTTTATTTTCTTAAATGATGTTTTTTCTAAGAGGCATAAACATATTTAATGTAAAATGTCTTTAATTCTTTTCAATGGGATTCCATTGAGAGATTCGGCTTATTTCTTACCAAGTGGTGAATTTGGGGCTGACCCTCTTTATCTGTCATGTAATACGCTCTTAATATACAGTCACTCATTTTAGCTCCAATTTTTTTTATTGTAGTAACATACATAAAATTTACCCCTGAAAGCACTTTTTGGTGTCTAGTTCCACAGCACTGAGTGCGCCCACACTGCTGTACCGCCACCATCACCCCCGCAGACGCTGCTCTCATCCTTCCTCTCCCACCTCACCTCAGTGTTGTCTCTGAAGCTGCCCCTTCTAGGTACATGTTCCAAGTGGAATCACACATTTGTCCTTTTCTGTGTCTGATTTATTGCATGTAACACATGGTGGTGTTTCCGAGGTCCGTCCGTGTTGCACGGTAGCAAAATCTCCCTCCTCTTTAAGGCCGAGCCCCAGCCGACTGCCCGTCCAGTCCGAGCTCACGGGGCTGGCGTGTCGGGGTGCGGCTCCACGCTGGCATCTGCACCACAAAACTGCCTGATGACCTCTCGAAACCGTCCCCTGCTGAGAGGCGCCGTGGTGTGCAGCACACCCCGCCCACCCGTGCACCCACGACTCGGGGCTTCCCATCGGCGGGTTTCTGGGAATACTGGGGCTCTGAATGTTCGTGTGCAAATATCCGGTCAAAGCCTTGTTTTCACTTCTTTGGGGCATATAAGCAGGTGTTGCGGGGGCTGGGGCAGATGTGAATTCTGTTGAACTTTTTAAGGACATGCCAAACTGTTATCCTAGTGTCGGAAACCTCCTTCTGTTGCCACTTGCAGTACACAAGGTTTCCAGTTTCTCAGCAGCCTGGCCCACACTTTTATGTTCTGGTTGGTTTTTCAAAATGGCTCATCCAAGCGGCTGTGGAGTGAGCTCATCGTGATTTTGATTGGGATCCTCCTAATGGCTAGTGGTGTTGCCTTGCATTCGCCTCATGTTAATGAAGTCTAATGCCGAGTAGAAGTGGTGAAAGCAGGTGTATTTGTCTTACTCTGCTCTTCACCACATTTAGGTGCTTTCCCTCCCTTCCTAGATTGTTTGGTCATGAAAGGATGTTGAATTCTGCCAGATGCTTTTTCTGCATCAATTGGGAGGATCTTGTGATATTTGTGGTGTTGATTCTGTTAATATTTTTTAATTTATTACACCACATAAAAAAGCAGCTGTGTGCATGATTATGGTGCATAATACATTTCATATACTGCAGAATTTAGCTTGCTCTAGTATTGAGATTTTCGCACTGGTAAGGGATATTGCTCTATACATTTTTCCTGTAATGTATTTGTCTGGCTTAAGGGTCAGGAAGTGTTCTCTCCTGCAGACTGTGAGTTAGTAGCAGTCCTTTTAAATGTTTGGTGGCGCCCACCAGTGACGCCTTCTGCTGCAGGGCTTTCTATATTGGGAATGACTTGTTACAAGTTCAGATTTTCTACTTCCTTATGATTCCGTTATGGTATAATATTTCTAAGATTTTTCCAGCATATATTTGTCCCTAGTATTCTTTTGATTCCAATTTGTATTTTTTTCAGTTATCGGTTTAATTTTGTGGATTTTCTATTTTCTTACTGTCTATTTTTCTTTCTCTGGTTCCATGAGGTATAGAATTGTGCTACTGAGATCTTTCTAATGTATGTTTAGAGGTACAAATTTTTCACTTAGCACTCCAGTAAGGTTTGTTGTGTTTTCATTTTAATTTATCTCAGGATATTTTCTAATTTCCCTTGGAATTTCTTCTTTGATTCACTGGTTATATATTTGCACATAAAATTTGTTTAGTGGTTTAACATAGGTATGGTTTGTCCTGGAGAATGTTCCAAGTGCACCTGAGAAAAATGTTTATTAGTCTGTTGAGTGAGGGTTATAGGTATTTATACACATATATTCTCATACACATACACACGTTTGCACACATTCATGTATCTGCATGTGCATATCCATAGTTTGCAAATATACAACTTTACGTGCATATTTTCATATTTATCTCTTATATATTTATTTTATACGTTTTTACTATTAAAATATTCTAATATATTTCACATAATTTAAATGAGTATAAATATATACATCAATATATGAAATATCTGATTATGCAAATACATGTAAATATATGTTAGTATATAAATGCATCTATATATATTATGTATGTGGTGTAGTATAAAAATAGAGTACTTGACCAATACTAAAATCCAGTTGTCCATAATATATATTGTAGTTTATAGGAGCTGTGTAATATAGAACATATAGCATATACAGTACAAACTTCAGTGTGCCATGCAATATAGATAATAGAGCCTATGCAATAAAGGACTTAGTGCACATGTAATACAAAAGATATATAGTGCATGTAATATGGAATATATGCATTGTACAATAAATGAGTTCGAGCCCTAGGATGCAATATAGAAAATATAGCATATGCAATAAGGTCATGTTATATGAGACATACACTATGGCATGCAATATAGGAATCATAGCATGGCATGTAATATAGACTACAACACATGCAATATAAGCATTATTGCATGGGCACTATTTCATGGTCTATATGATATAGAACATTATGCCATGTGTAATATAGAGAATTGTGACATGTCACAGCCCCGGCATGTACAACATGAAACATGCACTGCCATATATAGTCCATGTAACACGGGACATATAGCATATGTGATATGACAGTCATATCATTGCATGTCATAGAAGATATAAGTGTTATATAGAACTTATAGCATAACACGTGTAAATCTGATGTAATGAGTACACTACATATGTAATACTTAAATACTAAAATCCAGTTGGCCTCAATACATCTATAAATTTATAGCTACATATTTATATACAGAATATGTAATTACATATATTTACAGATATATTAAGGACAAATAGATTTTAGTACTCAAGTACTCTTAATATTTTCTGGTTGTTCTACCCATTATGCTGTTTTCTTGATGAATTGACCCTTTTATCAGTATTATATTACCCTTAACATATTTTTGCTAAAGCCCATTTTGCTTGTTTGTTGTGGCCACCCCAGCGCTCTCTCCTCATTACCACTTCTTGCATAATGTGTTTTTCCATCCTTTCAACTTGTCTTTAGAGCTAAAATCTTTTATAGACAACATATAATTCCCTCATGTTTGTTCTGCCAGTCTTTACTGATAAGATTCAGTATCTCATTACTGTCTCATGTATTCAGCTGACATTTGTACCAATAGCACATTTTAGTCCTTAATTTTTATCTGAGGTACAAGGACATACACTGAATAGGACTGGTCCTAACCAAAGTGTAGAGGAAGCGCCAAGATAATCAGTTCCTGCTGTTAGTGGTCATTTTGTGAGCTACTCTTAGGAGGACTAGGCCCCTACCTCCAGCATGGTGGACATAAAATAATGCTTCTGTAGATTCGATCTCAGCCCAAGTTCTGGTCAGCCCTGCTTCACTGATTCTTTACCTGTCAGATCGCTGCTACTTGATTGTGTGTTGCGTCCTCTATAGAAGTACTTTGTGAACCTTTTGATCTGACACCTAATACACAAGGTAGGGTTCACCAGCCTGGTTGGTCCTCCTTAGAAATTATCAAATTTATTCAGGTTTTAGTGACTGGCTGCACTTTCCATGAAAAGGCAAACTATGGCATGTCAGCAGTGCACTGAGCTTACTCAGGACTGGATTCCATACCAGCCTGAGTTCTTAACAAGGGCAGGTTGACTGCCATCATCCATGTTTACCTTGGTAATCTGCGGTGAGCAGTTATTAGTCACAGATGCCCGCAGTGTAAACTTCTGCCTGCTTCTTCCAGGTGCATCATTGCTGGCATGGCCTCAGGAAGCATCGTTCTGTTCTACAACGACTTTAACCGGTGGCATCACGAATACCAAACCCGCTACTGACGGCCCCCGGAGCATCGTTCTCTTAGAAGTAGCTGTCACATCTGAATGTAACTTAAATTTGCTCTAAAAAGTGAAAATATTTTTTAAACTTAATTGCTATTTTTGTAGACTTTGCTTGACTTTTTTGGGGGTATATAGCAAAGCAGAAAACTGGCTGCTGGGTTCTGTAGTTTTAAAAAAATCTATATTTTTAGTCATAACAAGAAGTCTATTTTCACCAATTATGGAAATGTACCATGGGGCAATTAAACCCACTTATTCTAGCTCTATTATGAAAAGAAGTCCCATTTCTCTGTAATCTTGGAAAATATATGATTTTAACAGTAGGGAAAGGGGTTATAATACTGGGATAGCGGGGGATTTTATGCTGTACTTTGGGTCCTGTATTTTTCCAAACACACGTGTGCTTCTTCAGCACCAAAATTTCTGGGATTTAAATAGTAACGTTTAAATTATAACAAATGTAATTTAACATCTCAATGAATGATTTCTGTCAATATTATTCCTCAAGCATGTTCTAGACCTAGAAAATTATGGCTTGGGAGAGGCTATTTTATTTTACTGTGTGGTTAGCATAAATGTGAACTACCTACAATGTTTTCCTGATCTGTTGTCTTCATAGCACACCAAAATGAAATGATGGCAATGCTCCCGGGCGCACCACTTTTGTTTTCTTCTAAAGTAAATGCAAGTACCAAAGCAACACCCTCCCCCCCAACACTCCTGGGTCTGACTGTTCCGTGCACGGAGCTCTGCTCCTCCCCCACCCCCATCTGAGACTAGAGGCTGCCAGGTGCTGTAGTAAGCAACCCCCCCTTTACTGTCTGTTGTTATTAAACTTACCTTCACTCTCCTTTTTTGATTAGCAATTTGTACTAAGAAATAATGTTATTTTGGTGTTGTACAATTCTACTTTTCTAGTAGATTGCTGTGTGGAATTCTGTGAAAAATATTTGAGAAAAGTTCTGTATTGCATAAATAAATTCTTTGTAAGTTGTGAATTGAGTTGAAGCTGACATTCCATCTCTGATTTCTCTTGCACCTTACCTAAAGGGTCCCCTTCCTTTTCTTCTATACTTTTTCTTCTCCAGAATCAAAGATTTGGAATGAAGCACCTCAGTTTGCTAGAAAAATTGAATAAAATGGAATTTGTCATTGGATTGTTGGAAATATTTTTTACTCCTAGTTTTTAAACACAGGTGAAACAATTACTTGCAAAGAAAATGTCAGATTCTGATCTAAGCAGCGTTAAACGATTAAGGAGACCAACAATCCTGAATGAAAAGAGGACGATGGAGTCTGCTCTGGCCAGACAGCAGCCTCTTAAAACTCACAGGAAAGAGAACACTAGCTCCGATGCTAGCACATGATCCATCTATGGACTTTACATTGTTTATAAAACAATGGTGAAAGAGAACAATAGAAAGCAGAAATGTAGGGCTTAGAATCAAATTAGGATATTTAGGAAATTTCAGGGAAAAGTAAATCATAAGCAGGCGCATGGTACTTTGCCTGCCCTCTGTGAACAGCCTCAAGCAAGGTTAATAAAGCAGCTCCTCTCGGAACCTAAAGAGCATCAGTATCTCCACTTCCTTTACTGGCCTGAAACATACAACTATGGCCAATTAGCTGAAACCTGAGTAATGTCGCATAAAAGAAATACAGGTGGTTTGAACACAGGGGCCTCTTAATAAAATCTGTTTGGGTAGGGTTTCCTCAACATCGACTGACTTTCTCCGATTTTACGTCTTAAAACAAAAAACATTGCATCAAGTGAATGTGAACCCACTGGGAAACCAAGTCGGAGTGGAGGCTTTGGGGTGAGTCTGGTCGACGCCCGCAGACAGGAAGCGGCCGCACGTTCAGCGCGGAGGCAGCTCGCGGGCGCGCGGCTCAGCCAGTGACTCAGCGCCGCGGACGCGCCTCCCGGAGAGCGGGGTTCTCCTGCCTGGCCGAACTGACGCTCACTGAAAGCTCCCTGGGCCGGTCTCGCAGGCCTGTGGTTTCAGAAGCCCTGCTGGGCCTCGGCGAGGAGCCTGGGCGCTGGGAGATAAAGAGCATGAAACCTGGCGGGCAAGCAGGGCCACAGCCCACTCAGAGCAGAGGCTCTGCCCAGAGCGCGCACACGCCCGTGAAAAGAGCTCTAATTAGTTCAATAAAAAGGGGCACCGCTGCCCCTTGCAGCAGCAGCGCCCTCGGTTCCCCTTCCCGCGCAGGGCGGGAGCCCGGGGCAGCCGTGTGGGGAGGCGGCCAGTGACCGCTCGCAACCTGCCCGGCCTCCCCTGCGGCCAAGGGCACCCACACCAGCGGCGCGCGTGTCCTCAGCGCCCCTCCACGCCCGGCTGGCAGTGAGGCGGCGGCGGGGAGTCAGCTGCGAGCCAAGTTTTCAGGAGATGGCAGGGAACCCCAGACCACAGACCGGGATCTGCTTCGCCCCCGCTCTAGCTGACACGAGAACAGCGCCCGAGAGTTTGGATCCACCACGACGGGCGTTCGGGGAGCGGCTCGCTCTGTGGTTTCAGGAGCTCCTGGCCATGGCAGCTGTGGGCCTGGCTATGCCCACCCAGCAGGCCGGCCCTGCTGGCTCCATCACTGCTGAAGCCACAGACGGATGACTCAGGTGCCACCTGCATCAAAACCCACACGCGTCCTCGGCTTAACGGAGGGCAGGGCCCTGGCGGAGCAGCTTTGCCAGCCCCAGGTGCGCGGGACCGTGGCGCGGCCAGGCCGCCGTCACCAGACACGCCGGCCGCAGAGCGCAGCCGGGGCTCCCTCAGACCCGCCTGAACTGTGAGGTCAGCAAAGGCGCCAGGGCGCTGCCGCTTGGGCCCCACACCGCAGGAAGGGGAGACTGTTCTCTTCAGCTAGGGGAGCCTCCTCTGCCTGCCTTGTTTGCAGCATCAGTGCCCTGAGGTTAACCACCCTGTTGGCATCGGCATCACAGGTTGGCAGCGCAGGGAAGGCCAGGAAGCGGGAAGTTTGCAAAGTACATAAAAGAGCAAATTAGTAAGTGTATTTTAAAAATTCCCTTCTCTTTCCTCTCAGCGAGTGGGAGAGACACCTCTTGGACTTTAACAATAAGAAAAGTTGAGAGCACATGTACTTCTTGGGTCCCCCACAGTCGTAAGATTTAAAAAACCCGACTGTCGCTGACGACAGTCACATCGCTCCCAGCCTCGCCGCTGTGAAGCAGAAAAGCCGCTTTTCCAAACCAAGGGGCAGCCCATCTGCCGCGCCCCCGCGGCTCGGCCTCAGCCAGGCTGCCTCCCCGCGGGCCGGAGCTCCGAGGGGAGGCGGCAGGCTCCGTCGTGCCTATGAACTCGAAGCCCTCTGCAGGCACTTGCCAGAAACATGAATTATTTTTCTGTCTCAAGTTCAGGAATATTTTTCTTTGCCAAAACCAGGATTTGGGCCTGCTGGTGATTTCCTCATACCTGGCAGGAAGAAGGTGGCTGCTTCGCAGCTTTGGAACTGGGGGGTTTAAATACGTTCCCCAGACCTGCCTTCAACCTGAGCCCAGACGGGGGCTCGCCCGGGCTGGAGGCGGCCTCTCCACACCAGAGGCCACGGTGCCCAGCTCAGCCCAAACGAAGGGACAGCTGACGTCTGCAAGAGGCATGACAGCGGCAAATGGCCTCTGCCCACTTCTTCCCCTCAGCCCCACGAGGAAAGTCACACCTGCAGCTGTGGGTTTTATCCTAAGCCCCTCAAGACCCCCGGCCAAGAGGGACCACAGGCGCACCCCCCCCCCCCGTGGAGAAACTGTCTGCATCAGCAGAACTCACGCCCCACGCCCGCACTGCTGTAACCCCTCAGCCTCGCCACCCTCCACGGCGGGCCAGGCGTCTCCTCCCCCGCCCCGCCTCGAGCCTCGCTGGTTACCCGGAGGGCGGCGGGCGAAGCCGGCCCAGCCCCAGCAGCTGGAGAGCGCTTCTCCCGCTGGCTTTTCACTTCTCCTCGGGGCGCGTGTGGCTCAGAAGAGCCGGAGGAAACAGCCTGTCCCTGTGGTGCTGCCCGAGCGTGCGAGCATTTCCCAAACCGCCATCACCACTTTCGGAGCAGCCAGGGCCGCGGCACTGCTGAGCCCGGACTCCGACTCCTCCGCGCGGGCAGGGCCCAGGGGACCGCGCTCGGTCCCGCCCGGAGCAAGGGCGGCAGCCTGCCCCTGCCCGGGCCTTCCCCCGCCCGCCCGCGCGGCCCAGGCTTCGCCCCTCCGCGCTCCGACGTGCCCGCGCTGACCGTGGCTGCGTCTGCCCTGCACACGCCCAGCCCGAGCGCGGCACCGACTGCACGAGCCTCCCAGAGGAGGACATGGCGGCAGGCCCACCCTCGGAGCGTTCACTCAGAGCTGTGCGCGCGAGGCCCCGGACGCCACACTCTGGATCAGAGCCCCCCCTGCGGCCACTGCTTTCCATCAGTCCGTCCCATATAAAACAAGCGGCTCCGTCTTCAGCGCTGATTCGCTCCGCACGGAAATAGAGAATAAGGAGAACACCGACCTGGAGCCTTTCTTCAGAGCTGTCCAAAGCCCCTCGAGACCCCCGGCCAAGAGGGAAAACAGGTGCACCCATCACCTGTAAAATATCCCATTAATTTTTTTATTGCTGCCCTGTTGCAATCAGGTATCTTTAGATACAGAGTTAAATAAAATACACTCTAAAATTAGTTTCACCGGTTCCTTTTCACTTTTCTTGAACATAGGATCAGAAAACGCTCAGTGGTAAGGCTGGCGGGGCATTTCTGGAAGGGCAAACCCCCCAAGACCGCGTCAGTCAGCACTACTTCATTCACAGTCACCCTCTTACCCAGGAAAACATTCTGCGACGTTCTGTCAAATGTTCCAATCCACGTTTTCCACGTTATCTCCAACAGCAACCTTTTTAAAGAGAGAGAGAGGCACTGATTCTGGGTTCGTCCGCTCATCCAGCAGGCCCCAGGATGGCTTCGGGTGCTCACCACCGCCCTTTCTACCCTTCTCAAAGGTCCGTTTCTCTGGACAGCGAGCCCCGCAGAGCGAGGAGCACGAAGGTGCCCGCCTTCCTCCCCGCAGGGCCAGAGCGCGGCCCTGTCCTGGGTCCTGAGTGAGTGCGCCCCAAAGGCACAGCTGAATGAACCACCCGCGTGTGTCAAGACCTTTATTTGGGGCCTGATGGAGATGACCGTTCAGTTCCAGGCCAGGGGCACCCGGAAAGGGACGCCCGCGGTGGACTCGGCAGAATCTAACACTGCACGGTGGCGCTGTCTCCTGCCACTCCCGGGGCCGCGTTGTCGCCTGGCTTCTCTGCTGACTCCTATAACACACACAGCTTGCGGCGCTCGGGGGGTTGCGAGAGCTGCTAGGCTCATGCTCCTCCCCGTCCCCGGATTCCTCCCCGTCCCCGGATTCCGCCCAGTCCCCGGGATTCCGCCCAGTCCCAGGATTCCTCCCCACCATGTCCCAGGCCACCCAAGGAGGGCACAGAGCTGGGGCATCGAGCTAGGAGACCTTGCCCCTCCACAGCGTGAACAAAAACCCAGAGCCACCGAGGCAGTTTCCAGGCTCGGAAACAGCCGGCAGAAGCGCGGACGGCCGCAGCACCCGCGAAGCCAGGGCCCAGGGAGGCAAACCGCGGGGCTGAAACCCGCAGCCGAGCACACAGAGGGCAGCAGTGGAAAGGCTGGTCGGCCGCAGAGAGGGAGACACCCAGGGGACAGCTGCCTGACCCCCATCCCCTCTGCGCCCCCCGCCGGCCCCTGCCTTGGTGGCGGAGGTCCCCCAGTAATCCCTCCTCCCTCTGAACTTCCGTGAGTTTCATCACCTGGAATCAAACTTCCTTCCCACGCGGGCCTGGGGTCTGGCCGCCGCGTGCTCTGGGCCCCGGAGCCAGCCTCGGTCACACGCCCGCTGACAAAGAGACCTTGCCCCCCACGACCGCTTTCTCGAGGAGGAGTTTATTGCAGGTTGGGTACACTCGTGAGGGCGCTAGCTAACAATGAGGAGGAACTACAGGCCCACCGGTGCAAAAGATGAGCAGGGAAAAAACATACATACACGGATTATGTACAGTGATTAAAAAGAGCAGGGGGTGGGGGAAGGAAAAGCTGCCCGCAGCCTTCCAGGTCAGTAAAGGGGTGTCCGGGAGCACCGTGGCCGCCGCTGCCAGCTGCTTCCAGCCTTCCTCGCCGCTCCCTGCTCGCGCGCCAGAGGAAAAGCAGACGCTGCAAGGAGGCTGTGGCCGCGCTCGCTGGGCCTTCGGTCACTCCGCTCTGCCGGCGCGGCCTGGAGCTGCGTGTGCCAAGCCTCTCCCTGAAGCCCCCAAAGGACAACTTCATTAGCATTTCCCGACACACACGGGGAGAGTCGGGGCTGCACCACGTCGCGGGGGAAGTGCTTCCCCTGTGGTCTGTGCACAAGTAAACACCCAGCGTTGCAGTGAGCGAGCCCGGCGCGCCAGGCTGCGTGGCTGGGCCGGCGCGGGGCACCCGAAAGCACCTCAGCGTCCAAGTCAGAGAGCGAGGCCCGCGTCCTGCTCTCGTCTTCCTGCAGTGAGTCCAGCGGCCGACAGCAGGGAGGGTGCCGCGCTCTGCTCTCACAGGACACCCACAGTGGGACAAATGCAGTTCTAATTCCTTTGTAAGAAAAGAGGGAGCACCCCGAGTTTACTTAAATCAGGTAGAAGTCTTGCTTCATCCCAAGTGTTTCTATAAAAACGCACTCGATGCTGGGTAAAAGCTGCACATTCTCCTGGTGATGCGGTGACACGTCCATCGAAATGAAAACACAGGTGATCTAGAATGAGCCACTCTGAATAGCTGTCCCCGAGCTGGCCCTGCCCGGCCGCCTCCAGGGACCGGAGGGCAGGGCCGGCCCTCGCTCTGCTCCCCGGTGGCCCCGGGGGGCGGGAAACTTAGCCGGGCCATCAGCAGGAAAAGGCCCTTGGCTGGGGCGACCCCGAGCCGGCCGAGGGGCTCAGTCACGGTGGCGGCGCCAGGTCCCAGCCTGCTCCCTGCCTGTGGCGGCAGGAGGGCAGGGGGCGTCGGGAGAGGGGGGCCTGGCCGCCGGGGGCGCCTCCGCTGGGGCAGGGGCTGGACAGGTGGGCTCCGTCCCAGGCCGGCTGCCGTCCGCACAGGGTTTGCTGCAGAAAATCTGCCCCTCCTTATCTAGAGCCGTGTTCTGGGGAGAGAGCAGCGGAGACCACAGTTAGCCGGGGGGCCAGCGCGCCTCAGCAGCGCGCACCACGGGGAACATGCACGGCCAGGAACAGAAGAGGAGAAATCAGGGCCGCTGCCCTGGCCCGAGGCACGGCTGCTCGGGGCTCCGCCGCGACCGCCTGAGGGGCGGCCTGAGGGACTCTTCTCCACGGAGGGGCTCCTCGCTTCTGGGGGCTTCCCAGGCCCCAGCCTGAGCCTCCAAGAACCCCGAGACCATAAACAGCCCCTCTGCTTACGCCAGGGCGTGGCAGTGAAGTCTCCTAACGTCCTCCGCGGGGCCTGAAAAGTTGCTCCTCTGGTCACAGAGTAAACGGCCCCTCTCTTTCCACCCCAAATGGCTGCATAGTCTTTAAAAGCACCCGGAATTTGAGGGTGCGGCCTTGCCATTTTTTTTTCAGACCCTCCCCCATCTTCTCACCTGCTCTTCTCCTATGTGGTTTTATTTTCTCTCACCCCCGGTTTTCAGTGTGGGGAGCTCCTGGGGGACTGAGCCCAGAAACAGCCCAGATGCGAGGACCAGCTGCCTCCGGCCCTGGACTGGGAAGGAGGCCGGCTCCTCTTCTCCCCCTGGAGCTAAACTGTGCCCTGAGCCCAGCCAGCTGCCACCTCCCAGAGTTTTGGACTCAAGGGCACAGAGCTGGGGTGGGCAGTAACAAGCGCCGCCCCAGGGGAAAGGCTACGGGTTCTTCCAGTTCTCCGACTACAATAAGGCGGCAGCTGGGAGAATAAAGTAACACCAGGGCTTTCTAAGGAGTCTTGTGACTTGAGGTCAACTGTAGACGCCTTTCTCCACCGGCCCTTCCAAGATCAGGCCGGATATTCAGTGACTGCCAAGGACATTTCAGCTACTTGGGGAAGAGCTAACGGTGGAACAGCCACTTCAGGGACTGGGCCTCTTTCTCATCACCTCCTGGCTCCCCTGCTCAGAGGCCAGCACCCTCTCCACTGCCCCCCCCAACTCCCAGCCCCCGTAGTGAGAACACCAACCACGGAAGCAGCCAGCACCCCGTTATTTCTCCTTTTCTCTTCCCGAACGAGAGCAGGGTGTGCGCAGAAGAGAGCAGTGCGGTGCGGTTAGTACATACCATTGCCTTGGACCTAGGCAGAGGGAAGCAATGCAGGCGGCGAGGGAGGCAGAAGGGAGGAGAGAAGCGGGGACAGAAACTAGACTTACTTTCAACAGAAGCAACGTGATCGAAACAGTTTTGTCTATTTCAAATTAAGCCCAAATCATCCCCAAATTTCCCCCATGAAAGCAGCACGGTCCCCCGAGGGGAAGCAGGCTGTTTGAATTCATCCTTTCTCGAGCCCATCATTAAGAGGCAGAGAAAACAAGGTTTCTCATATTTCCCTTTTCTGCCACAAGATGGCCTCTTGCAGGGTCTGAGGCTGGGAGGAGCCCATGGGATGAGGAACCCCCACCCCCCATGCACCTTCCTTAGCTATTCTGAGAGTCAGAAAACGCTAGACACACCCAAAACCACAGGCCTGCCTGAAACCAAAACCTAAATTCTCCCTACCCCAAAGGCTGGCTGGCCCTACCCTGGTGAATGAGAATGCACCTTTCAGGACCTAGCTGGAGAAAGAACAAAAGCCTCTACAAGGCACCTGTGTTGTGCTGTCATTCACAGAGAGATGCCTTTTCACTGGGTGGAAAACTGAGCTTAGCAGGAGAACTACTGGAGTGCCCCCTTCCCCACCCGCCAGCTTCAGTCTGGGAGGGAAGGTCAGGGGCAAGCTGAGAAGTTTTAAAATAAATGCAAGTTTCCTGAGGGTGTTGTTGGCTGGCTAAAGAGGATGTGAGTAGGTGCAGGGACGCGCCCTGGTGAGGGGCTGAGGGCTGGGCTCTGGCGTCAGCATCTGAGCGTGCAGATTTCAGAGGGGCGGGGAATTAGAGGTTGCTGGAAGGAAGCGAGTGTTTGAGTACCAGCATTCTGCTTTCGGGTCCCCACAGTCTCAGCGGGGTAAAGAGTGAAACTCTGAAGTCTCTCAAGCTGTCAAATCAAACTGCCAAATAAAATGCAGACAATAACATCAACTTTTCTTTCACTGTTATTCAAGGTTCTATCCTGTCTCATTGGACCTCTGGGGGCCTGCTGTGGGCAGGGGGCACAGAGGAAAGACCAACAGAGGAGAAGGTGGACACTTACTTTAAGTTACAGAAATATCCTCAGAGGGCCTCAGCTCAGAACAAAGTCACATTGCTCCTGCTGCCATTAGTATCTGTAGAAACACGCTTGCCTCGCGCGCTCCAGTTATGAGGACATGAATGCCAGGGAGAGCCATTTTGTGGTGAATTATTTTTAATATAAAAAGCACTTAAAACTGTTCCCAAGGGCAGGACGCTGACACACAGACCACGATGGTGAAGTGGAGGGCACGAGACGGAAGCATCGCACGCAGGCTACCCCCACACAACCATGCCCGGGGCCAGGTCCTCTGTTGGGTGAGGATTAGCACAGCCCCAAAGAGGCCGTCTCCTCACCGCTGCTTTTAGGACAGGCCGAAATTCACAGGCCACCTTTTTTGGCCACTGAGAGATTGGTACCTCCAGAGACAAGCTTTACTCATTTCTCCTGCAGGTACTGAAGGTGATAATCTCACTCAGCAGTTCCTTGGAGCTAACAACCTGCAGAGTTGTGTAGGTAACATGGGGTTAGACAGGACCCTGGCAACATGCTCAAAACGACAACTGAACATCCATGTGAACACACGACGCTTACAGTCACCGCCGGAACGACAAAGGGCACAGGGTGCTCATTCACACAAACATCCAGTGAAGCACCAGCGTCTGCAGTGCGACCGCTGCACCCATCAGCACAGGGAAACGCCATTTGGAAACCAGACAGCATAGGTTGGGGCTGAGGCTCTCAACGTCATTATCAGAACAGAACCTCTCCTGGGCTAGATGGGAGAAGACCTTGGCCACGCCCAGGTCCTGGGCCATGACTCCTATCTGGGTCCTGAGATGACGGAGACCCAGGAGACGAAGGAAACTCTGCCCAGGCCACCCCCGTGGAGGCTGCTCCCTCCAGGAGACTTGAAGCTTAATTAACGCAGTTATGAAATTTGTATCCTAGCAAATCACTCTTAAGGTTTTTCATTGTGTTATGTGTGCCAACTTTTATGTTCTGTTTTTTTTTTTTCCTCATTTTTCCTGGAAGCTGCCGTTCAGGGAGCAAGGCCAGGACTCTGCCCCACCCATCGGCGCTCGCTGTCCTACGTGACCCACTTGAAAACATTACGCTGGGGTTTCATCAAGATGGTTCTTCTCCAAGTGTCTGGCAGTGTGCCCGAGACAAATGCTGACTTTCTCAGGCTTCAGCAGACACTGCCGAAACGCTAGGAAATGGCAACGCGAGAGCCCTCCCCATCGCTTCGGCACGGAGTGCCCCAAAGTCCTGCAACAACCAAGAGACCCAGCCAGCCTGCAAGCTCTGTCGGGGGAGGCCGGGTGGGGGGCACTGGCCAGCGGGGGAAGGAGGGTGCTGAGGGGGCCAACCAGAGCGGCCTCCCCTGAGGGCAGAGAAGAGCAGGGCCGCTGGCACTGAGGCGGAGCGCAACACATCCCCAGCGGCTTGAGCTCCCAAGGGGAGGGGCTCCCTGCAGAGTCCCCCCAGACCCTGCGTCTTGGGCGAGGTTCCCAGGCCGCATGCCAGAGTTAAGTGACCACTGGCCTTCTAGCTGGGTGGGAAACAAACGGACCTCTCCAGGGGGCCGGGGTCCTGGGGGAGGGTGGCAGCTAAGGAGACGGCCCGTCAGCGGAGGTCAGGCTCCAGGCAGACTCAGCACAGCCGGGGTGACCAGGCCCTGACAGCCCAGCACCCCTCTTCTTACAGCAAGGCTGTGAAGCTGCTCAGCCACAGCTCTGGCCCTGGGATGCTGGGGGGGTGGGGTGGGGAGGGCAGCGCCGGAGGATTGGAAGCCCCCGCCCCCCCATGCTGGCTGCTCTAACCCAGGCACCCTAATGGGGGGCGCCCCAGGCAGGGGCAGGCCCCGCCTCCAGCTGTGCTGGCATCTGACCTCACTTCTGGCTTTGTTTTTCCTGCCATCATTTTCCCTTTGCTGAGCTGGTTTTATTGATACCTCACTTACTTTAATGCAGCACTTCTAGTCTGCTGCCTTTACGGGGTGCTTTACAAATATTCGGGCAGACGGGAGGTCTGAAATCTCGGGGGTGACATTACTGACTTCTCAAAACATTTTGCCAACTCGGAAAAAAACTGCTACTTTATATTGTCCTGTACTTTTAAAGTCACAAAGCATTTATTTTTTAATGGCATGTGTTTAACTTTGACTTTTTTATCCTACTTTCCCAAGAGTAATTCCTGCCTCGTTTAATCTGCATTTGAAGCCCTGAGCAGGCGGGGACTCTCTTCCTTCTGCTGTAAACCCCACCCCACCTGGGTCTGCGAACCCCTCTCCCGATGAGAAGCAGAGACAAGGGCAGAGGCAGCTGTCTGGAAGGCGCCCGGGCCATCATCAGACTGCCTGTGGGTGCCTGTACAACCTCCACCCAGGGCTCAAGGCCAGGTCAGCCAGCGGGGCGCACCGCACGTGCCAAGCCCATCTTGAAGTGAAAAGAGAAACACGGAAGGTGCCAACTTCCATGTGAGGGAAGCTCTGGGCTGTTTACTTCCAAAGGGTCAAATGCCATGTAAGCAGGCAGGCCAGACACTGAGCTTCCCCACAGCAGAAGCCCGCGCCCCACTTACCATGATAACGGAGACCCCGGTAGTGGTGCTGTTCTGTTTGGGGAGCGCAGTGTTAAAGTGCTGTTTGAGTTTACCTGTTACTTCTGCTTGCATATTATTCTCCTGGGAAGCATCGTCCTATAGAAAAGAATCGAACAACTGATGTTTCATCAAATCCAAATGGTCTATTCCCTTACACCCTTCCCCACCACCTCTTCCTAAAGGAGCCCAACTCAGCCACACTGAGGGAAAGTGACCTTTTAAAAACAGTCACTAGAAGTTCCCATGCTTTCAAAGTGTCTGCACCATCCCTATAGCCTGTAGGTCCACGGCAAACCACGGACAGAGGGAGTGGGTCTCCGAGGCACAGGAGGATGTTCTTCCTGCTCCTGAGACCCTCCCCCAAGGCACAAATGCCCCACAACATAGTGCAGATCCTGGCCATGCAAACAGCAAAATTAACACTTCAATTAAGAATTCAGTTCATAATTGTTAGTCTTTATTGCTTTTAGAGGAATGTGGCCTTTCAGCTACTTGGCCAGAGAGCCAAGCCCCTGAACAGGATCCAGAGAGGCTGAGCCCAGGGGCAAGATGTGCAGGGCACTGAACTTCACACTCCTGGAGCCCCCGGGAAGAGGGAAATGCACTCTCAGCACGCCACGCAGCGGGCCACGGACCCGAAGCCCAGAGGCACTCAGGCCAGCGTCCCACACCCCCACTGGCTCCTGCAGGCTGTCTCCCTGCCCCTCCAACAGCAGGCGGGACCCTGAGACCATGTGCCAGGGAGACACAGAGACCAGCATCTGGGATACGTTCACTTCGGGGCAAATCCTGACAATCTCCACCCAGACTCACAGAAGGTGAATGCCGAGAGGCTCCGTAGGCAGCATCCTGGCCAGCCCCTTTACTCTGCAGGTGGGGAAACTAAGGCCAGAAAGGAGCACCGACTCGCCCAGGCCACTCACAGGACAGGTGAAGCACCCCAGGGGCCTGTGCCGCCTCCCAGAGACCTGTCTTCACACCACATGCTTGCTTAAGAACGCAGCCAGCGCACCCGCCACGGCACTGGGCCGCAGACCTCTGCACGCCTTTGGCCACAGACGAGCTAGAAGTTGGTTCCCTTGGAATGTGGGTACTTACTGACACCCAGGGGTGACTCAGGATCTGTCCTGCAGTACATCGGGCTTCAGCATTTACCTGAAGCATCTGACTGATTAACTCCTGGAAAGAAAGAAAGAAAGAGGGCTCTAGAGAAGAAAGGGGTCATTCCAGCACAAGCACCGAAATCTGAGTTTGCACCAAGCACTTCAAAGAACAGCCAACACAGCTGCTCAGTCATTTGAACATAAAAGCTATTATCACCTACACTCCCGGTGCCCACCAGGCAATTACGCAGACACAGCTGTGTCAGCGGCTCGGAAAGAAGGTTTCTCCTGCATCTACATTAAACCAAGATGTTCTCTCCTAAGAGTTCTGGTGATTATCATCATTCCACAGTGTAAACTGCAGTATTCTTCCTTCTGGCAATTCCGTAAGTCCCACAAGTCTGTTCCCATTTTCTGATGGGCGTCCAATACACCATTCTTCAATAAATAAAAGGAACATTTAGGGCTTAGAGGAGAGAGGAGATGGGACAAACTGGGAAGATAGCCCAGTTCTCAGAATCTGGTTAGGCGTTTCAGAGACTAGTGTGGAATGAACTTAAAAAAAAACACACTTTAACATACATTTGAAGAGCTGTTGCTCCTAAATCATACCCGGTGTCAAAAACCAATGCTACCTCAAATAATGATATAGACAGACAGACAAGTAAATAAATGAAAGAGCCTCGCAGTAAAAGGACAACATCGAGATATGTGACAGCCCCACAGGGGGCTAGCACCCCAGCTACAATGCAGCCCACAGAACAGGTCTGGGTGGGTACCTTTGCCGAATCGGTGATGTTATCCCAGTAGGGGGCTGGAAACTCCAGCTTCCCAGCCAAGATCTGGTCGAAGAGATCTTCCTGGAGATTGTTCTCACTAGATCAATGACAAAGGAAGAGAAGAGTCAAAGTCCCCATGCAGTTTTTCAACAAAGTACTTACTGAAGAGTGGGAAGAGGAATCTCTCTTCGTCTTGGTATTTCACCTCCCAGTGTATCTCGTGGCACTCCTGGTAACATGCTTTCCTTTTAGACAAGGAGCGAAAGAATATCTGCTTAGGCCTGGGAATCAGGGTGGGGGCCGGGGAGGAGAGAGGAGACAAAGACTCAGGAAATTTGTTTGGTGGGTATAGAGTTTCGGTTTGGGCAGATGGAGAAGCTCTGGAGGTGGAAGGTGGTGATGGTTACACAATGATGTGAATGTACTTAATGTCACTGAACTACACAATGAAAAGTGATAGATTTATGTGATGTATATTTTGCAATAACAAGATTCAAGAAAAGATGGAACCCACAAACAGTGTAAATCTCCATTTCAGAAAAAAGCAATCTGAGCATCTGTTCTCGATTAATCTCTCATGGCACTAAGAGTGGAAAAGCAGCAAATCTAAGTCAGATCTCCTTGCTCCTTTCTCTTTCGACTTTTCCAATAAAACAGCCAAAGATCAGTGAAACAGATGACATATGAAAAAGTCATAAGGCGTCTAGAAGGGTCTGGATAAAACATTCATGACATAATTAGGTCCTTATTGGAACTTGACTTCCATTTGCACTTGGTCTGAGAGTGTCCATCTAAGAGCATCAACTAGAACTGCACAAGCTGAAGCAAACCCACACCAGAACCCCACTCTCCAACTGCCCCCCAAAAGGTACACTCACTCCCACAAACAACAGGTGCCTAGAGAGTAAATGAAGACTTGACTTGTGATGGAGGGTCCCATGGAAATGTCAACACATTCTAGGAGAATTCAGGAAGCTGGCTATCCCCATCCTCCAGGAACTGCCACAGAGCCCCACTCACTTTGTGGGTGCCCTGATGGTTGGAGTGAGAACAAAGCTGCCATCTTTCCAGGCCATCGTGAGGTCCTAGTAGAAAACTCTGCATGGGCTGCTAGAGTCAAAATCCAAATCCAAGAGTGATGCTCAGCCCGACCTGGCAAGTATGAACACTTCTCCTGGGGCTCCCAACAGGACCCCAGCCTCCTGCTTGGGGTGCTCGTCCAGGGTCCCACCCAGCCAGCACGGTAGGGGCTGGGTCGTGCTGCCAGCCCTCTGAGAACAGCCTTGCTCCAGGCTTGAGAACAGGCTTAGGGCTGCATCTGAAGACAGATTCTGGGTATGGATGATAGTGGGGCTGCCTCATTCCCTTTCTGGGAGCTTTCTGAATGCCCAGGACATCTGGCTGAGTTAAGAAGGCAACTGGGGAACAAAAGTCTGACCAGTAATTGGGCAGGGCAAGAGACTGCCACTTCTCTCCTGAAAGTGATTTTCTTTGCACATCATCTATTTCTCTCTAGGTGTCTACAGGTCTTCTTTCCTTTTCAGTGTAATTTCTCTACTGACCGAAATCAGCTCAATTTGCCCTCAAAATGAGGGAAGAACATGTGTAAGAACCCAGCAGGATGTTACAGAAACCTTTAGAAAACCAGAAGTTCCCCGGAGACAATGTGAGAAGATAGAAAAATCACCTATTTCCAGAAGATTTCCTTTTAGCAAACCCTCTCTATCACCCTACTCATGTCCTTTTACTTTTTTTCCTGAAATCTCAAAGAGCTTCCATTTTGTTAACATATGTGGCTTTCTGATGTTATTTTGTTAGCAAACAGCTAAAAGCTGGAGGTAAATCTATGGCATTCATTTAACAAGCAGAACCCCGGGAGGTCTCAGCCATCAGGAGGCGCTCACAGGGTCCTGCCGTGCCCTGCTGGAGCTCTGGGGGCCCTGGGCTGCCTGCACCAGAACAGAAGCGAGAGCTCACTACCCTTCTTAGTGGCCACATCACAGACACCACTGAGATGAAATCCCCACTGGGTCATTAATGCATTTATATGTTACAATCTGGCTGAGCTGCTTCAGGGCCTTCTAAATCCTAAAACAAGATAGCCTTTGGATCAGCTGTCCCATGGACATTTCTCAATGTCCATTAAGAAAAATCTGGAAAGAACTTGCATTCCCTCTTTTCAATGTCAAATCATTAAGGGCCAGACAAGGTAGTCTGAAAATGTTGTAAGGTATTTCACAAACAAAACATTACACTTATGGGGGGGCATGGGTTTCAGAGAAACAGCAAAACGATCTTAGTGTAGCCATGCACAGACAACTTTTTGTCAGTGGTCCTAAAGACAGAGTTCTTAGGGAATAATTAAAACTTTGGTTGCTCTGAAAATCAATATCCTTCTTAGGAACAATGAATCTGGGGCTGAAAAGATTGGAGAGAGGACACATGACAAGCTAACACTAAAGCCTGAAAGAAGAATAAATGATGTTAAAGGAGCTGCAACTACAAATTCCAGGGAACAACTTTAAAAACTTGACTTAAACTCATCTTTTGTATTAAAAAATAAAGTTTTGAATTGTTTATTTGAAGGACTTTTATTTTACATGCATACTTATGTACATAATCTATTGTATACCATAATCTTTTGTCACTAAAGTCTCATTTCCATAATTACATACACATATAGTATGTTATGAAGTCTATTCAGAAGATTCTTATATACGGTGCAGATGCTTCCGTAACTAGTACTTAACAGTGTAGATTATTTTTCATCAACAGTATGTCATAAAAGAGGAAAAACATTTTTGTAGGTTTTACAAATAAGACAGCTGGAGTTGTAGGGCAAGCTTCTGAATAAAACATATATGGGCACTGGTGATAAGAATGTGTCTCTGCCGCTTTTGATTAGCCAGAATTTTCTCCATATCCCACCAATAAGCTATCCATTGAGCAGCAAGGCATGATAAATACTCAAGTGGTCTGACTTTTGTTAAAAAGGAAAAAAGCTAAGTCAAAGGAAAAATTCCCAGCTGCACTGGCAACTAGAGACACTAGAGGGAGTTGTGAGCACACATTCCTCTAAAACTGATACCTGACACCCTTTTCCAACTTGGGTTCTCTACTTGGGTTAACCAAGAAGGGGGACTCTGGTTAACTGGCCCTGGAATCAATCACCTGCTACTGAAACACTTGACTGGTTCCCAAAACAGGTCATTATTGATTCCAGTGAGGAGACACAGTGGTTGTAAAAATAACAAATTATCCCTTCTGGTGTGTACACTTAATCTTCTGCCAAATTTACTCTAGGCTTAGTCATTTGACTTCATTTGGTCAATGGGATGTCAACAAATGTGAAGTAAGCAGAGATTCAGGACATGCTTGGGCACTGGGACACACCTCTCTGGTTGCTTTCGGGAATCCTGTATCCATCATCATGTGAAAGCCAGGCTAGCCCGCCGGATGGGGAAACGCACGTGACCAAGTCTTTGTCCTTTGTCCCAGCTGACACCGTGCCAACAATCAGGCCTGTGAATGGGCTGTACTGGACTATCAAGTCCCAAATGCATCAGTCCAAACCGAAAGAACCACTCAATTGATCTGCACAGTGGCTGACACCCCTAACTTTTGCACAGTTTGTTATTCAGTAAAAGCTAACCAATATGTGCTGTAATCCTACATCTGTATAACCCACCTGGGCAGTGACCTTGCTGGAAAAGCATGATGTGACTGACAGCCAGGAAGAAGGAGCTGTCCATCTACAGAAACCCTAACCAAGCCACAAAGACAAGGTCCTGCTCAAATGCCGCATCACTCATTCAACCTGCTGTGATTTCCAGCCCATACTGTGCATGTCCGCATGCTCAGTTTATTCTTCTCCGCCAATATTCTCATGGACATCAGTAAACACTGACATCTTTGTGTCATTCTTGTGTCTATTGTAATGTCAGTAAAATCATTCAACTCATTTGAAAGATGATCAATGTAAAAAGAATCTTTCAACTCTTCTGTATGTTTGAAAGCTTTCATAATAAAATATTGGGGTGGTGGTGGAAATAAACCAATTTTTCACTAACTCTCCCAAGACTACAATAGAAACACCATGACCTTAGAGGATATGTTGTTTGCCACTTGATTCCTGGCAAGTACCTGGCACATAGTAAGTTACTCCACAAATAGTGATAAAATGAACAAAAGAATGTATGAAAATGAAAACAGAGCTCAAGAAAACTCAGACGAAAATCAAACATACACCATTAGAAGAACTCCTGCTACAAAGCTGTTCGTTTGCTCCTAAGAGGGAGAGAGAACTGATCAAGACAGATGCTGTGCTGTCCCACTGTGTGTATCTACGCAAAAAGTGTGAACACTAAACTGAAGGGCGATCTCCGCGCCTTCATGTTCACTGCAGCATTCACTATTCACTGTAGTCGGGACGTCGGAAACAACCCGAGTGCCCATCAGCAGGTGGGTGGGTAGGGAACATGTGTTACATATCTACGCAATGACATACTACTCAAGTATTAAGATGACATTCTGCCATTTTAACAACATGGTGAAACTGCAGGGAATCATGCTTAGTGAAATAACTCAGACGGAGGAACACAAATACAGTATGATTTCACTTGCACTAGTGGTACATAAAGCAACAAAACAATGCATCAAACGAAACAAACTCTTAGACTGTAAGAACAAAATAGGGGTTAACAGACCAGCAATCCCACTTTTGGGAATTTACCCAAAGGATATAAAAACACTAATCCAAAAGGATACATGCACCCGTATGTTCATTGCGGCACTGTTCACAATAGCAAAGGTATGGAAGCAACCCAGATGTCCAAAAATAGATGACTGGATCAAGAAGATGTGGTACATATACACAATGGAATACTATGCAGCATGGAAAGAAGATAAACACATGCAATTTGCAGCGACATAGATGGAATTAGAGGGGATCATACTCAGTGAAATAAGCCAGAAAGAAAGAAAAAAATATCGAATGGTTTCACTTATAACAGGACTATAAGGAAACCAAATAGGAGAGAGACAATCAGCGGGGGGTGGGGGAGGAAAGGAAAAGCGCACAAAATGGAATAGAAAAGAACACAAGGGACCATGGAGATGGATCACGGGTGAATTGGTGGTGGGCTACCCAAGGGGAATACAAAATGTAAAAGACATAAATAACAATAAATATATATATACACATACATATATATATAAAACAGACAGGAAGTGAAGGGGGGATGGGTAAATCACGTAAAGGGGTCAATGTATGTGATGGGTGGAAACTAGAATTCCGGGGCAAACATAAGGTAATATGTACAGGTGTTGATTTAAAAGACTGTATACCTGAAACCTAAAAAACGTCATAAACCAGTATTATATCAACAGAAAAAAAAAAAAAAGAGCCATCCCTTTGGGGCAAAAAAAGAAGGATGTTGTGGCTTAAGTCCCACACTCACCCTGAACAGAAACCACTGGGGCAATAAGTGTGTGTGTCCCGGTCACACCCCACCCCTCTCTGTGGCTGTCTGCTCCCACCAGGTGAGACATACCTATGTGATTACCAGAAACCAAACTGTTGCCAGACCAGTTGATGCCAAAAGTTCTACTTAATTAAACATCATGTGAATGGATACAATATATGTAAAAGGAAAGAGTCCCCCATTTCTATGAAAACTAACTTGTATCCTCTGGAAAGATAGTTGTTAAAAAACAACAAACAAAAACCTGCTTTCAATTTAGTAGCAAAAATAAATGTTAAGAATTGGGAAATGGGGCCTCCCTGGTGGTGCAGAGGTTGAGCGCTGCGCTGTGGACGCCCGGCTGGGGGGATTCCCACGTGACGCGGCAGACCTCTCCTGCCTCGCCCGCTGCTCCCCTCAGCAGTGTGTTCCCGTCGCTCTGCCTGTTCTGCTCCCCGCTCTGCTTCTGGTGAACCCGCTCGCTGCCCCATCGCTGCCCCACGCCTCCGGCTTGTACCCCAGCTTGTATGCATAAATAAATAAATCTTTAAAACAAAAAACTTCAAAAAAATTGGGAAATGATTTACCTACAAGATTTCGATTGCCTCACAAGGATCTTTAAATCTCATTCTTCTTGAAAAAAAGGAACATTGACCACTTTCTGGTTCTAATTGCCAGGAGTGAAAGGGAGAGAATTTACCATTCAAACGCTGCCACCTGAGGGTCACTCACCTTCTGAATGGTGGGAATCCGCACAGAAGTATGTACGTGATCACGCCTGCTGCCCAAATGTCCACCTTCAGGCCATAGCTGGGAAGGGAAAGCGGGTAGGAGGGAGAGAAATGCTGCGGCGCTCACAGGACTGTCCACACCACTGCAGACCACCCCGCTGGGACAGACGGGTCCTGGTGTCACACTGCCCCCTCACAGACAGGAATTAAGTGCTCTTTGGACAAAGATGGCTGCTTCTCTTCCGACCTCACCAGTCTTAGGGAATGCAAGCCACACTCAAGACTAGTTTCGGGGCAAAAGCCCAGGTCTGGGGCTCTGGGACAAACTCGAGTTCCTGAGATTGAAGTCACCGATTAGGGAACAGTCCCGCCTGCACTCCACCTGCAGAGAAGACTGCGACTCCACGGCAGCAGGGGAAACAAAAACACCTCATCCTGCCAAAGCCAAAGCAGTCAGGAGAATTACCCGGTTTCAGCAATGATTTCCGGGGCCACGTATGTTGGGGTGCCGCAGACCGTGTACAAAGGGCCTTCTACGACGGTGGCCAGTCCGAAGTCTCCCAGCTTCAGAGACTTGGTTCCATCAGGATACTCACACACCTGGAACAGAAATCAGTCCACAGTCAGGAGTTGGGGGATTTCTTTTTTTCTCTAAGTGATTCCAAAAGGACTCCTACAATTAGGTAAAAACAACAGATTTACCAATAAACTCTAAAGAAATCTTTTTACATGATTGTTAGAAATTTGAAAGAGACAATGATCTCTGTTTCTCCCCAACCCCCTTTGCAGCAAAATCCTTACTTGGGAGTAGAATAGACACGTGCACACGCTTGCACAGCCATAACGGTGGTGCTTACCTGATGAGGCTTGAGAGATGCCTCTGAGCCTGGAGGTGGGAAATTGACCTTTGCTGTGAGCCTACTATGTGAAGTACTTGAGAGCCTCTGAAATGGTGTTTACTTAAGGTCCATTGGAGCACTGGGTATTCTCCAGGACAAGTTTAGTTTACAAAATAAAATCAGTCGCTTTTCTCTAGACAGTCAGAGATAAATATAATCTAGGAAAGACCTCAGAAACTTAGAAAGAAAATAAACTTTGGGATCAGGGTATCTGACCTTGTATAATCAACCACTCCACTCAATTTCTGGTTATTTGACCTTGGAAATCACACTCTGAGCATGTTTCCCATCTGAGAAATGAGATGAGCTGCTGCGCAAGGCTGTTGCAGGTCTGCAGTGAGAGAAAGCCGGCACAGGGTTCCGTGAGCGACCCTTCCCTTTCTTGGAAGGACCAGTTACTACACCCAGTCATCATCAGGTTTAACATGAAAACGTGAATGTTTTTGCTTCAACTGCAGCAATCTTTCTAAAAAGCGTACCAGCAAGATATGAATGTTCTTAGTATAATTTATAAGCTTTGGCCCAGCAGGCCTACCTGTCAGACCCTACCCTCAGGGAACAGAGATGGACCCAAAGGTTACACACAAAGACACCAATCTCAGAATTTATCTGGTTTTACCAACTGGAAGAAACATAATTGGCAACAAGGTAATGACATAAATCATGGTCCATCTCGACAGGAACAACAGTGGAAGTCATTCATAAGGGCTTTTCAAATAAATATGGGAGATAGTTGATCTATTACATAAAATAAATAGGAATGTTCAACATTATATATATTATAATACACCAAAGTGTTGTTTATCTCTAGGTGAGAGTATTTAAGGTTCCTTTAACTTTCTTCTTTATACGTATCAGTAGTTTCTAAATTTTTTAAATAAACATGCATTGATTCCATAATTGCAAAAACCTTAATTTTATATATAAGTACATTTTTCTTAGTGGATGAAAGTTTGAAAGTTAAATGGATGGTTTTAGAAACAAGCAATTATATACATGCACACAGTTTAGATTTTGACTGTGCAGTCTTTACCTCACTTGTCTATTGTTTCTTGAATGTCCATTTTAAAAACACTAAATTGAGAGAATAACTGCAGAAACCTAATAACCTGTACTCATGTAATATCTTTCTATATGTTATATTTCAAGCATACATAATTTGCATTTCCTCATATTTTAACATGTACTGAACCAAACCACTACTTAAAAAAGAGAAAAATTCATAAAAGTATGTTTTTTCAAAATAAGGATAACAACATCATCCATTAGTCTAATATTTAACGAGGGGATGTGATTTATATAATTATCAGTGAAAAATATCAACATCATCAGGGTTCCCCCAGGTCAATGAACCCCAATATTCATAGGCATTTTCAAAAAGATGCCACTGAAGCAACTTCTTAACTTCTCATATAAGAAGGTTTTCCACCGTCATATTTTAATACCCGTGTCATGTTTATGTACCACATATGCAGACCCAGCACACATCTTTACAACTTTCGGGTTTCATGGGACAACAGTGAGGATTGGAGTCCCTCACAGATATTTATTATTCTGAGTCAGCCCACAGCTCAGCAGAAATATATTCAAAGCTACTAATGGCTTAGCCTAAAGCAACAGAAACCAGGTTCTTAGTCATGCCTCTGTCTCAGGATAACTTTCCATCCATTATGTTTAATGTAAATATTAACAATCTGAATTACAGTGAGAATTTATGATGCATTTACCAAAACCCAGACTTTAGAAAGAAATCCCTTAAGTAATTACAGTGATAAGAACATTATAAGCAACACTATAATTCTGAATGTCTCCATCATGAAAGAAAAAAAGTTTTATTAATGTCATTGTTATTTTGTTTTTACAACTCTAAAATACACTCATTAAGTGCATGACTTGAAAAATAGTGTTTATTTTAGACATTCAATTTAGAGATGCCTAGGGGCACGTAAGGATTGCTGTCAGATACTCTACAGTCCCACAAGCCCTGTTTTTCACATCCTGTATATGGAATTCAGACTCCAGCACAGGAGCATTAATAGAAAGGGACTCACACTCCATGAGCCCTGAATTACATGCAGGTCCTCCTTAGCTCACCACCTAAAGGGAAGTGTCACAAGGGGCAGGCAAACCTGAAATAACATTTCATCGGACTGATCTTTCCCCAACACCAGATACAGAGGTAAATATGTGAAAGAAAATAAGTAAATTTCAAATCTTAGCTGGAGATCTTCTTCGAAACTGGGGAAAATGTTTATAGATCTATATACATATATGTACATACATTTATGACATTGCCTTGAGACCAACACACATACACGTGGCACTCCTTCCAGACTGTGAATGAACACCCAGGGACCCCACAGACCTGTTATGGCTGAAAGTCCAGGTCTCCCAAGAACTGACAACCTCACAAAATGCTGTACATCTGAATATTCTCCCAAACATTACCTCATTGGGCTGATATAGTCCATCACCCCACTGGGCATTTGAGGTGGAAGAATTGTTCTCTCCATTTTACAGATGGGGAAACTGAGCCACAGGGCACTCATGTTACTAGCGCTGGCCCATGGAGATCCCAGCCCAGACCGGGACCCCCAGGCCTCCCTCCGGGACAGAGCATGTCCTGACTGCAGCCGTGTGCAGAACCCGAGCAGATTCAAACCTTCGCAACTGGGAAAAGCCCGTCCCGCAGTGCTCGGGGCCCCACCTCACACTGAGGGATGCTTCTGTCAAAAGTTGCTCTCAGAATACAAAATAAAAATGTGAGGCATGCGGATCCCCCGTACGAAGGGAACGCTGCATGTTCTCTAAATAAAATGTCAACATCGTGATTTAGAACCACTTCAAGTGTGAGAAACCAACCTCTGCTCTCCCCACAACTCCTGGAAAAGCGGGATTTATCGCTGGTCTGTCCTAGTTAACTCTGACAGGGCACGGCCAGGCTGTAACTCACAGCGTTAACGGCCACCCCCGTGCTCCCTGACGTGCTGACCCATCCATCTCCTTGGCAGGGCTTTAAATTATGACACTGCCACTACGGGAGGGGATGCAAATCAGAAGTCTGAATGTTCTGGTGTTTAAAAACTGAATTTGTTTTTAGGGCAGAAAGGCTGACAGTCGCTCTGGGTATTTACGTTTGATGTTTCACCAGCACTTTCCCATCCCAGGCCAATGCCAACCTGCTAACGAAATGCAGAACCACCAAATGGTCGAGTGTGATTTTCACTGGCAGATACACACTTTACTTAGGTATGTGCAGCTACGGGCTTCCAAAGCCTGCCTCCACGGCCCCTAGTTCACACGTGAGCCTCACCCAGAGATCAGATTTATCACCTTCTTTCTCCTTCCCTTTGCACAGCACCATGGGGTGGGCACGGATGCTGGGAAGGCAGGTTCGACTAGGTGTAGGACTGGGTTCCCACTTTCCGCTTACATTCTGAGACACTGGGAAGACTTCGACCCCAATTATTTTCTCTCCCCTGATGCATAACCAGAAAAAGGAGGAGGTATCAGATTTTGAGATTTTATATACATTAAGGAATTGGGAGTGGAAAAGAGAAGAAGCAGACGCTTCCTGGTCAAGTAGAAAGTTCCCTAACACCTGAGTTAATCCCCTGGCAGGGCCTCAGCAGCCAGCCCTGCAGCACGGCTGGTTCTACAGGAGCCAGTGGCCCCCGGGCCGCTGTGATTGCCACAGTCCCTTCCTCAGTAGCTATAGCCGCTGTAGGAGGGGCCATGGAAAGCGGGGAGGCCATCACAGTGTTTGCATCTGGCCACACCCCGGGAAATCCTGATGTCTTTGGTTGTGATGACTTTGGCCAGACTCGGTCAGAGGGTGCAGGTTATCACGGGGGAGAGGGGCAGTGAGAAGCCTTTCTGAGGAGAGGATGCCACATCCTCACTTCCCTCCTAAGGCCTGGTTTACAAATGTTTCCATTCCTCCTCAGAGTTTATATAACCTGAGTCCATATACATCCAATTTTACAATGTAGGGAAGTTTACTTTCACGGTAGGTTGTATAAAAAGAAACATAATTACCTCAAAACAAAAGATGGTAAGAAAAATAACTCACATACTTTTAAATGGACCCTTAGATACCACCCCCAAATGGTATCACCAAGAGAGGAGAACAGATACTCTGAATTAGCAGGGAGCCCTCAGGACAGCCTCCAAGCCTATCCAGTTACTCACGCAGTGCAAATATGAGGCAGGCTGTAAATGGCAGAGTGTAATCCCTATAGAACGGGGAGGTTCCAGGTTCCCTACCCCACCAAGGAAGGGTGAAGACAAGTGGCTAAGAGAAGCTAGAAAGACAGGGAGAAAGATTTGGGAGAGAAGGAAGGAGAGAAGATGCGGAGGAGGCAAGTGAGGGAGAGAGACGTGAAGAAGTCCTGCTTGCTTCTTGGCCTTGGACTTGCATGAGGGCTTGAGAGACTTGGAAGGAGACACTTAGAAGAGATGCGGGTGAGAGATTCGCGGAGAGGCTGACAATGGCAGTCCTTATACTGACTTGTACTTTTGTTTCACTTTTTTCCTTCCAGACTTGTCTGGCCCCTTCTGCCCCTTTCTTATGGCTCTCCACCAGAAGGTGCCTTCGACATGCGCTAAGCTTTCAGGCCTCGGTGGCCCCACTTTGGGTCAGCTCTGTTTGAATGAACATTTACCCACGAAGGGATGGGTAACTTTGGGTATTTCATTAGGAACTGTTATCTTTTCTTCTTTTCTTTCTATTGCACACAAATTCTACTAAAGTTATTTTCTACTGAAGGTCTCATGCACTAAGAGTGTGTTTTGTCTTTAAGCAGTGGATGGTACAACCTATTTAGAGTAAGGTTTGGGGGTCCTGGGGTTCCCCTCATCCTGCCTGCTAACATAAAGACTTGTGTTTAAGCATCAGCTGCCAATGAGGTAGGTGACCATCCACGGTCAATCAACAACTCTACATCCATTGTGTGTTTACTTGGCACTGTGGAAGGTCCTGACGACATGAAGAAAACAGACACAAATTTTGTCCCTAATGGTGCTTATAGTCTAGAGACAGACATGGAAGTAAGTGATGAAATCACCATGCCATGGCAGGTATAGCCAGAGGCGGCCAGGACCGACTATGCCCATGGTAGCTGGGAAGATATCAAAGGAGACAGGTTTCTTGCTTAGTGTTTACAAGACAAATGTGTTTTCTGGAAGAAAGGACACTGCAAACAGAGACCAGTGTGGACCTCAGCAATGAAGGTGCAATGCTGTTGATAAAGTGAAGGCTTATCTAACTAGGGGGATGAGGAAAGCTGCATTTGGATTAACATGATACAGAAGATCACATAAGCTTACCTCTTCTGCAGCCACCTGAAAGGTGGCTATAGAAAAGCCACTGTTTTTAATGAGTGTTTTGGGGATGTGTGCATGCAGAACTCCCCAACCAGTGTCTCTAAATTTCCTCTATAATGTAGTCAGGAGGATTGGTCCCATGAGCAAGGCCACCATAAAGGTGTGTTAAATGAGACTTGAAGGTTAGTGCCATACTGGGCAGAAATGTAGAGAAGGCTTAGTAAGAGGAGAGGAAGCTGGAAGGTAAACTGAAACCAGCTTATGAGGGTCTCTGAATGCTATAGTGGAGTAAGACTTCTGCAGAACAGTGGGACAAATGAAACTTTTAAGCCAAGGAAAAGAAAAAAGAGTCCTTTCTCAGTCTTTATTTCCATATCTGTTAAGATATCTGTTAGATTACTTCTCTAGTTAAGCCCTGTGTGTGTACTGAACCCTCAATGTTCTATTTCTGTCTCTTATGAGCCTCTAATTCTGCCTCCAATTCTTTGAAATTTTTTGCCTCATAATTTTCTTGCTCACCTTTTTTAATAAGTACCATCAATCAAAACATAAATGGAAATATGTTCTCTAATATCTGCTAAAAATAAAAACAGAAATGCAGTTCAAGTCTAGAGAGCCATTAATAATTGATTTTGTTGATTACTGTTGATTTTCTAAATGTACATTTTCTCAGCCCCCTATCGCAGGTACAGATTTTACAGTCGCTGCTTTCATGTGGTTGCTGCCTGTGGTTGCAGTCACCTTAAAGGCAGAGAGGCATTTGTTAGAGCACAAAAGGCAGACGTGATGTACATACCAGCAGGTTCTCGGGCTTGATATCTCTGTGTACAATGCTGAGGCCATGGAGGTACCTGAGGGCATTGGCCAGGTTGTATACCATGGCGCTGCCGTCCCTCTCAGTGTACTTGGTTGAAGAGGTAATTGCATCAAAGAGATCTCCACCCTGAAGGACACAGAAAAGAACCTATCAAAACATCAACAGTGACAATCTCGGGAAGGCAACCAAGAAGCCTCATCTGCCTGGAGTAAATGAAAAAAATGCCATTGAGATTAGTGATTCTAAATAATGAAAGTTTCAAAGTATCACAACACTTTTTTGATCCTACAAGAATAGAGTATCTTTTGGGGTTTGGCACCGGTGAAAGCCTCTTACCTTGACCAACTCCATCACCAGGAAGAGCTCTGTGGCCGTCTCCATCTCTTCCACTAGCATGATGATGTTCGGGTGCTTCACACGACGCAGTATTGACACTTCATTCTCAATCAGGTGCTCCTGTCCATTGAAGGGTTGAGAGAGGTGAGTCAGATATCGCTGCATCCTCTGCTCCCTCCCTGTGTCTTAGAGGACATGGTTTAATTGATGCCAAAGGAAGCCTCTCCGTTGGCACAGAGACAGGCCAAGTCCTGGCTGATCTGGTCTCCATGGGGACAGTATGAGTCAGTGCGACATCGCACCATCACTAACAAAAGCAAACCTCCCTCAAGGGCCTAGTGGCGCCTCCCTGGCTCACAGAACAGACTCCTTCTCATCCCTTCCTCACTTCCGCCACTGTAAGAGGCTGTGAGGTAGCCAGTGCTGGGGCACACAGGGCCAGGCTGTGCGACTTCATGGTAACCCCTCAGACACAAAGACTCGGTGTATTAGGAAATTCGGCACGCTCATGGCACACAGCTTTGGCATTTTTAGTTTTTAAACCATTGCCAGGATAAACTGGAATTTCATGTTAAAATTCATGAAAAAGAGACTTTCTACTATGATAGGGCACAATGTCAATCACCAAATGGACGTTCCTTAACATCTTGCATTCTGAAGTCAGGAAACATGCAGTACCACGGGGACCACCATTCTCATTTTTACTCTAACCACTTCTCTAAAAACTTTGCCTGGGTTATTGGTTCTATTGAGTCAATCAGTTGACATCAACGCTGTGGCAAAATGTTTACTCACAGCATTAAGGATTATTCTCAGTACATCTTCCAAGAACCATGAGCAACTATTACTTGATTTTATGATGAGATATGAAAAGCTCTCCAAATAATGTCATGTTAGTTGAGCCTCATTAACTAAAATAGTAAGTTATTTTTAATTTAAGGGGAATTTGGTAAAACTTTTTAATTGCTCTTTTACACACTCTAGGTTTATGAATATAGGTTTAATATAAACTTAACTTGTAAGACCTACCATTGTTATCTAGATGCATGTGTCTCCACATGCATACACATGAATATACATCCTTCATATTGCCCTTTCACCTTCACTGAATTTAGTGCCCACTGTACTAGTAAGATGATTCTCTCTGGATCGGGACACTGAATCTGCCTCTTCTATATTCAGGCATCCATGCAGACACATATTTTTACTCTAAACCATCTTAAATACTTTTTGACTCTAGCTGAAGTATGAATTACAGCAAATGAACAAATAACATTCAGAGAAAATCTGCCACAGGCTCTTGTACAAGGTGGGCCATGTTTCTTGGGTGCTGAATGCCCTATGTTTGTCCAAGTTGCCAACAAATGTTGGAAAATGACAGTGCAAATGCTAAGCATAAGTAAGGAGAAGAGAAGCTCAACATTTGCTGAGTCTGGTTACTCTTTGTCAGTCTCTGTGCAAGGTACTTGTGGAACATCTTACCAGTTCATCTTGGGGCAGCCCTTGGAGGGGAATAAAAAGCCAGATTCCTAACCCCCAAGCCCACATCACCTTCGAACACTTTGAAAGAAGTTGGACTCTTTCAGTGTGAAATGGCAGCTGCAAAGCTGGTAATATTTAATTGGAAAGACAGAAACTAGAAGCAGTATCACACTGAGGTGGGGTCAAAGCAGAATCACACCAGGCTTTGCACAGGGGGGAGAAGCTACATCCCTTAATGAGGGCTTGTAAGTTTTTGACTGGCATTGGGCCTCAGCAAACATTTCCAAATCTCCTGCAAGAACAGAGGTTCTCTGACCCTACAAACCACCACTAGGACCCCCAGGCCAGAGCCTCTGTCCACTGTCCAACCCTATGTCCAAGGCAGACAGCACAGCACAAAACAGTAGACAGAATCCCTCCCAAGGGAAGCAGCACCACGGTCAACCCCTTGTGGTCACAGACACAAAGGAAAGACTCAGCAAATCCTGAGGTTTGTAGGCTTTTTTGAAGCCCTTGGATCACCTGTGCTGAGCATCTCCTTAATCACATTAATAAGCAGAGTTAGATGTGCTTTTGGGAATATGCAAAAGTAAATACATGACTATTTCACTCTGTGTGACGCAAAATGACAAGGGAGTAAAATCCTCATGTTTTTTTAAAGATCTATCACTTAAGTTCTCCCTTCTTCCCATTTCCTCCAAGAGTCTGTAAGTTTGCCTCTATTCTGTCCATGAGGCTGACAGAGTGACATATATAAAATAACCCCATCAGCAGTATCCCAAGAACGCTCTCATATTGAAGTTGAAATAAGAGGCCCACCACCTAAGGAGACTACACATCCCAAAGGTTAACTTTTTCAATAAAAAGCACAACAGAAAATGCACCGGGATGTAGCTGGGCCGCAGGCAGTGTGGCATTTCGGTGCTGTAGCAACCTTTTCTGCACCATTATTTATTATCTCATTCTATTCTACTTGACAGCAACTAGTATTCCAGGAACATGGTGAATGTTTTGTTGGGGTGTGGAAGCTGTTAAGTTTTTGTTTCCCAATCTCTGACTATGTCTATAAAATTGTCTGTGAAGGAACAATCCATTTAAAAGCTAATTCTCATCAGAAGCAACCAAAGGTAATGCATGAACATCTTTGCAAATATTATCGTCCCATTTCTTACACAACCCATATGTAGTCTGTTTCTAATATGTAAAAATATTCTGTAGATTACATCTTCCAGGAAAACATTTCTGCATACAAGATGAACATCACTTTTTGCCTTGAACCGTAATGAATTTACACTATTCAATCATCTTCTATTATTTATGTTAAGTGATTCATGGTTCTGACTCCAAATAATTTACATGTGAATCGTTCCATGGCAAAGTTCCATGGTTCTTGTGAAAGTTAATGACAAAGAAAACTGCTAACTTGGCAAAGGGTCTGCCTTATCTTTGGCCATGGTGGGTTTAACATATAAAAAGAGACAGAGCAAGAGAGAAATGGATTAGGGGAATAAATAAGTCTACCAATTAAACCAATAATTTTGTCTCCACCCTTCCCAGCCCCACAGGCCAGTCATCTGTTTAGAATCTGGCTGCCCAAATCAGACGGGAATCCCAGCCTAAGCCTTCTTCCCTCACCCTCTAGCCCCAGTCAGGAACCCCTACTAGGTCTCTTTTCTCAACAGCCTCTGAATCCATCCGTTCACCTCTAACCCTACTGCCAATCTCTTACCCAAGACCATGCATGTGCATGGGGGGTTTTCTCTGGAACTTTCCCCTCCCTGGGTGAATCCCTATTTATTTCTCAGGACTGGGTTAGATCTCACCTCCTATAAGTCGTGGGGCTCAACAACAGCTGGGCTAGGTACCCTCTTATTTGCTCTTATTTGCCCCTGCACTTGTTCCAACCAAGATCTCACCTCCCTGCTGTCATGGAGGTGGTTGTTTACCTTGCTTCCCAGCACGGAGCCTAGTTAGCTCTACCATGCTTGGGTGAATGAACAGACAGCACGCACTGCTCTCGACCAGCAGTGGTTTTACTGCCACTATATATAAGGCACGGTGTTGACTACTCAATAGTAATGTTACAGGGCAGGACAGGTAAAATGTTCAAATCATTTCATGTGACTTTGGTGATAGGTATATAAGAGATTGAATAATGGTCACCCCAAAATACCAAGTCCTTATCCCCTGAACTTGTAAATATTCCCACATTTGGGAAAAAAACTGTCTTTACAGATGGAATTGAGAATTCTGCAGGGAAGATACATCTGTTTTATCTGGCACCATCACACCTGTCCTTGTGAGGTAGAGTCTGGGGGAGAGTTCACAGGCAGAAAAGGAAACACAGACAAGGAAAAGCAACGTGACTCGGAGGCAGAGAAGTGAGTGAGTGCCACAAGCTAAGGAATCGCATCAACCACCAGCACTAACGTAGAGTCAGGAAACAGATTCTCCCCTGGGGTCCCTAGAGGGAGTGTGGATTTCAGACTTCTGGCCTCCAGAGCTGTGAGATAATAAACTTGTCTTGCTGTAAGCCTCCAAGTTTGGGGTAATAAATTTCAACAACTCAGGAAACTAATCCAGTATACCTTTGTATTTATGTTCTACCTGGATCCACAACATCTACGTAATGAATGTAAAGCTGTGGGAAGAGAAAGCAGGGCCACTTCTAAGTACCAGAACAGAATACTCAGGGCATCCTATGCTGTGGGAGGTCAATAACTATTTAGAATAAAGAAGATTACCAGCAACAGAAGATTTCTTAAATTTACAAATACCTTCTCAGCAGCCTCCATAAATCTGGCCCTGAGGCAGATGTTGCAATAATCTATTCAGAAGAAGTCAGCATGCTCTGTGTCCTCTGGCCTTTGCTGGGCCGTGCTGGCCACCAGAAGGCCCTTTTCCACAGCTGCCTTTTGAGACCCACCCACTGCTTGAGGTTCAGCTTAAGTGCTTCCTGTTCTTCACTGTCACCTACGGCTCCCATTTGGTTCCCCTGAACTTTTGCAATACTCTTTGTAAAACCGGTTTTAATTTATATGCTAAATTACCCTAGTCCTACTATAGTATCTTTCGTAGACATCAAATTTTAGGTAAATGAATAAATTAATTTAACAATGTTCATGCATTTCATAGAAAAAGCAAACAGAAGGCAAGAGAGGTAAGGAGTTTTTTTCTCCAGCTGCTCATCACATGAACAAATTAATAAACTGAACATGGAGAAGGAACATGTACATGCCAGTGTTGAGGGGGAGTAACTAAGCAGTCCCAAACCCTAAGCACTGTTCTGTCTCTGTGTGACATTTGGGACACTATTTAACCTGAATCTCTTTTTATCCGTAAAAATGGTGCCTGTGTTTTTTGCAAGTCATTAAAACTAAAGTACAAAATTTATATATATATATATATATACATATACATAAGACTATATAGATGACACATTTTAATAAATGGCATACACTATTTTCAGCATTATTGATCTTCCAGGACAAACCACTAAATAGATAACAAATAATACCCTATCAATAGGCTGAATGCCTCTCAATTTTTTTAACACAAATTCTCGTACCATTGTTTTCTAGAAATAAAATTTAATGGGAAATCAACTTATGTGGTATAAATCAAGTTTAAAATTATGAATTTATATAGTCTTAATGTGGAAATAGTGCTCAAATCAGCCAAATGTAAGGCTGGATATAAGTATATGATCATGAATTATAAAAATAGAATGTTCAATAACAAAAAACAATATTCACATCTTTGATGTGACCTATTCATTTGTGTCAGCACTTAGAACACCAGACTGAGATTTTTGTATATAAAGGTTTTTTCAAATACTAAAGCAGCTGCTTACGCTTTAATCATTATCCTTGCCACAGCATCTTTTTTCCTATTTTGAGAAAAATGCTTTAATATAGCTGTTTATAGCCTGGTTTCCAAAATTATGACCAGTCTGTTTAAATTACACCATGCCAGTTAGAAAGAACAACACTAGTTATAAATTCTGAACTCCTCTGGCATATTAATAAGCTTAATAGTTAACATGGGTTAAATGCTAGTTATATAGTGGTAATTTTCTACATGTTTTCCATGCCTTAATTCCAATAATCATCACAATAACTTTTTTTAAGATCATTAACTACCACATTTTATGGAATTTTTGTATGATCCAGCAACACCTCTATTAGGTATTTATCCTAAAAATATGAAAACTCTACAGTGAAAAGACATATATATGCCTATGTTCATAGAACTGTCCACTATTGCCAAGGCATGTCCACTATTGCCAAGGAACCAACAGATGAATGATAAAGAAACTCTGGAATACATACTCGATGGAGTACTACACAGCTATGAAAAGGGATGAAATAGTGGTTCTGGGGACAAACCGGGTGGGTATCAAGGTGACTGATGAAATGAAGTAAGTCAGAAAAGTGAAAGATATCTGTGGAATATAAATAGTAAAAAAAACAAACACAGGCAAAATAAAGCAGGAATAAATGTAGGCCTTAAAGCTAATAATTACCAAAGAAATCAAGAGAGAGGGAAGAAAGAAGAGTTGAGGGAGACAGATGAGCCTCTGGCATGGGTGCTTTGATGGAGAATAAATGCAACATGTGCACATATGGAAGAATTAAAAAGAATTAATGAACACATTTGAGAGGGTGAAACAGAGGAACAGGGGAGTTAAGTAATTATCCCAAGGTCACACCTGAAAGAGAGGCAGAGCCCGGACTGGATTAAAACTTTATGCAATCTGGCTCTAGTGTAGCACTGGATAATGTGACCCACACATGTACATCTGGAGTTTCTAACCACAAATCATTTAGAATGTCTAACCACATAAATAATGTACAAAGCAGGTACAATTAATGATATAATTTGTTAACCTCTGCCATCCAAAATATTATCATTTCAACATGTAATCAAATTCACAAGATGTTAGTAAGGCACCTTATATTCTTATTTTAGTAGTAAATTTTCAAAATCTGTTGTCTACTTTCCACTCACAGTGCATTTCACTTAAGACTAGTCACATATCAAGTGTTCAGTCCCCACAAGTCAGCTTCCCCGGCACTGGACAGAGCATTCTAAAGCTTACTCTCCTAGAAGTGTTGCTGTATTTCCAGAAAGGAATCTGCAAAGGTCTTCATTGTCACTGCTATGGGATATCTATCTTTTCAAACATATTTAAAATATTAGTAGTCTAACAGGATTTTATTATTTAATCTTTTCCCAGTCTCAGGTCCAGCTTGAGAATGAAACAAAGGAAAAAAGGTCATCACAGGAGGAAAGACTTCATCATGGTGCTTCTGCAAATCTTGCATCAGCCTTTATTACAAACTCTCTTTCCAAGGAGAGCTGTATAGCAATCACCCTTGGGACACAGACACAGGGTGTCCCTCAGGGATGCAGGGCATACCGGTTTCCTCTCTGGTAGAGGCTGGGCAGACCTGCAAGCCATCTTTTCAAATGACGGGATTTCCTGAGCTGGGGACCCTCAGCTGTGATGCAAACCCACTGTGAGCATAACCTCCAGGGGGTTCCTCTCATTGCTTTGTGGGACTTGGGTGTTAAGAGAAAACAATGCAAGCAAGGAGCTCAGGCTTCCTGCTGTGCCCCCAGTAATCAACCTTTCCTCTCTGACAGGTGCCTTCTCTGACATCCACAAAGCTGGAGAGCTCCCTTGTTAATCTGAAAGTAGTTAAATCTCAGGCTCCTTGTAGTTCTTGACACAACTTTGTGAGGTTTTAAAATAGGCATCTCCCAAAGAAGAAAACTTGTATTTTGGGGACCAAGAGCAACTCAATCTATCTTTTTAGGATCAAAGTGTTTGAAAAATGCAGGAGAAAAATGTTGATAGTGTTTCTTTCACTATTTCCAGCTGTTATTCCTGTTAAGGTCTTGTGAATTCCCACTTAAATTCCTTCACCAGAGTGAGCATCTCACCAGGATTTTTCAGTTTCTTTTACAAAGCAGGGATGTATACTGTACCTTTCCACAGCACTTGGCTTTGTCTATGATCTTTAGGGCAAACTCCTTTCCAGTGGACCTACAGAATAATCAGAGGAAGTTCATTTAAAGACACAAATCAAAGACACCATTATTCCTGATTTCCTTGACAGCACAGACTGAGGAGAGGAAGACATGAAACTTGTCTTTCTTATACATTGCAAATCAGAGATAATGCTTTGTGGAATCAGGGAGAAAGTTCCCAAAAGAGAAAAAGAAAAAACAACCAAAAGCCATGTTACCACTTACAAATATTGATAATTATATTATTCAGTAACTCACATATATATTTAAAACTCAGTTGTATCAGAGCTGGACAAGAAACTGTTTTTCTATATATAAACATCAAAACAATGCTCTCAGAAGTCAGAATAAAGTTTTAATTTAATAAATAAAACTTCTCTATAAGCAATATTTTTATGTTAATTTGTTAATCAAAAGTAGTTCATAAATCAAAACTGAAAAGGTCACAGAATTTCAGAATTTCCCCAGAGAAGATTTGGAATCTTCTTTCCCCCACCTTTTCAATGCCCATATCAGGTCCTAAAGAGATCATTTACTTGAGCACAAGAATTTTGATGTTATAGTTAACTTTTAATCACATATATACATATAATTATATATACATAACATTATATATTTATATATAAATACAAATTATGTATTATATATATTATATATGATATATATCCTGTATGTGTGTTACATAGTATAAATATGTATATAAAGTTTACATATATGCGTACATATGAAGTTACACTGTATATAACTTTCACATAATTTAATCTGAACATGCCAAAAGATAGCGTTTGGAGAGGAAAACAGTCCAGCAAGAACCCTGCAGTATTCCTGGCGCACATTTGCTCCCTCAGCACAGATGCTTGACCACATTGTTCGCATTGCTGAGGCCTCTTTTAGAAAGAGAAAGTAAATCTTTTTAGTACCACAAACCAAAACCTGCCCCAGGTTTCTAAGATGTCTTTCGAAGTCACATTTTAGCTGTTTAATTTGTTATTTGGGTGACAAAACTGTGTACCAGACCTAACTAGTGGGCTTATAGGACAGGAACTTGAGCACCAATATAAGGGAAATTAAATCACTGTCAGAGATGTAGCAAAATGGAAAAACTGTAGTTACTAGAACTTTCTGGAAAATTCCCCAAGGACAATAAAAATTACTATTTAGAGTAAGTAGGACAATGGCATATAAACACAAAGGCTCTAAACTGAGACTTTTCCAGATTTACAAAAGACCTGGAATTTAAAAATAATGGATTGTTTATCATCTGAGAATTTAACACCTTAAACAAAATAAAGCTGGACAAAGAAAAATCAGCCAATATTGGCTGATTCTTATTTTAACTAGAGTCAGAGCTCATGTATTGGCATATGCAATTCAGTAATAACTTAGAGGGTTATGGTGGGGATTAAATGAGTTACTGTAAGTGTAGTACTGAGAACAGTACCTGACACAGGTAAGTGTTAAAGGAGATTTTTAAAAATTATTTTTATTTATTCAATTTCTCTGGCTCAGGAATGATTCCTGATAAATCTCTCAGCTCATGTAGCAAGGCAGGTTTATACTCTATTGGTTAATATATATATTTTTCCTTGTCCAATTACTTGTGGGCATGCAAATGTCTATTCCCAGGATAGACTCTTTGAGAAAGGGGCAAAAGACTTCCCACGAAGGCCTTTTTTGTTCATTCAGGTAAGAATAAACTCCAAGGGAGGAAATGCATGAATGGGTGAACAAATGATTATCCTCCCTCTTCACTCACCGGTCCATGCACTCCTTGACTACTGCAAAATTGCCATCACCGATAACCTTGCCAATCTTGTATTTCTCAAGCAGAGTTGATGATTCAGAGCACCTGTTTCCATTCACACCTGAAGAAATGGATAAATGTGTAGTTTAACAAGCACATCAGTACTTCATCTTGATGCCTACATATCTGAGAAATAATAAGTTGCAATGCATTTATTTTTAAATCAATGGTGAAACCAAAGAAAACCACTCAGTGCATTTTGAGTCACCAATTTCCTTCTGATCTGGTTAGTGAATCAGACAACATATAATCAATAAACCTAACAAATCCTTGAAATAGCCGCTGAAATAAGTGATTGGCACTTTCGGTTAAAAAAAAGTCAAACTAAAATTCCTATATACTTTTTGGTGAACTCAAGAAAGGGGCATGGGATGATAGTGGAGATTCAATCTTAGAAATCTCAAGATTTTCTAGAGAAGAAAATTCTAGCCAGCTAGAATACTTTGTTAAGGTTAATTCCTGGCTTAGTCTCCTCAAAAAGACAGGGCAGAAGGAAAAAGTTGTTAAGATGGACTACTTGTCACAATGAGTCTCAGCAGAGCCTAGTACCTTACAGACATCAAAGAAGTATTTTTGTTAGGTAACACTTTTGTTATCTAGTGAGCAGACTGTCAATAAGACCAAGTCTGAAGTCTGAACTGCGGTAGCCTAACTACCAACAAGGAGATTATTTAGATCTTGATATGACCCTGTCCACTAAAGCTAAATGGGTTAATTAGAGACATGACCCTTCCCTGTTTAAGAAGATCACCTTTGGGAAGCCACCACATTTGCATGGGTGACTTCCTTTATAAAAAGTATCATCAGACTGACAACTACCTTCAGGACTCATGCAACGGTCAAGTTCAGGTCCACCGTTCACAGTGGAAGAAGATCTGCCATGTGCAGAAATCTGCTGAAAGAACAAAGTGGCCATTATTTACAGGATAACTTTACAAACCTTTAGCTAGCTAATCCTGAGATCACAGAACATGCTTAGAGCATGTAAAAATTAATGAGAAACAGAGGAAGCACTCCATTTCATCTCCTCTCACTTTTCTCCCAGGGCACATCACATTAATGCATTTCTTTCTTAGATACAGTATTTCTAATTCTGATTAGACATCAGGAAAATGAACAATATGTCATTCATTTTGGTATTATGCTACGTTTGACCTCAGTGAAATAGACTTCCACGTCATCACAGGGGAGCGAGGTACTTATTAGTGGCAAAAGAAGGCTTAGAACCACAGTTAATTCCAAGATTGTCAGCAGTGAGTTCCCAGGTCTCACTGCTCCTCCTGTGGTTGGCCTCAGGAAGGCCCTGCTAAGGTCAAGCTCCTCTCAGCTCTCCAGGCCCCAGCCCAGTATTGTATCACCTCCCACACCTGCTTGGGACTCAGGATCCAGAGTGAAGCCCTGGCTCAGCCCTGTTCTTCACCCGCCGTTACACAGCAGGAGCTCCTCTTGCGCATTAGCAGGATTTTACAAGGGAAATGTAAGACTAAAAAGTAGTTTCAAAGCCAACTAAAGAAAAATTCACAGTCTAATGCAGAAATAGCTACAGTTCTCAGGTGAAATGAAAAACTCACATTGTTCATATAATGTTTATTATTCTCTAGGCTTAGGAATTTTTCCTTTCTTTCCTTCCGCTCCTTCCCTCCTACCAAATTATTTCTTTCAGAAGCTTAAAAGGTCAAACAATTAAGCAGCACTTTACATTCTTGTCTTTACCCCTAAACTGTCCTGGCAGCTTCTGCCCCATGGTGGCTGTGCCTCACTCATCACTGTGCCCCATGCATGCAGCACACAGCCTGGTACACACAGGGCCTAACTCATACTAAATGATGTGGGTCCAGGGCTGGGGACTGCCTTTCCAGAGCTCCCACAACTTGAAGGGATGGGCCCATAGTCTCCCTCTGGATGAAATGAGACCCTCACAAATACTGAATTTGATACAATACCCAGGAAAGTCAACACTTAAAAACAGTCCTTCTAACACGAGCACTCATAAGTTCTTCTGGAGTAAAATATAAGCCTCAAGAACAAGAGCCATGTGTGAAAATTGAGCTGTTTTCTCAGATCTGATGTAACTGCACCTTATACAGACTGTAACCCAGCAGCAGTGCATCCTGTGAGGCCATGGAAAATCAGGCTAAGACACCCTGACCCCCAGTCAGCAGCTGTCCTGAGCAGCAAGCTCATTTCTCATGTGTTTCTGCCACCACACTCAGGACACAGCTGTGTGAGGCGGGGGCATGCCTGTGGAACCCTCAACCCAACAGAAATGCCGCGCTCAGCTGATGACTGCATCCTGGAGTTGTATTTCTGCGGCCTCACTTATACAAGTGACTGGTAGACAAGCTTTTCAAAATGTAGTTTACTTTATCCTCGTTCATTTTTTTGCCACTGAAATAACAGGCAACTCCAAAGGCAGCAGGACTATGTTACAAAGCCAGCTGGGTCAGGCCTGGGCTCCAGGTAGGAAGCATGCCCCCCCCGCTCCCCAGAGCCTGGGAAGTGTGCAGTGTGGACACTGTGACCCCAAGAGCAGCCTCTGTCCTCCACCCTGCCTGCTTCCCCAGGCCCGCACATAGCTCTCCCACAGACAGGTAACATCCTTGCAACTAGTCCTTTTCTCTTGAGCTAATCTGAGCAAGTTCTGGTTCACAGCACACAAAGGTGTCCTGTCTCACACAAGTACTGAGAAGAAGTCTCAGAAGAGGCTAAAGCACAGGCATTTTTACCTCCATGTACATTTTCAACAAGTGAGTGACTCCTCCAAGTGTTTATTAATTGAGTTCCCGTGAACCACTGTAACTCTCCCAATGTTTATTTTGACTGAGTCCCCTTTCCCTCTGAACTAAATTCCCTCGACAGTCCAGCAATCACAAACCTGGGTTGTGTTAGGATCCAGAGGGGGCAGAAACCAGGAGACAGAGCAGGTGATGGAAGCTGCTCTGGAGACTAAAAGAAAGTGGCAACTGGGCTGCAGCAGAGGATGGGGGGAGGGGGTCTGGGGGTGGGATGAGGGCAAGAGAAGCTAGCGGGAGTGCATAGGCTAGGTGAAGCCTGCTCTTACAAAATCACCAGGAAATGCAGCTTTCGTTGCAAATAATGGCACCCAAAGACCATTTTTCAACTCTCAAACTGAAAGACTTAAAAGTGTTAGCTCTTAAGCATTAAAAAAAAAAAAAAATCCTGTATAGAGTTAAAAGGGATGACTTCTCTAATTACCTATGCAAATATGTTCCTTTCTTTAAAAATAATGCTGTCATGAAGACAACGAAAACATGAAAAGCACAGGGATAGTTTTATTGTATCACAGCAACAGGGACATAATTTGACCCAGCAACAATTTTCCTTTCCTCTCTCCTCACGTTTTTAGTAACATCTATGGCAACAAGCTAGAGGGCTAGAGAATCAAAGATGAAGGGACAGTCACCACTGCCCAGCAGTTTACAGTCTTGTGAGTCACACAACCATACAAAGCCCTTCCGTGAAACCTCCACATACGGTTTCTAATGGTCTTGTGTTAAAATGACTCTGAAGATCCCTGAGACAAAGCCGTTTTTTCAGAGGCACCAATCTGCACTTAGGATGTTTCCATCACACAGTTAGTGATTAGGTTCACTTGACCTCTCAGTAATAAAGACTGGTGTTCCTAGGGTACAAGAAAAGCTGGGTATTCACCAAGATCCTTGATAGGTATCTGGCAAAATGTGGAGCGTCTTTTGTTAAATATTAAAGAAAGCTTTCCTAGTGCCCGAGAGATGTGCAGACAAAGCGCAGCAAAACACACAGGGGACAGAGCTACGACTGCAGATTCTCACCATTTCCTAGACACTACTTACATATTTCCCCATCTCTTGTAAGAGAACTGTTCTCTTCTGAAGCAAGGGCTGAATTAGCACCAGAGAGATTAAAATATGACATTCCTGATTAAACCTGTCCCATTCCTATTGTCAAACTAACAATTTTTATTAAAATCTCTTAAAATGCTAATGAGCATTCATGCCTCCATCAGCAACTACGATGCTGAGACAGCACAAAAAGCCAAGATGCTGCACGTTAGCCCATCTTCCTCCGTAAAGCATAAATGGATAACAGCGTCTGGCTCTGTCCATTATCAGACATAATTACTACCTGATTCAAAAAGATGTGACAACATTTAGGGGTGGGTAGAAGGGGGTGAGCTATGGCTTGATTGGTGAAGGGGGGTGAGGTGGTAGAAAGGAACTGCTAAGCCTTTTTGTGACCTGGCACTACAGCCCATGTACCTTCTTGTCTGGCAGCAGCAGCTCCATTTTTATGAGGAAAAAAGGGAAGGGAATTTACAAAAATCTGCTTGTGCTAAGAACGTAAAAAAAAAAAAAAAGAAAACAGAATGAGCTATAAAATGTTCTTAACTGCCTGCATCATTTAAAAGGGCATTCATGGATGACTGAGTACATTTGATAATAAGTAATGCTCCTTTCTACATTTTTAGCCAGAAAAATTAAATCAGTGTTCTACATTACATTTCTTAGATAAATGGATTAGTAATATTTCTACAAAATTTAAAGATAAATGTTAGGTTCTACATGAACTTTTGTTCAGAAATAGGCAATTCTCAAAAAAGTAATAAGAATGGTTGTATCAATGCATTATTGTATAATGCTGGATATGGATTAATTTTGATTTCTCATAAAAGGAAACACTTGAACAGAATCCAGGAGATATTCTAGAGGTATTTTTGGGAAACAGAACCATGATTCAATTTTCAGTGGTCTACTTACTGCAGGGGTCAGAAATATTTTCTGTACAGAGCAAGGCAGTGATATTTTAAGTTTGTGAGTCATATGGCCTACATCACAACTACTCAACCATGCTATTGTAGCAATGATCTTGTAGCAGACACAGATTATATGTAAATGAATGAGTATGACTGTGTTCCAATAAACCTTTATTTAGAAAAACAGGCAATGGACTGAATTTGGCCACAGGCAAACGCCTGATCTATAAGAACTTTCTTAGGAAAGTTTTTCATCCAACATAATTCTTATACTTTTAAACTCTAGAACAGAATACCCTGAGGGTACAGTTGTTGCTGTAAAGCAGTGGTTCTTGGTGATTGTCTATACATCAGAATTACCTGGGAAGATCTGAAAATTCTATTGCCAGACTGCACTCCAAATTAAAGAATCCCCGTGGGCAGAGTTCAGTCATCAGCATTTTTTAAGCTTCATGGATGATCCAATGTGCAGCCAAGGTTGAAAACCTCTATTGAGGAAGTTTCTGGCAGTAATTGTAATTATTTCTTCAGGTACCTTAATTTGTTTAAGTTCTCTCTGGAACTCATTAAAAAATCTGAATACTGTAAGTTATTTATAGCCAAGGAAAAACTTTTTTCTTTGTAAGAAAAGACAATACTCATTACAGTATACTGTATACCTACTTCATGCCAAATGTTAAATGAGGTTACCTATTATGGATTACAAATTCTCACAACTACCATTGACTTATGTGGAAACCAAAGCTCAGGGAGCTTGCCCAAACTTGCCCTATCACGACAGCATATGTGGAGTCAGAATCAAAACACAGGTCTGCCTTCAGGGTCCAGAAGCTATTTGGCTAGTCTTACCACGTCCCTAAGAATGCAAGACCACGAAGACTTACAGGCTATTTAGTTAACTAAGAGATGTCATCCAATACCAGATTCACTGGGCAAAATATTCACAGTGGTGTATCTAGAACTTGCTCTCAGTTTCTAGAACAACAGCCAGATTCCTGTAGTTTAGTCAAGTAATAAACAAATATATAGCTTTTTCTCAGAGTTTAAAAATTTCTTTATAAAGATGACTTCAGAAGTATATTGAGTATTTTTTTTAAACTCAGTATAACTGATTTTGCTGATAAAAAGATTTGCTTTCATTATTATTTTTGTGTTGTATCAGGTATCAGAAATATCAATTCCATTAGGTGGAAAGTTACTGTACTATAAATACTGATTTAGGAATGTGTCTAACAGTATGGTGGTTTCTCAAACATTAAAAATCGATTTACCATATGATCCAGCAATTCTACTTCTAGGTGTCTACCTACCCAAAGATGCAAAGACACTAATTCAAAGGGCTATATGCACTCCTATGTTCACTGAAGCACTATTTATAATAGTTAAGTCATGGAAAATACCTAAGTCCCAAAGGACATATGAGTGAATAAAGATATTGTGGTACATATGCACAATAGAATACTACACACCTATAGAAAGGATGAAATCTTGTCATTTGCAACAACACGGGTGGAATGGGCAGGGATGATGCGAAGGGAAATAAATCAGAAGGAGAAAGACATTTACAGGATGATTTCACTCACATGTGGAAAACAAAGAAACAAAACAGAAGCAAACAAAAATAAGGCAAAACAAACACTATAAATCTGACCATAGACATACCAGAGGTGGGTGAGGAGTGGGAAGTAGAGGGGGAGGGTGCCCAGTGTACTGTGGTAGAGGATTATGGTTGTTTTGGTGGTGGGTACACTATAAAGCATCTGAAGAGGTGTGAACCTCTACCTCTATATCACATACAGTGTTATAAATCAGGGTAATCACAAGAAACTTTTTCCTCAAAGGAATGTGTGTAAGGGTCTCCCTGGTGGCGCAGCGGGTTAAGCGCAGCACTATGAAGCTATCTAGAACCACTGCAGCACAAGTTTGATCCCCAGCCAAGGAGTTTCCCACATGGCACAGCAGACCTCTCCTGCCTTGCCCACTGCTCCCCTCAGCAGTGTACTTCAGTAGCTCTGCCTAGTCTGCTCCCCACTCTGTCTCTGGTGAATCCTCTGACTCCCCATACCTCTGGCCTACACCCCAGCTTGTATTCATAAATAAATAAATCTTTAAAAAAAAAAAGGAATATGTTTAAGAACAAAAAAATTTACCACTTTTACATGGAGTTTGTGATAATTTACTCTGAAACACTTCAGTATTACTCATGCCATCTGAAAACAATCTGAATCAGCACCCAGGGTTTGGTAACACACAATGTATTCTGATTTGCAGCCCTACCTAAGCTGTGGTTTCATTTGGCAAAATTAGCAGTGACTGAGATTTGTGATTAAGAGTGGCAAGTAGGGCCTCCTTGGTGGCACAGTGGTTAAGCGCTGCTCTGTGGAGCTATTAGCAGCAGCAACTCGAATTCGACGCCCGGTCAGGGAGATTCCCACATGGTGCGGCAGACCTCTCCTGCCTCGCCCGCTGCTCCCCTCAGCAGTGTGTTTCTGTCAGTCTGCCTGTTCTGCACCCTACTCTGTCTCTGGTGAGCCCTCTTGCCGCCCCTTGCCTCAGGCCTATACCCCAGCTTGTATGCATAAATAAATAAATCTTTAAAAAAAAAAAGTGGAAAGTGCCTGAAGTGTGCAGGCTGAGACAACGGTCAGCTCAAAGTCCATGAATGGGGTGGGGTTGAAGCCGCTGCGCTCCTCTGAGTACCGCTGCCACCTCAGGCCACCTGGTCTCCTCTGGCAAAATCAGCACAGAACCGTAGTGCATCCCAATGAGGGAGCCTTTCAAGCAAGTTTAGCTTATTGGATTTTGAGCAACAGATGGGTGGCAGGGGCTTGTCTACCTGCTGAAAACATCTGCAGGCTTTCACTGAGAGGGCTCTATCACGAGACCTGGGACGCCAGGTGGACGGAGAGGTGCTGTCTCTTCAGTTCCAACCATGGAGGCGCCACTGTCAGACAGAGGCTGCAGGCTCATGACCCACTTTCAAGAATAAAGGGGCATTTAAGACCAAAACATACGTTGCTTGTACCAAGTCAGGTTATTAGGACTGATCCCATTCATGCATGGGTTTGTTCGGCAAACTCTCCCTCCATCCCCACAAAGGTGGGCTTCAGTCCGTTGAGCCAGCTACCCAGCAAATGCCTCTATTTGCTAAGCAGTTACATGGTGCACAACTCATTGCCCTCAAACAGAGTCTGAGGCTCATTAGGAGGATTTATATAGGTAGGGCACTGAAGTTTTCAAAACTGCTTAGTCCCTTCTTTTGCTTTTGTTTTCTGCAACAAAATCAATTGGGTTCAGAGATGAAGTCACCACCCAGCATTTCTGGGGCAATAAAGAGTCCAAAAATCAGTCTTAAGCAGAGTATTCACCAGTTTTAAATACCCAAAAAAGTCAAAGCTCCAGGGGAAACTGAAAACGTCTAAGGTCAGCAGCTACTGTGGATTTACATTTCACAGCTTCCAAAAGAAGTTTTGAAGTTCAGAAGGTCAAAGAGCTACATTTTAGCTCTGGCAATCAGGATGAGATACTACCAGTCCTTTCATCACACTTCACAAATCTGGGAAATCTTTCACCACCAGCAAACCCAGGAGACATCATCAGATAAAATATCAGCACATCAGACAGTTTATAATCTCAAGATGTTGGATAATGTTCCAAATGTACTTTTTTCTTTCTTCTTTCAACCAACGAGAATGTTCACAGCAGACAGCCTCTGGGCATATGCTTCGGCATCAAAATTTGAGCTATTTTATTCCTCAGTGTCCACAGATGTGCCCCTGACTCTGAAACCTTAAGTTACCACAGCCTTGAAAGTCTTAAATAGGGACATGGATGATGAATGAAATTTCAGGGAAATGCTTTCTTCATCCGTTTGGCAGCTGATGACACATTTAGTACTTTTTATTGCCTACCTGTCCCAAAGAAAATGCTGTGATTTAAGCATAGTAAATATTCCCACAGGGAAACTTATCAGCTAGATCGAAGAGACTCTGAGGAGCTTGGGCAAAGGAGACAGGAGATCATGGGCTGAGGTCATGGAGAAAATGGAGAATCAGGAAGATGGGGATTAAAGGAAGTAAATGTCAGTAGTGGTATGATTCCTGGACTTGAAGGAGAGAGAAAAGAATGAGCAGGGAATGATGGGTCTGGAGATTAAAAGGACAGGAAAAAGAACAAAGCATTAAAATTAATGGGGAGAGAGACTTTAGTGGCCCTCAAAAGGAAGAACAAACAAAGCTGTTGAGGGAGCAGGGAGCAGCCTAAGAAAGAAACTTGGCGTGGCTGATAGAGATGAAAACAGGAAAGGGGAAGGGCAGCCAAATTCCGAATGGTCTTCATGCAACTCACCTATGGGTTGTCAGGCCCTAGTGGAGTCTCTTCCCATGCTGAGCTGGGCTGATGTGCAGTGGGCTCTGCTTTCGAATCCCAACTATGTCACTATACTCATAAAGTGGCTTCCATCACTGGTCCACCACATGACAGTATCTCATAGCCGAGTACCATACCTTTGCTGGACCTGGATTATGTATTGCTTTCCAATCTCAGCCAATCTTGACAATAATGAGCTCCATCAACAGCTTCCCAAGAAGACCAATAACCTTACCCTATTGTGAATTGTGTCATTTTATTAAAGCTTTATGGGGCCATGTACAGTGCTGGGTACACAGTACAGACCATTTTACTTGAAGAGTTCCTATTAGATACCTATTAGCAATATCCTCCCCCAGGTCTTCAAGAAATCTGTCAACAGGAGTTCTATATCTGCTACCTTCACCCAGTCTTTCCCCTACCCTAGGATTGCCTCTTCCTATCCCAAACCCTCTCATCCTTGCTCCTTTCCTAATTGCTCCACCCTTCCTTATTCAGAGCATTTGTGCATATCCCAAACCAGGTACTCAGTAAGGAACCCACCCCAGTACTTGTCTTAAGAAGAGTTACACAGCCTGGCTTTTCCATAACAACCTAAGGTGTGGCTGTGGGATGCCCAGCTCAGGTGCTGTGTCTCACTGAAGCAGACAGACCAGTCAGAGATGGGGGTAAGTCACGGGCTAGAGACCAAGACCCTGAAAGTTCAGTAGTCCCAACTGACCACTGGGACCTTGAACAAGTCACTTCTCATCTCTGAAACTTGTATTTTCTACCTATAAAATGAAGACTAAAAACCTGAGACTATGTTCCAGTTTTTACATTCTATGGTTTTATGTAACTAGAACAACCAAAAGTTATATTCAAGAAAAGAAAGACTAACTCTCAGTTGTCCTAGTATTTCAGCTTTCAGTTGAAAGAAACTTAGTTACTTGGTTGCCCTCCTATTGTTACACTCCCATCCTACTAAAATTATTCACAATTTGAAGCTTTGTTTTCATCCTCTCCAGTCTTTGGCTCAGTCCCTCAAAGAACATGACCTGTTATGAATGCATGTGAATGCAGGAGATCTATCTTCCTCACTAAAGTGTTATTGAAAAATTATGAGCACTTTTTGTGGGCAAGTGGGGTGCTTCTGCTGTTTTTCTCATGTCAGTTTCCAACAACCAGACAAATACGCCACTAATGCACTGTGACCAGAGATTAAAATCACAACATCACTCTGTTCCCATTCAGTTCTTTCAATCTCCCTGCCGAAACCTCAACGTGACTCCCTGAACCTGGCACAAAGGGAAAAACTGTGACAGAATATAAAACTCTGCTTACCTTTGACCCAACTTCGCTTAATTCCCAGAACTCAGAGTTTAAAAAACCCATCTGCCAAAAACTGTGTGCTGGGAGAGACACACACTGAGTGTCAACAGCTGCCCGTGTTGTTCTGGCTTGGTTTGCTTGCTTTTGTCAATTCCCTGATTTTCTAGAAAAAGATTATCTATCCCCAAAGCCATTAAAGCATCTAACCAGGATAAATAGTGTAAAGAGTTTCTGCCCATGAAAAACAGTCCTCCATTGTCAGACCTTCCCTCTTAATTGATCTTAATAAGCTACTTCAAATGAAGGGGAAAGAAAAAGCATAGCACTAACAAATGGTAATTATCTGCAATTCTCCACTTGCATGCCACTGAATAGAGAAAATAACGCAAACATGGATAGACGCAGGCTAGAGCTTTACAATGACATCAAAATTAGGGTATTTTGTACAGTGAGTAACAAGATCAAGTTGCAATATTTCAAAGGCAGGTTTTCATCCAGAGGACAATATAGTCCATGGATGGCTGGGACCCACAGTGAGATGAAATTTGCACAAAGCACAGACTGTGAGCATAGGGCAGAGGTTAGAGATGTTTAGCTTTGTGTCTTAAAAAGCTGTCTAGTGTGGCAGAGACTTTAGCTAAAAATATTTAATGTAGAATCCACTGATTCTATGTCAGTTTTAACATGGGAGAATTAGATGCCCCAGCTTCTTAGACAGGTATTTTGCATGTTAAAAGAACTATAATCCTAGCATTTTGAAGTCACTGAAAAATGAATTCTGTCCTCAATTTATAGAGAAGAGAAAGAGAAAACGAGGAGGAAGTCTCACCACTGCTGGAACAGCCCACAGACCTCAGGTGTGGTGGCGGAGAAAGGGGTGGAGTCATGGAAAGACCATTTTTCTTTATATTATTTATGATCTCATTTTCAGTCTGGACCACTCATCACCATTTCCTTTAATCTTCTATATCTCTTTTGGTATCAGCAAGCAATCCTGAGCACTTACTATGTGCTAACTGCCAGGGTAACTATAATAATAGAAATACACCTAGCATGGAGAGAACAATGATACATATTTCTCAGCACTAATAACTGATTTTTTAAAACTCTATGAATCTTCATTGTAGAAATGTGACTGCTCCTCCACAATTCTGTCTGCATTACTCCCAGCATCAAGCAGCACTAACTAAAAGGGAGACTATTGCGTAGAGCTGATGACAAAGTAGGAAAATGGGGGCCCAGGTCATGGGTAACAAAAGGGTAAAATGACCAAGGCCACAAGGACTAAGATGTACCCAGATGGCCACATGCAGCCATCAGTCAAGGATCCCAGCCCTGCCTGGAGCAATGGCCCAGAGGCCAAGTGTGAACAGCCTTTGCTTATGGCTCTTTGGGAAGCTTATGTGGGGCTTGTCCCAGGTCACCACCAAGAGCACTAGGGGCCACTTGCTGAAACCAGAAAAGACATGAATCAACTTGAATTATTTTGACTTCTGTTCTCTTGAAAGTTACTTGGATTAGAAACAGCACACCTCCCACCTGCTGGGAAGAGACACTGGCAAAGAAAAGCTGGAAATGATCAGTTTCATGATTTTTAATTTAACTGTTACAGGAATTGACAACTAAGAATTCCATTAAAATCACCTCAGAAACTGACCTATGCAACTTAGCACTTCAAAAAAACACTTGGTCATTTTGATAAATTTCAGGCACTTTCAGGACTCTGAGGTAGGTGAGAGCTAAGTTCAAATTCAGTCGAAATTCTGCCAATGGACAAAAGCAGGCAGCACAAATACACACAGTCTGCTCTCTCCAAGGGTGTGGGAGGGAGAGTGCTCTCTGTCATCTTGGGCTGTTGGGAGCATTCTGAGGGCAGGACAGGGCAGGTGGAGAGTGGACCCTCTGAGAAGGGGGCTGCCACGGCCCTAACTGCTCTGCCAGGTCCTGCAGGTTCTGAATCCCTCAGGCATCCAGGATGGCAGTGCTCTTACCATTTATTAAACTAAAATTCATTTTAAAATAAAAAATATTTTTCAGCATCCTTATGGCAAAGAAAAACCAGTTGGAGAATATCAGAATGTTTTGGGAACCAACTTTGGAGAATGTAATCCTTGGTTGTTATTGTGTTTGTGTGTGTGTGTGTGTGTGTGTGTGTGTGTGTGTGTGTGTGAGATATTCATATTTCACTCTAGAATTCCATAAAGCCAAATTATGTTAGCAATAGGTTTTGATTTCTAGATTTTCATTTTTAAACTGCTTTTAGTGAGGGAACATTGGCATACACTCTCTATATATGATTTAGAGACATAAATGACACCCTTCAAGTGTACGTTATTATATACCAAACCCACCACCGACGTACCCAGAGTCTTCCACCACAGCCCACTGGGCCCCACCTCGCTTTGTTCTTCCTCCCCCTCTGATAGCCTCAACTTTATGATCAGATTTCTATGGTTTGTTATTGGTTTTGTCTTAGCTAACCCTTTGTTTTGTTTCTCTATATTCTATGTATATGTGAAACCATCCAGTATTTGTCCTCCTCCTTCTGACTTATTTTTCTCAGTATAATTCCCTCCAGTTCATTCCAGGTTGATGCAAATGACCAAATTTCATCTATTTTTATAGGTGTGTAGTATTCCACTGTGTATATACCACACATTGTTTATCCACTCCTTTCTCCTTGGAGACTTAGGCTAATTCCATAACTTGGCTATTGTAAATGGTGCTGCAATGAACATAGGCATGCGTATATCTCTTCGAATTAGTGTTTTTTTATCCTTTGGGTAGATCCTTAGGAGTGGAATTGCTGGGTTATATGGTAGATCTATTAACATTCTAAGAAATTTCCATACAACAAAATTTTAAAGAAATATGGTGTTCTCCAAGGCTTTGTCATTGTAAATAATTTTAGTAATATGAAAACTACTACTTACTATACTACATGTGTTTAACCCTAAACACAACTTAATATCAACACTAAAGAGTGGGAACACTTCTGATCAGAAGAGATAAGGGAGTTGATCCAAACTACAAAACGAAACCAGACACAGAATTCAAAACCAGGTCATCAACCCTAAATTCCTCACTTTTTGGTTTGTTACTACACTCAAGTCCCTGACAAATTAAACTTCTAAACTATCTCAGTGATACTGTAGATTTGGTTCCAGACCACCACAATCAAGCAAATATTGCAATAAAGAGAGTCAAAATTCTTTTTGGTTTCCCAATATATGTAAAAGTTACATTTATGCTATGTTACAGCAGCCTACTAAGTGTGCAATAATAATATCATGTACTTTAAAAACAATGTACATGCCTTAATTTCAAAATACCTTACTGCTAAAAAAAACACTAGCCATCAGAAGAGCTGTTGAGGGCCTCCCCGGTGGCGCAGCGATTAAGCGCTGCGCTGTGGAGCTGTCGGCAGCGGTGAGGCGAGTTCGAAGCCTGGCCCAGGGAGAATCCCACATGGCGCGGCAGATCTCTCCTGCCTTGCCCGCTGCTCTCCTCAGCAGTGTATGTCTGATCTGCCTGTTCTGCTCCCCACTCTGTCTCTGGTGAACCCTCTCGCCGCCCCATGCCTCTGGCCTGTACCCCAACTTGTATGTATAAATAAATCTAAAAAAAAAAAAAAAGAAGAGCTATTGAACAAAATAGCACCGTTAGCTTGCTTGACAGATTTGTCACAAACCTTCAATCTGTAAGAAACACAGTATCTGCAGAGTGCAATAAAATGAAGTATGCCTGTATGCAACTCAAAATAACAAAATTACTCAAACTTGCCACACGTCATATTTCATACCTTTAAGCCTCTGAAACTTCCTGGGCTAGTTGGAGAAGAGCTGGAGGATTTCGTAGATTTAGGAGTAGAAAGCTGACTGCTTGGAGTTCCATTAACTGACCAGGAGACAACAAGGAAGACCAAGTTCATTAAAATCCAAAACTACTAGACTGTGTAAAGACAGCACATGCGCAATATGGATGCAGTGAAGCTTCAATTCATTTAAAGCTCAAAGCAGGTGGGAAATCAGCAAAAAGCAAAAATAATGTATCTTACTGTATTACAGACACAGTATCAACAAATAAGTGTGAAAATAGACATTTTTAATAAGTATTTCAACAGTGACATAAACAAATATATAAAGCATTATGGAATTAGAAATGTACCACAAGAACTCATTCTGATATGCCTGTTCACAAGGGTAGAGAAATGAATGGCTATTGTGTTTGCAATGGTTTACTAGGAAGGTTGTCCTGTAACCTTCAACATCTATTGTCTTGGTAGATACTAATCTGAATAACCAAGAATTTCTTAGGGCTCTCGCAAATCAACACTACCACAGCCCCAAACATATTTACTAAGTATATTATTAATGGAAGGGGAAACTTATTGGTCATTTTTTTATAACATCCACTTATTTGTTTGAAAGTCAAAAAAGACAGTCCAACTTCCTTTTCATCTAGATTAGTTATTTCTAGTTTCTAATTTCTTCCCTTTTTTCCCCATAATTTCCCCATTACTTAGCAAATCTTGGTGGCTTTAATATACTCCCCTCCACATTTCCATCTTCTGACTTAGGTCAAAATCTCAGTTTCAAGCCTATGCTGGAGAAGAGGATGGTTGCTGCTGTTCAGCAGGGAGGTGACTTTGCAGAATTTATAGGAAAGGATGCTGGTCAAACACTTCAGTGGGGTTCATGAGCATTCCTAGTTTTATAACCTCGTTCTATTTCTGCTGTAATTTCACAAAGATGGTAGTTAACATCTAGTATTGGTATAATTTTTTTTTAATCATCCAAGAAATATCGGTAGCCCTTTTCTTCAATGCTTTTGTCTAAAGTAGATGAAAACTGCCATTCAACTCTGTGGAAAGAAAAATAAAGTCCACCTGCTTTTTAACAATATTTTTGCAACACAAGGAAGCAGACAACTATTATTCTAAATGAGTGCCAGTCCTTGATGGAGGCAGAAATCCTGGATCAAATATTATGACTACATGAACCACCTAAAATAGGGACATCAGGTCTCATGACTTCACATTAGTTTATAGTATTGCTCATTTTAAAAACTCAGTAAATATTTTTCCAATTATTTTAAAATTACCACTTTTAATTTTTCTAATTCAACACTGCTCTAAAATAATTACCAGTTATCTAGATTTTCTTAGCAAATGCTTGCGGATATTTAGATAATTGTACAATTAATGAGCAGCTTTTAAGAGTACTGAAAAGCGCTGATTATTTCTCAATTAAATTAAATTTCAATTAATGTTCTTGCTTTCAAAAATTTTCTTTAAAGGGAACTGGGATAGGAATTCACACAAATAGAAATTATTATGGGCAATAAACTAATAAATGCTGTGAGTTAAGACTAGATTTTATTCCATTTTTTTCTTCATTGCACACAGCTATCTGTACCAGATTGCCAGTTTCTACTCATTTGTGAGTACTGTTAATAGACACCACATTGCTAACAAAGGCTTTCTTGGAGCAGTGATAGAATAAGAACTAAAGGAGAGAAGTCAATTCCTACAAATCACGATCTAACAGACTAATCTTCCTATACACATACCTAACCTCTACCTAAATATAGTTTCTGAGCAAAACTCACAGCTAAGAATTTAAGTGGTGCCAGTGACTACATGTCCATATTTTCCCCTAAATAACTCTCCTGTTACAGAGATACTAAGTCACATGTAGTGTCACCTGGCAGGGCGGCAGCGTTGGGAGCAGTGCGGGATGAAGAAAAAACTCAAAGTCCCAGTAGTGTGAGAGAATGACCTAGAGGGTCTCACATCTCTGGAGATACAGCAGCCGTTTTCCAGGCCCAGTCTCACATTTATTGGAGGGTCAGATTCAGGGAAGGTGGGCAAGTAGAGGAGGAAGGTGTGCGGTGGGGATGAGCATTGGAGATGCAGAACAGTCTGGCACAAGCTAGAGGGGCTGAACAGGGCCGGCTGCCTGCGGGGCACCATTGCTGTTGCTGATCCAAATATGCTCTCTCTAGTTCCTGTTTAGACTTAACTTCCTGTCAGGGTGGTCTAGCTGGAGCTAATCTGGCCATCATGCCTTCCTGCTGTTTGCAGCAGATATCCTCATATCAAGACTTCTGTCCTAGTGAGAGGCCCCTGCCTGGCTTCACATTTTAGCTTGACCAGCAGAAACTTTGGGTGCCAGGCAAAATCCCAAGAACAAGGGGGACTGGGAAATCCACAATGTAGCCCACAGCATTTGGAAGATCCTAAAAAAAATGTTCTCTCTAGGCCAGGAGCTCAATGAGCCAATCAGTAAGCAATGTGGCATAGATGAAGAATTAAGGTTGTTTTATTATGTGAAAAACAGTTCATTAATTGCATTTTTGAAGGAAAGTTAAATGCATGTTTTTATTGAAAGGGTGACATTTTTCTGAGCCTGGGTTATATTACAAGCCACAGTGTTGCCTATAAATGGTTCTTTCTCCTAGAGGTACTGAGTGACCTACAAATAGCATCTTTTAAATTCTCCAGTAGCTAAGGAGGGGGTTTCCCAGTCAGCCCCACAATAGCAATAACTGAAGATGCTACATAGTACAACACCTACAATTTAGGTGGGGTGATTTTGCTTTCTTGAAGTAGGATTGTTTACTATTTCATTATCTAGTATTTGATTAACGCAGAACAACAGAATAATTGGGAAAAAACAATTTCCTGCTAGCACTTCTAGGTGAACATCTCAGTTTTGCCCCATGCCTACAACCAGTCACTATGGGGCTACATTTCTCAGTATGCCACAGAGCAGTTCCCAGTTTCCCAGGCTACCGATGTTCCTCTGAATGCATATAGAGAAATGGGGGAGGGGTGGTTTGGTGGATGAAATGGCGTCTATCCAAAAACCAAACCATACAAAACATTTGGGGGTTAAAAAAAAAAGTTCCTGATGAGTCTTAATAGCGTTTATTTGCACACTTCACCTTAAACTTTGGAGGGTGAGACCTGGGGCAGTGGGCCCTCTCTGCCCACAAAGCCGCCACAGGAAGACATGCAACCACCAGCAACTTCACAGTGCTCCTGCTCCTTCACTGACCTCCCGGCCCCTGCCCCAATGTTCTCTCTCAAAATAAAGCCTTTACCTACTCCCCACAACTGTAAGAAATAAATTTGTGATTTTTGTTTGTTCTGTGTATATATAAGCACATGCGTGTGCGCACGCACACACACACAGACATTTGGTGGTCTATGACAGACTCACAAACTAGAAACATACAGCAAGGTCTTTTAAGACTCAAATTATGTTAACTGTGTTATCCAGATTGATTTCTGTGTATTTCCTGCACAGTATTCAGCCATTGTGGTAAATCAGAGTATTGTTGAGGCCTTTAGTCAACAAGACTCCATGCCCAGCAGTACTTCTGTCCCAAGATTTAAAAAGTGCATTCTTATGTTTACAAAGTTACTAGCTTTGTCTAAATTCCAATTTTTCCCCAGAATTTTCTGAAAGGTAACAAGTATAGCACAGCTGAAGTAATCAGTGAAAGCAAGATATACTTCTGGGTACTGTGAGTTTTAATAACATAAAATTTCTCCTTCTAACACTGGGGAGTGGGAAGAGAACACAATATGAGAACAGTAACTTTCTTCAGGATCACAGGTGAGTCCCAGAAACTGACTCAGGCCTCACCTTTTTTTAACTGCAGCATATGCTGAGCATGCTTTTGGGTTCATTTCTTATAAAGAAGCCATTTACCCTCTTATGAGCATAATGCATTCACTATTTATCCAACCTCAAATACAGACTCAGCTAAAAGTTTGGGTTCTGGAGTTTTAAGATTTTCTAGAACCAATTGCTAAGCATTCCAAACTCAAGTTTAAAAGATTCATACATTTTTTAGGTTATGTTATGAAACAGCTGCAAGACAAATGTAGCTATGAACATGTTTTTAGTTCAGCAAGTTAGTTTTCCTCTTTAGACCTCAGAGAGACAAAATTGGATTCATCACAATGAATTACAGGTAAGATTCTTGTAATCATCATCCCATATGAACTTTACTATAAGCTCTCTTGAAGTACTGCGCACCTTTACTTAATTACTTTATAAGTATTTGTAAACCTAGCATATCAAAAGCTAAGAACCTGACAAAAATCTTTATCTACAATCTGTTAAGCTTAGTTTAGTGTATTTATGTAAATTCCATGTTCTATTAGCTATTGCAGTGTTTGGGACACAGAAAGCAGAGTTTGATTTGAAATAAATAACATCAGAGAGATGATTTCAGCTGAAAATACGCAGTGTCTGCATTTTTAGAGAGGGTGTTGTATCTATTAACTCCAGGGTGGGGAGGCAGGAGAGAATAAAAGAATAGGATTGTTCCTATGGCCATTTTGTATTCATAACCACCTTTTTCAAGAACAGATCATTTTTCAAAACAGAGTATTTTTCTAAATTGACTAGAAGATAGACCCCTAGAGGGACATGCCTCCTTGGACTGTGACAACACACAACTGGCGCTTGATCTTGCGAAGGTGACCGGCTTTCTAATAGGGTGTCCGAGGCACCGTCAAGCACTTCACACAGAGTTACACTGGTACAAGCCAGATACATTTATAGAAATGGAGCAAAAGGAAACAGAAATGTGGCAAAAGACAAAAACAAAAGCCCAGCAGAGCAACAAAGCCATAATAACCAGGGCTCACCTGGGGATTTGGCTGTAGAATAGGCACTGGAGTAGTGGCCAGCCCTCTTTACTGTACTCATTCAGTATATACAGAGGAAGAGGAGATAGTAAGGAGAGTGGTTATTCAGCAGGTCTAGCTAGATGTGTATACAAAAAGAAGGGTAAAACAACCCGACCTACAGAAAGTGGAGCTGGTTCTAAAGGGGAAGAATAGAAAAGTGCAACTGTCGAAAACACTCGGTCTTTTATAAAAAGTTTGATAGTTGGGACATTTTCCAACGGATATTACTGGTATCTAGGGTCTAGATTTCCCAAAATTAAAATCACAGTTTTTCACTATCTTTCCCTTAATGGGAAATCATATCAACAAATTTATTTATAATTATTATAAACAAGCCTAATAGAATTGGCATGGTCAAGATATGGATACTTTAATTCTTGAAATGTCAAAATTATGACAAACCTATAGGCTTAGGATCTGCAAGAAACTGAATTACAAGTAAGTGTGACTCTTAAATACACTACTTTCCAATAGTCACCACTGTGACTATTAAATTGCTTGATGAAGGAAAAGCCTGTGGAAACTTATAAACTAACTACATTTCTGTGTTAGGTGTATGTTTTCAACCAATAAGAGAAGAAAATATTCATAATCATATAGCACAACATTCAAAATGCAGTAGATAATACTCAAAGTGTGATATACGTCTATGTATATACCAGGGAAGGACTCTAAATAATAAAACTTCTTGGGAAAATGTGTCAGAACAAAACAAATGTTTCTTAGGAGACAAACTTGGAGAAAGAGACTTAAATTTTTGTTTCTAAAAACCATGTCATCTATATGTTGTTTGGAAGCTGGCTACATATAAGCATGAGAAACAACTCCTAGTTCAGAAATAATTGTAAAAAAATTGGAGAATGATGTGCACTAATGACCATTCTTTTCTTTTCTCTTAATTACCTGAAGCTGGTGACTTGCTGCGGCGAGATGTCCCTGGGCTTTTGGATCCAGAATATTTAACAGCTGAGGAGCGAGAATAAGATGACTTCAAGACACGGCATTCTAGAAAGAAAGAGCATTAAATAGGTCTGGCTTTGATATGAGCCAAACAAAGTTACTGCCTAGCACCATTCATTATCTGATGGTTTTCTATTTTTTTTAAAGATTTATTTATTTATACATACAAGCTGGGGTACAGGCCAGAGGCATGGGGCGGCGAGAGGGTTCACCAGAGACAGAGTGGGGAGCAGAACAGGCAGATCGTCAGAAACACACCGCTGAGGGGAGCAGCGGGTGTCGAACTCGCGTCGCACTCGCGTCGCCGCTGCCAACAGCTCCACAGCATAGTGCCCAACCGCTGCGCCACCGGGGAGGCCCTGGTTTTCTTTTGTCAAAGAACTTTCATAGACAAAGTAACCCTCCCAGAAGTACATCTGAGGTTATCGTTACTGAGGTGACAGATCTTGTGTCATCGACATTACCTTGTTCATTGTTCAGATGAAGTTCTCAGTGAAAACAGAACTCAATATCCTTGGCTTGATGGAGTGGCTTGGGTTGGTTGTTGATGCACACACACCACTGGCTAATCCGAACAGTGCAACTTTAGCTAGTAGCACCAACAGGGAGAGGCTACAATTTTATTCTTTCCAAACTCTTTGATAATCTTAGTTTGAGAGAGTACGGCATTCAAACATATTCTTCAACTTATTGTCTTATTTTTCATCTTCCCAGAGTATGGAGCACCAAAAATCAGGAAACTAGCTTTAAGCAGTTAGCTCTGGTCTTTCCATAAGTTACCAACTAAAACAGCATTTAGAGTACCAGAACTAATTACAGCTAGATTCATCACTTCAAATTTGAATAATTAAGAGCCTGGGTTTTGGAGTCCTGCGGATTTGGGGTGAATTATTGATTTGACTTTGTCACATGGGGGACCTTGGTGAGGTTCTAAGCCTTATTTTTCCCCCTGTGAAATTGGGTTAAGAGTGAAATCTGGTTCATAAACTTGTTGTAAGGATTAAATTAGGTAGCATAGTGTCTGTAATTTATGTTAAAATACTTCAATTTATACAGGAAAATTCAAATGTGGATTGGTTTTAATCTATACCCCAAGGGCAATAAATTAACATGTGAAGTACACTAATCAGGGAAATAGACGCCAGGGGAAGCTAGTTAGCATTTGAAAGACTCTAATCAAAACCTCACTCAGAGGGGACTCTTGCAACTTCAGTTTAGTTAATTAACATTATGAATGTTGGAAAGTATTCCATTGTTGAAAACAGTGGCCTGTGGATTAGTTAGAAACATCTTAAAAGCCACCACCACTCTTTATGAGGAAGGATATGTAAATCTAGAGAGCTAATAACCAGAACTTCAGATCTATGCCCTAGGTTTAGGAATATGAGCCAGTCCTGCCTCCAACTCCTAATGAGGGTTTTGTTACCTAAGACTAGTTTACCTGAATTTAATGAATTTTTAATAGATCTTTATGCAAGATGCTGTCAAGAAGCCTGAAAATATAGATATGGGATGTTATCAAGGTTAGAAATTAAATAACTGATTTTTAAAAAACTTTACCTACTAATAGACATACCTGTGGCAGAATTCGATCTGCGATTTGCTTTTATTATGAAATTTTATGGCTGCTGGTGGTGTAATAGTAACATCAACAACAATAGCACTAGCACATACTATGTAACAAGCAACATTCTAATGGCTTTACATGTGTTAACTGATTTGATCCTCACAGAATTTGAGGAAAAGGCACTATGATTATCCCTCACTTTGCAGAAGGTAAGGTAAGTAACATTTGAGAGGGAAGACATAAGCAGCTTTTACCTACCTCTATCTACTGGAGTCCATAATAGTCAATAATAACAAAAAACTATAAATAAGCCAACTAGACTTAGTAAGTTTACAATATAGGTGAAACACTGAGTCTGATGCCTGGCACATATGTAGTGTAGTAAGTGCTTGATGTTTTGTTAACGGTTGTTGCCCAACTCAACATCGTAACTTTAGAACATAATGAGTTTCAGTGTCTCTACTTTCAAAATAACTAATGCTGACATCAAAGTAATATTATGAAATGAAGTTAAGCTAAAGTCAAGAAAGATGTAAAATATAGATAATGTATAAGTGTACGCTTCAAACTTAACCTCTCATGAGAATGGCAGAGAGCCTTAACAAAGGTAATACAAAATGGCATTATCTGCAATTCTTTAAGGATTTTCCAGAGATATTACCAGTTTAAAGCAGGACCTATCTAAAAGAATATGACAGAAGAGAAAACAACAAAGAAATCTGACAGCAGTGAAAAAGAAAAAAAGATGAATGAACTTCAAGCACAAAGTAGATAAATCAACCCAAGACAACTAATTTAGTGTAATAGGAAAGAATCACACAAGAAGTCTGGTGCCACAGAATGTATCATCTTGAATTTTTAAAGGTGTAAGGGGCCTGGTAATGTGTATCTCTAATTCTGGGCTATCAGAATCACTGCACTAGACAGGGTTGACTGCTGGGCTAACTTGAAAACTCAATTTTCCTTATTCACAAATACAAAGAGTGAGACTCTTATCACTAACATTCCTCCCCTTGTGAAATGTAATGTCTGTGTGACTTTACCTCACTTATAGATGAAACTGACTACTATCCACCGAAATAATCACTGTTACCGTAATAGGTTCAAAATTAATTCAGTACAAGATGGACAAAAATATCCTCAGGACCAATAACATTTGAAATTACTGATATTGTTAAACAGTTGAAAACTACATATATAAGTTAAAATCAGGAGAAAGGGCTTTTCTTACCCTACCCATGAAAATGCTTTTTTTCTGAATATATAAACAATGCATTTTATAAGTTTTAGAAAAGTTACAGGGCGTCCCTGGTGGTGCAGTGGTTAAGCGCTGTGCTGTGGAGCTATTGGCAGAGGCAATGAGAGTTCGACGCCCGGCCCGGCGGGGGAGACTCCCACACGGTGCATCATACCTCTCCTGTCTCGCCCACTGCTCCCTCCAGCAGTGTATTTCCATTGATCTGACTGTTCTGCTCCCCACTCTGTCTCTGGTGAACCCTCTCGCCGCCCCACACCTCTGGCCTATACCCCAGCTTGTATGCATAAATAAATAAATCTTTCAAAAAAATAAAGAAGTTACAAACAATGAGGCAGGCCTTTCTGGTGGCACAAAGGGTTAAGCGCAGCACTATGGAGCTGTTGGCAGCAGCGTCACGAGTTCGATGCCCAGCTGGGGAGATTTCCACATGGCACAGCAGACCTCTCCTGGCCCACCCACTGCTCCCCTCAGCAGTGTACCTCAGTCGATCTGCCTGTTTTGCTCCCCACTCTGTCTCTGGTGAACCCTCTCACCACCCCACACCTGTGGCCTGCACCCCAGCTTGTATGTAAAAATAAATAAATCTATAAAAAACAAAAACAAAACAATGAGGCAAGGAAACCTGAACTAATAACTATTAACATTTAGTTATTAACCCTTTATGTATATGGAAAATATATGACTGTTTCAGATTCAGTGTTACCCATGCATCTAAGGTGGCAGAGCCATCCTTCTGAAAGACGGCAGGACATACACTTCAGCAGCAAAACAACGTAGTAAAAAGAGACAGAACCAAATTCTAAAAAATGAAAGCGATTTCAATTAAATTTTCAGTTTGCTTTTTATAATGGCAAAAACCTTCATTTTATTCTCTACTCTCATTACTTCAAGAAGAGTACTGCTACGGCCACCTTTCTCCAATATGCCAGACCACTTGATAGGCACCAACGACTAAATCCCAAGCCTCCACCTCAGGGTTGCAACACGGTCAATGAACTGCCTTACCACTGTGATCCAGGACAAAGTCATCTTGGGCATAACGGAATTTTTCAGGTCCACATGCAATAAAAACATCATCATCGCCAAAAAAGTCTTGCAGACAAGTAACCTAAAAACAAAAATCACATTCAAGAGATAAATTAGAAACCCTAGGTGTGAAATAATCAACAAACCAAATACATTTTCAAGCCTCACACCTATAATACTAAGAAAGAAAAGCTGTTTAAAATCACACATTTCCAAGTATGTTCCTCTTCGGCCATCACTTGGACTCACTTTCAGGACCTCGGAAGAATGGAATGAGGTGCCTAGATTCCCGTTTTTCAGGCAGAGGGAAGGACAGACATGCATGTTTAAGTGATGTTTTCTACTTTCCCCAATCAATGGGAAGCAAAGCTGGGGAGCACGGAGGTCTCCATTGTCAGTCCAGAGTTCTTTTCTATTCTACCCCTCCTCACTCTCCTGGCAACACCACTTCCCATCCGTGTGACCTAGGGCACAGCTCTCTACCTCTGGTACAGTGGGAGGCATCTCAGTCCCCCATGTGTTAAGTGCATCTCCATCATCACCAGCAGCATTGCCACTGAGAGGAAGTTTGCCATGAGGCTGACAAAGCTTAAGTTTCAGGCCTTTCCAAGATGCTATACCTAAATGAACAGTATTAAATTCTTTTTTTTTTTTTTATTTCAAAAAGGGCCCCCATAATGTATTAGTTTCAGATCCCACAGAACCTGGATCCACCCCAGGGAGCAGATTCATCCATTCAGCCCAGTAGTGACAAGACCTGTCTTCCAGGACGTGGGGGGCAGATAGGTTCCACTTTTATCCATTTTCCTGTGCTGTAGGATACTGTTTCTTTTTTAAATATTCCTTCCCCAATAATAAAGTTTAAAGAAATTACTGCTCTAGTACTTGGAATGATTTCAAATCTCAAGAATTCCTTGTCTCCCTGATCACTATTTAGCGTTCCACTGGAAAACAAATCTCAGTAGAGTTTGAAAACAAAGCTCTAGAGAGAAGAGAGTGAACTAGAGGCAGTAAGCAGAGCAGACACAGGTTCTGCTCCCCTGTTTCAGTTTTCATCGAACAAGATGTAGCTTCTGAAATTCACTGTAACCCGCTCAGGTCACAATGTCATAGGCTTTCAAAACCATTTTGGAAGCTCTGGGCTGCTCTAACGATTCACCACAGAGTGGGTGGCTTCAACAACAGAAAGTTATGTCTCATGGTGCTGAAGGCTCAAAGCCTGAGATCAGGGTGCTGTGTAGTTGGGTTCAGGTGAGAGTTCTCTTCAGGTGTCGTCAGCTGGGAGAGCGAAGAAACAGGCTCTCTTCTACCTCTGCTTACAAGGGCACTAAATGGGGCTCACTCTCATGACCTCACCTCACCTCAACGGAATTACTTCCCAATGGCCCCACTTCCTACTACCAGCACATTGAGGAGTAGGGTTTCGATACATGCATTTTGGTGTACATCAAAACCATAGTAAGATATAATCTCACACTTGCAAGAATTGCTTTTGTAAGAAAGATCAGAAACAAAGATATTGGTAAGGGACTCTCATTCACTGTTGCTGAGATTATAAATTGGTGTGGCTCCTATGGAAAACAGGCTGGAGAGTCCTTCATCTCATAATGGGAATACCACTGAGATATAACCGAGCAACCCCTCTTCTAGGTATTTATCCAAACTATGTAATTTTCAGTTAGGTTCAGATTTGCTTCATGTCATCATTACTCTCAAGAAATGATTGTTGTCAAATGAATAAACAATACAAGATAAGCATGTTTTTGACTAATTTCATTCCATAAAGTTCTACTCAGGACACTGATATCTCCTATAAAATATTAAATAACTCCTGTCACCATTCAGCCAATGAATTTGTACTGAGCATTTATCATGTGTCAGGCACTACAGATACATTAGTAGAGAAACGAAATAAAAATAAATCATTTCATCTTGACAGCAGAATGCTGGTTATCACAGTGGGTGGGACACGTAGAGGCAGCCAGTTGCCTGGTTAGGAGATGGTAAATGGATCTTTGATGGTGGGTATGGTACGTATACACATTGATCAAGGTGTGAAACTCTATTACTGAAACTTTGCATTGTAAATCAATGTTACTGCAATTGAAAAGAAAAAGACAAAAAAATCCTTGCCTTCAAACAAGTGTGAAAGGAAGAACAATAAAATGCAAAAGTAAATTTTAAAGGTGTATGTGCTATGGAAAAAGATAAAACAAGGCAGGAGGATGCAAACAGGGTACCCAGTACAAGTCTCACTGTGAAGGTGGCATTTGAACAAAATATTAAAAGAGGCCAGGGAACAAGGCACATGACTATCTGTGGGGAAAGTGTTGCAGGCAGAGAGAACAGAATATGCAGAAGCCCTGTGGAGAGATCAGCCTTAGTATGGACACAAGAAATAGTCCTCGAACACAGTAAAGAGGAGGAAGAGTCATGGTAGGGGAGGAGATAGAAAAGTAAGGGGAGAAGAAAAATCAAAACACTGATTTGGAAAGAGTTATGCATATTTACTGCAGCATTACTTATAATAGTCAAGATATGGAAACAATCTCAGACCCAGTAATAATTGAATAGATGAAGATGTGGTACTTAACAATGGGTATACATTCCAATAAATATATCATTAGGCAATTTCATCATTGTGCAAACATCATAAAGGGTAATTATACAAACCTAGATAGTACAGTCTACTACACACCTAGGCTATATGATAGTTTACTGGAACCACAACTGTACATGAGGTCCACTGCTGAACAACACATTATACTATATGCAATGAAATACTACACAGCCATGGAAAATGAAATCTTGCCATTTGTGACAACATGGATGGGTATTGAGGGTACTATGCCAAGTAAAATAAATCTAACAAGAAAAGAAGAATACCATATTATTTCACTTGCATTGGAATCTAAAAAGCAAAACAAACAAATTAAAACTAAAATCATGGAGACAGAAAACAGATTGGTGGTTACAAGAGGCAGGAAGTGTTGTGGGGGTGGACAAAATGGGTAAATGTGATCATGAGGTACCAACTTCCAGTTACAAAACAAGTCAAGAAAAAGTGACATAACATGAGGACAATAATCAATAATTTGGTAGTACAAATTCAAAAATATTCAAAGTTGCTAAGAAAGGATGGTATGCTTATTGTGGTGATCATTTCACAATGCGTACAAATGTTGAATTATGCTGTACATCTGAAATGAAGATGATGTATGTTAATTACATGTTAATTTTAAAAAAGAGAAGGGAAGGTAGGGCAGATGGTTCAGAGCCTTTATCCCTTTGCCAAGCACCTTGGCTTTACTCTGAATAAGATGGAAAACCATTTGAGCAGAGGACTGCCCCAATAGAATTATATTTTAGCAGGATCACATTGTGTTCAGACTGCACTATAAAAGGGCAAGATAAAGAGCAACACAGTTGGAGGCTATTGCTACATCAGGCAAGAGATGAAAATGGCTCGTTAAAAGGTGTTAGCAGCGGAGGTAGTGAGAGGGTCATACCACCCCTGGGATATGAGGGTTTGACAGAAGAGAGAGGGCTACGACGACTCAGGGTTTTTATCTTGATATACTTGAAGGACAGAATTGCCATTAAGGCTGACAGGGAAGAATATAAGATAATAGAAAAGTTCAGTGGTGGAGAGCATGCTCATGATTTCAGATTTGGAATATTAACTGTGAAATACCTATTAAACACCCAGGTGGAAAGCTGTACATACACAACTCCGAATTTCAAGGGACAGATTTGGATTGGAGACAGAGATCTGCTATTCACCAGCAGTTGGATAGTATTTAAAATGTTGAGATGGGCTACAGTAGTGAGCACACAGCAACACTGAAGGCCAGAGAGAAGCAAAACCAGGGAAGATGACTGAGGGGCAAGCAGCCAGGGAGGAAGGAAAGGAGGCTTCGCACTATGCTGGGAACCAAAGTGCTTTGAGAAGCTTTGAGGAGCAGGAAGCAGTCAACTGGATCAATGTTATGAATAAGTTAAAAATATGAAGACTGAGACATGATCATGTGGAGATTACTGGGATCATGAAGACTGCAAAATATAATTGCAGCAGCCTTAACAGAGGACAGAACTGGAATTACTGACTATAGTGTCTTTCAATGAGTTCCAAAAGGTGGGGCAGAAAAATGAAAGGTTACAGAAGGAAGAAGTGGAGCTCCTGGTAAAAAGAGCTTGTATTTTTAAGGTGAGAGAGATAACGAGTTATTTTGCTATTGAAATGTCCCAGCAGACAGGACACAAATGGTGGTACACAAACAGAACTGCTGAAGCTGTGTCTCTGTGAGAAGAGATTGGGTTAGGGTGTAGGTGAAGGACTGACCTTGCCTGAGACTGGGTGAGTCTTCAACAGGGCAGGAGGCAGGTGACGCTGCTAGGTGCAGACCTATGATGGTGGGTGGATGTTTTCTGATTGTTTCCTACTTTGCTGAGAAAGCTGAAGCAATATCATCAGCTGAAAGTGAAGACAGGGAAGGAGGCAGTGGGCTGGTGGGAAGAGTGGCATGAAGAGGGAAATATGTGTCTGCAGCCTGCATTAAGGGCCCACTCACAATCTGCATATTAGAAATTTCTGGTTCTGAAACTAGAACAAAATCATCTAATCCATATGTTTTAGAAAAATCAAAACTTTTTCCACTGGAATTGTTACTTACTGATGGAATTGCAACTGTCATTAGAAGAAAACAGGTATGAACAAAGATGATATATAAACTAGACTGCACCAAATATGCACAAAGAAGAAAGAAGGGATTCCTCTCTGCCACTGCTGATTGAAAACACAAGTGTGTTGGCGCAATTTTTTGCAATGCAGACATGGTCTGTTATGGACTGTCATTACTGTGTACTGTAAACTTACACATACAAGACACAGAACATCAGAGCAACAGGCAAAGACGCAAGTTAATGAGTATGATTAAGGGTGAACTCAAACTAATGTCCACAGCAGGGAAGGAGCTGATTTCAGTTCTGTTTTCACTCTCACTACAGGATAACTCATATTAACTGAAATAAAAATAGGCAACTCCTGAAGCTTTGGTTGAATATAAGCTTTCTGCTGGAAGCAAGAACCCACCACTGAACCTGGCTGCCTCCTCCCTTTCACATATGTAGAATCTTGGACAAATACCCACCTTTCTGAGGCTCAGCTTCTCTGACTACAAAATGGGCAAGCACCCAACTTCATTTAATCTCTAAAGCTAAATGTGATAGCATGTGAAAGCAGTTGGTACATGCTATTTCTTCATGTTCACTAATTAATGGCCTCAAATATTCTTTTTAAAAATTTAACTCAATGGATAATTCTTTCCTATAAGTATAAACAAAATAAGAACATGATTTCCTACACATTTTATAAGTCTGACCATTTTGAAACATTGCCCTCACTTGTAAAAGAAAATTATGTTTTTATTATAATAAATTGGGTACTACATATTTTTTCCTCCATGTGCACATGTTCCATTCACTCTCCATCAAAACACCTGTGCCAATGATCTTTCTACTCCCCTCCTCCATCCCTCCTCATTCCCCACTCCTATTTCCTCTGGTAACTCATAAATTTTTTTCAATAAGTCTAAGATTTGTTTTTGCTATATTTTGTCACTATATAATTTTTGTTATTTATAATCTCAGGTAAGTGAAACTATCTGATATGTCTTTTGCTTTCTTATTTCACTTAGCCTAGTCATCTTGAGGTCCATTCATTTTGTCCCAAAAGGCACTATTTCATCTTTTTAGTAGCTGTATAGTATTCCATAAATTATATATTTCACAATTTCTTTATTCATCCATTGAAGGGCACTTAGGTTGGTTCCATAATTTGGCAATTGTGGACTCACTTGTAGAAAATTAAAGGCAAAAAATTAAGATATCTTAAGCTTCCAGAAACCCTACACAAAAATGATTCACATGACATGCATACAAATATATATGCACACACATATAACATTTAAATGTTTGTGTCTATATATTAAAGAAAAATTTCTTCCCATAGACTTCTAGAATATAAATTTTTTTAGATATCAAATCTTTTTTATATCAAAGCAAAGCTTTGGTTTATACTTATTAAACCATACACACATATGTAGATGTACCTATGCACACATAGACATACACATATACACACGTCAATATTTCTGGATAATATAAGAAGAGAACTGTGTGCATATTAATCTAATTTTACACTAAAACTACATTTGTGTAATACTAGTCCACCTTTACGTAACAGTCATTATTTGTTCTTGAATTTCAGAAGTATATTTATTACTTGTAGTGCCCCAAATGAGTGAACGCTTCTCAAAATGAAATATTGAATAAGATGCCCACGGTCTAATGTAAGCTAAAATAACTATCTTTCACCAAATTGGAGCCACATTAACTTACCACTGTCTATTCACTCTAACATCAAATGTCTACTTTATGCCAGGCACAAAAAAGGGAAAATCAGCACACGACCTAGTGGTGAGATGGACAAAAAAGTTGTAATTACAGTTCAAATGATATGACAGGAGAAGGATGTCAGAAGAACATCCTGACTTATAGAAATAAAGAAGCACAAAGAACTACCTTCATGAAAATAGCATCCCATAAAAGAAAGTATTCACTACCTTTACAGTATTTCATATATTTAGACACAGTTGATTAGATCTTCTGTACTCCTTTAAATTATTCCTTATTCTTTAATTCTGGTAACCTACTTGTTAATTTTATCATAAATTTTTAAATCTGCAATTTAACCTTCCAGATAGCCCACATCACCAAATCTGATTCAGAGAAATACACATCAGTATCATAAAAAATGACCTCAAAAAAATTCTTAACATTGATAATGAAAATTGTGTCAATTTAGAAGACCTCTAAATGCTTTTACATTTTTAAGGCCCTTCAGGAATAAGGGTACTATGTAGCTATGAAAGCTACAGAAATGAAGGGAAAGTAATATTTTAGCTAAGGTACAAAAGTAAAGCAACCAGCAGGATCTAATGGGGAAACATCCAACAAAGAAACAATGCAACTATGGGAGCATTATCTAAGCCTCCCAAACAAATGTGGGCCATTTAAAAACAGTAATTTTTCTATCCTTCTGTAGACAGATTAATTAGGTCGGGGTGAATAGGTGGCAGCCGTAATTTCAGTGCTAGCTCTCAACAGATTGCCACAATCAGTCTTTTTTTTTTTTTTTCACCCTTTCTCTATTCCATCCCTGTGAACGACTATAGAGGCAGACACAATAAGAATACTATGCAGGTATTAGGAGCACATAATAAACCATTTCCTCAAAGAAGAAAGAGCACACAGAGGCGATATGCCCCTGGACACTCACACGCTGAACCAGAGTAAGGTCTCTATTTCCTGACCCAGTGGAAACAGTGTTATTTCTTTCTCTTTACAGAGTTACAAAGGAGTTTGGTGGTTAGATTTCTCTAAGATCTCTTTTTATTATAAAATTCTGAAGTCTAACTATTTTCATTTCTAAGAAAAGCTTACTTATATTTTATGAGATTGCTCTCAGAGAAGTTGAGTTCACTTTTTTTAAGAGAAAAAAAAGGAATATTATTTTAAGTAAGTAGCAATGTCAACTTGGGATTTCTTTTTGTTCAAGTGTCAGCTTCATACATTCTCAAAGAAATCTTCAATGAAATTTCCTATTCCTCCAAGTCCAGGTATTCCCTTAGAACTCAGTAATTCACCAAACATGGACCCTGAGATAAGTGCCTGGTTTTGTTTCTGGACCTTTCACCAGACTCTGAGCTCCATACAAGCAGCGACACTGTCTTGCTCATCACCCTAATCTCAGTACAGTATATACAGCACCTAACATCGTGTGTTCAATAAATCTTCATTGAGTGAATGAAATGCCTTGCATTCTAGTTCCTCCAGGCAGTCCTCTAGAGATTCCAGAGACAACAAAAATCCATACCTGTTGTTCAAATTAAATACTTTCAGTATTAGAGTTCAGCTTTAAAAGGCTGGCTCTGCTGGAGTAGTTGAAAAATATTTTGTTTTCCTAGTGCACCTATAAAGAGGATTTCAGAAAGCTCAGAAAGGATTCAATAAGTGGCTTATATTTGAAACTAAAATTATTATAAGGCACAGTTGATTTTTTCTAAAAAATGGTCACAAGTCCTGAATTACTAATTGGAAACATCACTTAATTTTGAACCCCCAAAGGCTTTTTGACCAGATGAAATTTTTCTATCATATAAACCAGTGGAAACGCATGTTTTAAGATGTAAGGAAAATTTAAATGACACTTTAAACATACACTAATAAATCTAATGGCTGCTTAAGTCATTATCTATTTTTAAAATAAACTAGCCTCATACTTGAAAATTACAAATTCAGATTAACTTGACCATAATTAATATTATCCCAGAAACACACCACAATCACAACCCTTTTTTCTTCAGCTCTGTTTAAAACATACAAGGAAACCATATTTGAAATAAAGAAAAAGATAAGTCCTTTGGTTCTTTTCAAAATGCTAGAACCACCACCAGAAAAACAAATTCATAGGTCAGTAAGCAGAGGTTGGGATTCTCCCCATTTCTTTACCCACTACACAGAAAACAATTAGCATAAATAGCCAGCTTTGTCCCCAGGAAATGTTGGCTGGCCTACAGTAAGGAAAGGACTCCTTTCTACAGCAGAAAGGAAGCTACTTAGAATAGCAGTGCTTTTCAACTTCCTATAAAACCATTCAGTCAGGCACTCACAGACCATGGTTGCTATGGAAACAGAACTGAAGCTAAAATATGACAGTACGTACAGTAAAAGGCTTAACTGCTACAATAGACATCTCCCGACATTAGGGTGCTTCCATTAAAAATGAACCTAACCTCCTTTCTCCTACTGTAGCCTTCCCATAGTAATGACTGCTCACCCATCAAGACTAATCATATATAGAGACCAAGGATTTGATTTCTGGAAATACCTTTATCAGTAGAATAAGATCTTGAAAAATGAATTCATAGATATTTGATTACCAAATGTATTCTGAGAGGAGAGACAATGATCTCTCTTCCTATAAATGAAGTAATTTCTTAGATCTTCTGATTGTTCCAGCTGATGGCTGGAGTCTATATTCCTACAGGGAAAAGTCTCAAATCACTCTAGAATTTTCCAGCAAGGGAGGTAGGATGAAACAGAATTTTAGAAGAATTCAGGTAAAGAAGTCAGAGGAAACCTATTATCATGAGTTCTCCTGTCATTCTAAAGAAGCTGGAGCTGGACATTTTCAAGAGGATGTGGCCAGAACCTGAGTCAATGCTCTCTAGCAGAGTAATCCTCAAATACCAAACAGAAAATAAAGCCATAAGTATCATGGGAGAGAAAACTATGACCCAAAGTAAAAGGTAGCAGTTTCTTAATCCAAATTTTTCTCTAACAGAAAACATGGAATACCTGTGTAGACACTTTACACAGTAAGTCTCATCTCAACACGATTTCATTTAACCCCCAGAACACTTCTGTCAAGTTGGCACGAGGGTTTCCACTTTACACACACATGGGCTCAAAAGGTTAAGAAATTTGCTGAAAATTCTATACGGAAACAAGTGTAACAACCTAGAGGATATGGACAAATTCCTAAAACTATACAATCACCCAAAACTAGACAAAGAAGATATAGAACACCTAAACACACCAATCACAAGTAGTGAAATTGAAACAGTAATTAAAACCTCCCCAAAAACAAAAGCCCAGGACCAGATGGTTTCACAAATGAATTCTACCAAACATTAAAAAATGAAATAGTCCCTACATTAAACAAACTCTTTCAAAAAATTGAGAAGGAAGGAGTACTGCCAAACACATTCTATGAAGCAAATATTACTCTAATACCAAAACCAGACAAAGACAACACAAAAAAAAGAAAACTACAGACCAATCTCCCTAATGAATACTGATGCAAAAATATTTAATAAAATCTTGGCCAATAGGATCCAACAATGCATCCATAAAATAATACACCACGACCAAGTGGGATTTATCCCAGGGGCACAAGGATGGTTCAACATCCGAAAATCAATCAATGTCATCCAACACATCAACAAAAAGAAAAATAAAGACCATTTGATCATATCAATAGATGCTGAGAAAGCATTTGACAAAGTACAACACCCATTTATGACAAAAGCCCTTGAAATCCTTGGGATAGAAGGAACATACCTCAACATAATAAAAGCCATATACGACAAACCCACGGCCAATATTATACTCAACGGTGAGAAGCTGAAGGCCTTTCCCCTAAGATCAGACACAAGGCAAGGATGTCCACTCTCACCATTACTTTTCAATATAATACTGGAAGTCCTAGCCAGAGCAATTATACAAGAGAAAGACATTCAAGGGATCCAAATAGGAAAGGAAGAAATTAAACTGTCTCTATTTGCAGACGATATGATAATACATATACAAAACCCTAAAAACTCCATAGGAAAACTACTCAAAATAATAGACCAGTTCGGTAAAGTAGCAGGATACAAAATCAACGCACAAAAGTCAGTAGCATTCCTCTATGCAAACACCCAATCTGAAGAAGAAATTAAGAAATCCATCCCCTTCAAAATCAAAACCAAAAAAATCAAATATCTGGGAATAAATCTAACGAAAGACATAAAGGACTTATACAAAGAAAACTACAAAACTCTGTTGAAAGAAATAGAAGAAGACACAAGTAAATGGAAAGGCATCCCTTGTTCATGGATTGGAAGGATTAACATTATCAAAATGGCAATCCTACCAAAAGCAATTTACAGATTTAATGCTATCCCAATAAAAATCTCAACGACATTCTTCAAAGAAAAAGATCGACTACTGATGAAATTCATATGGAACCACAAAAAACCTCGCATAGCTAAAGCCCTACTAACTAAAAAGAAAGAAAACGGAGGAATTTCACTCCCTGATTTCAAATTATACTACAGAGCCATAATAATTAAGACAGCATGGTACTGGAACAAAGACAGACAGTAAGACCAATGGAACCAAACAGAATACCCAGAATTAAAGCCACATATCTATGAACAACTAATCTTTGACAAAGGAGCAAAGAAAATGCAGTGGAACAAGGACAGTCTATTCAATAAATGGTGCCGGGAAAACTGGACAGCCACATGCAAAAAAATGAAGCTAGACTACTATCTCACACCCTGCACGAAAGTCAACTCAAAATGGATAAAAGACCTGGATGTAAGACCTGAAACCATAAAATGTATAGAAGAAAATATAGGCAAAACTCTACATGACATACATCTCAGCAAAATCTTGAAAGACACATCCCTCAAAGCAAAGGAAGTGAAAGACAAGAAAAACAGATGGGATTACATCAAAATAAAAAGCTTCTGTACAGCAAAAGAGACATTAACCAAAACTAACAGACACCCTACCAACTGGGAAAAGT
>PVIJ01000317.1:224973-276452 GCA_004024925.1 Scalopus aquaticus
CAATAACCCAGTCAAAAAATGGGCAGAAGAGCTCAAAAGGCACTTCTCCAAAGAAGAAAAGCAAATGGCCAACAGATACATGAAAAAATGCTCAACATCACTTATAATCAAGGAAATGCAAATCAAAACCACTATGAGATACCACCTCACACCTGAGAGGATGGCACACATTAAAAATACAGGCAACAACAAATGCTGGGAAGGATGTGGAGAAAAAGGAACTCTCCTACACTGCTGGTGGGAATGTGAACTGGTCCAGCCACTATGGAAAGCTGTATGGCGATTCCTCAAACTGCTAAACATGGAGCTCCCATACGACCCAGCAATACCACTTTTGGGAATTTACCCAAAGGACACAAAAACACTAATCCGAAAGGATACATGCACCCGTATGTTCATTGCGGCACTTTCACAATAGCAAAGGTATGGAAGCAACCCAGATGTCCAAAAATAGATGATTGGATCAAGAAGATGTGGTACATATACACAATGGAATACTATTCAGCATGGAAAGAAGATAAACACATGCAATTTGCAGCGACATAGAATTAGAGGGAATCATACTCAGTGAAATAAGCCAGAAAGAAAAAGAAAAATATCGAATGGTTTCACTTATAACAGGACTATAGGGAGGCCGGGTGGGAGAGAGACACTCAGGTGTGGGAGGGGTGGGGGGGGAGGGGAGGATAAGGGCACAAAATGGAAGAGAGGAGAATACAGGGGACCATGGAGATGGATCACGGGTGAATTGGTGGTGGGTTGCCCAAGGGGAATACGCAATGTAAAAGACATAAATAACAAAAAAAAATACAAAAAAAAAAGAAATTTGCTGAAAATTAGTCTGTGAGGAGCTGCGATTTGAACTCTGACTGACTGGGAGCATATTCTTTGTACTTGACTACACTGTCTCCTTACAGAAGAAAACAGTGATTTACAATCTATGAAAAGCAGCATAAGAGAGCTTATTGAGACAATTCAGAGAAGTTTTTATACTTGTCTAAAACCCAAGTAACCAGGCCATTTTTCTATGTCTTACTTTTATGAAGTAAATGAATGGAAGTTTATTAGCTTTTCTTTAGGATTCATCGCTTTTAAAAGATCAGCTCCTAAGCAAAGTCACAGGGTCAGTACAAGTTCAAATAACCTGTTACACTTTAGGGAATATTCAATTTGTCCTGAAATTGGTATCTTCAAGCAAACTGGCTAACTCTAAAAGCAAATTACAAACACAAGTTAGAATCATATTGTTTTAGGACAGGACTGCATTTGCTGCCAGACTGGAAACTCTATGCACATAAATATTCATTAATAAAAATTACAACCTTTATGATTTTAATATAAAGGTAAAGCCTGCAGGGCCTCCCTGGTGGCGCAGCGGTTAAGCACTGCACTGTGGAGCTGTCAGCAGCGGCGACGTGAGTTCGATGCCCGGCCGGGGAGATTCCCACATGGCGTGACAAACCTCTCCTGCCTCACCCGCTGCTCCCCTCAGCAGTGTATTTCCCCCAATCTGCCTGTTCTGCTCCCCACTCTGTATCTGGTGAGCCCTCTCGCTGCCCCATGCCTCTGGCCTGTGCCCCAGCTTGTATGCATAAATAAATAATCTTAAAAAAAAAAAAAGGTAAAGTCTGCAAATTTTCCAGAAATTTATTCTTTGCATCTAAAATCCATCATCAGCTTAGGCTACCCTTTTGGCACTTGGTAAACACATCCAGGTTAAGAACCTCTGAATCAATGCAAAGAGAACCATTAGTTAAGGAGGTAAGGAAAAAACTAATGGTTAGTTCTATACTTGCTCTGGAAAATACCAACCTCAGCACTATGAATGCAAATGCCATTATTAGACTCAAATATAGTGGGGTTATTTAGGTTTTACAGGTAAACCATCCATATATAATATATATATATTAAAAAGGAATCATTTCTGGTTTTTATGTTTTTATCTTAATAAAATTATTTCCTCCTCCATCATCATGCTCTGAATCTTCACTTTTTATATCAAAAAACCACTCAGTGACGCTTTTCATAGTCTTTTGACTTTCAGTGAGTTTAAGGGAGAGAGTTTCAGGTGTGGAAAACTAACTGTAATACAAGAATAAACTAGGTAGGAGATAGAGACTTTGATTAGAAAGAAAATTAACTTTAGTGCCAAATTTCACACCATCTAATGACCAAGTTCCCCTTGCCTATTACTGACGTTTGAGCCTGGGTAGTAGGCTAGATCTGAGTGCAAAGCAAGTGGGGGCAGTTCTGTGCTGAAGAAACTATGAGATTTTGGTTTCTTTAGCTGCACCTATTTTCATGTGACAAGGAATCAAAATGCTCATTTTCAAAACATCATAAATCCTAGATGTAAAGCAATGAGAGATATTTTTTCTCAGTCCAGTCTTCTTAGCAAGTGAAGGTCTCACTTCTATAGCCGAAGAAATCATCTAAATAAGCGACATGCCTGTGGCCATCCAGAGAAAGCATGCCATCTATTAAAATAATATAAGGCAACATTTTAAAAACGGAAGTGATGTCGGGTGAGGCAAATGCCAGTTAGACTTTCCTGTTGAAAGTCGGGGCACCTGTTCCGGAAACACAAACACTAACATGCACACAACTGACCTGCAAGCTGCTAGAATTCCGAGCCGGACAGCTCAGAGGTTATGCAGCAGTGAGCTACGAGGCTACCGCAGGGCGGCAGTCCCCCAGGACAGTGCCCCGCAGACAACAGGCCTGTCTGTGGCTTCCCACTGCATGCACACTGCAAGACCACTCAGGCTCAGGGAACTACAATGGGGCTTATTTAACAAACAGGGGAAACAAAGAGTTACTAAGGCCACAAGTGGCCGGCCGGGTATCTCACCCCAGAGAGTATCCTCAGTATCCAAAACAAACAAAAGCTGCTCATCCAAGATGGCGCCGTCACGCCAGCAAGGGCTTGTGGCAGCTGGCAAGTAGTGGGCTGGGAGCCAACTCACCGTAGCTGGAGGTGCTCACAGGTGGGGCCTCTGAGATGGGGCTGCAGCAGCACCAGCCACAGTCTGAAGGCAGGGGGACAGCCCTGGACGCTGGAACAGACAGCAGCAGAGGCAGCTGTACTGGGAGGCGGTGCGGGACTATGCACAGCTCTCAAAAGGTGACCAGGACACAGAGTGCTGGTCACCCGTCAACAGCGTTGGACAGCACTGACCAGAAGTGCAGGCCAGCACAGGACGCAGCGGTGTCCGAAGCACCAGCATGAACAGCTTGTGAGGGGCTGGACCACACCACCACCACGCGCAGCCCTCGGGGTCTCTGGTGCTGTTTTCAGGGGATGCAGCCCCCCGCTTCTGCAAGTTCTTTGGTTTCTCTCCTTTCTTCGGACGTCAGGAACAGAGTCCACTTCAGGAACACAGCGCGTCAGAGCGGGCCTCCCAAGCAGGCTCCTGCCTTCTATCTTCTTTCTGGGTCTCCCACCTTCAAGTCTGATTGGGTCGTTTTCAATCCGATGGCTGATTGGACCGTTTACCAATCAGCTCACGCCCGCACCTGATGGGGCCATTCATGATCCAGGCACCAAATCCACCAGCTTCTCTACCGTCTGCAGCTGGAGGAAACCACAGGCTGAAGCCGGCCCAGTGGGGCCCAAGCTCCTCCTTGCAGCCTTGACCCAGGGGCTGCTTGCCCTGGGGCAACGCGGAACAGGAACCAGGACCACCAGCCATCACTGCTGGCCTCTGCCTGCAGACTGAGTTCCCCTGGGGCCACTGGTGGAGGGTAGTAAAAAGCCCACCACTCCCTGCTGTTGCACTACCCGCAAGCAGCTTCTGGGGTCAAGCACTGGAACCCTGAGGAGCTCTGGTTTCAGTTAGATTCATGAGTTCATTAAGGTTCACTCTAAAAATGCAAATGCCCAAGAAGAGTTATGGTTATTGACTGTGCACCCCTACTCCCATTTGTGGGGAACATTAGAATGAAGGTAGAAAAAGCTTATTTTGTTCTTGTTTCCTTTTAAGGTAATTTATGTAAGTAATTTAATTTATGTAAATAATTTAGTATACTAAAGTATATATAGCAAATAACATCCAACCCCCAGAGTTAACAAATTATGTTGTCATGTTTGCCTCAGATCCTTTTAATGTATGACAATAAAACATAATAAAGTTAAAATCTTTTGTTCTTGATCCATATCTGTTTCCCACTCCTTCCCTCTCTCTCCTTCCTTCTCCATCACCCCAGGAGAATACTATCAAGTATTCAGCATGGATCCTTCCAATCCCTATTTTTCAGACCTTGTATTATAGCTACACATATCCATAGACAATCAGGAAGATTGTTTAGCATTTGTAAAAATTTTACGTAAGTTCTAATATACTAAATATATCATTCTGCAATTTGCTTTTTTCACTCAGTATTGACTTGGAAACCTAGCCACGTCTAAGTTTTCTTATTAATTCATTTTTAGTTCATTGATCCATTCCTAAATTCTTGTAATTAAAAGACTTTTACCATATAACATTATCACTTTTGGTAAGTTACCAAGATAAATTCTACATACCCTCAGTACTTCCAAATTCTTTCAAACGTCTATTTTCTCAGAAGTTTCATTTTAGCATATATATAATAACCATTAGTGACCAGTAAGTTCTAAGACAGAAGAGATGCATGCATCAATTCATTCTTTGCCCCCCCACTTTATCTACAATAGTGAGAAAGGAATTTGCAGTGAATGATTGGCATTTAGATCTAGAGATTTATGTGTAACTGTTATTCCAAAGAGCATAGTTTCTCAGCCAAAGGAGTATAAACTAGGAAAAAAGAAAATTTAAGTTACTAAAACTTAACATTATTCATGACAGAGCTGTATCTAAGCCTTCAGAGGAAAAAAATCTGTAATATAACTTAAAAGTCCCCAATTCACAACAAAAGTTCTTTTCAAAAGACAAAGCAAAGGCAGACAAAACAAAATCATATATCCGATTTACTCTATGCCATAACACAAGACAGGTTTTAAAGGCATAGGAAACCTGTTTCATGGGAATGCATAAAAGGAATCCCTCCCTGAAGAATTCCATCAGCTGGGAAATACTGATGAACTGTATGCATGCAGAATTTCTTATCATTTTCTTGCATACAGAGACATGATATTCCTTCAAAGAAACATCTATTTATTTTTTGCAAATCTCCAAGGGTGTCAATTAAGCTGGGGCCAGGACCAGCAAGTAAGGGAAGTTGTCTGTAAGCATTTATCATCAAGTTATATGCCTTGCTGGGGGAGCCAGCTGTCTTAAATAACCATCCCCTCCCTGGGGCCACAAGTCTGGGCAAGAATGCTACTCATGTCAGAAACTCATGTCATGAGATTAGATTTGAATGGCAAAGCAAAGGGAACCTGGCCTCTTTTCTCCAGCTGGGACTGATTATTCCCTTCCCAACTAGGAGGTTATTTAGCCTGAAAAGAAGAGCTTCCTCCCTTCTTGGATATTTTCCAGTCCATCATGGCACCTGAATGGCTCAGAACACACCTCTCACCTCAGCCTTAAGGCCTCTCAACCTCTCTCCAAAAAGATGTTTTTGGTTCATTATTTCCCTATCAAAATGAACAGAAGTTACCCTTGGCTTTTTGTGGTGTGGCAGAAGGGGAACCCTGGGAGGCTAGGCAGTGGGATAGGCTAAAGGGTACCTCAAGATGGAGACTTGGATAACTGAGGTCAGCATGAGCTCACAGCTACCCAGGAAAGTGGGCAAACAGCCAGCACCTGACAACTGTGTCTCTCTCCCTGTTATACCCAGAGCACCCACCATCCTGCTCGTGCAGGCACACAGGCAAAATTTATTGAATGAGTAAGTGGATGAGTTGCACAGAGGCAGGAGTCTCCTGCTCAACATCTCATCATATTAGACTCTTAGTGTGCAGCTTCTATTACCAATATATGCATGGAGATGGCTACGGAGCAGAAGGCTTATGTGAGACACAGTCGCCAGAGAGAGGCGAAAAGGAGAGAGGCATGACAATACAATAAGGACAGAACAGGAACTCGCAGGATCCCAGGTGTAAGTAAACTCCATCCACCTAGCCTCAGCCACCAGAACTGATTTGTCTCTGACAACCTCAACCATGCAGAGAACACTACAGCTCATAGCAATGACAGAGATGAATGTGTAGACCTCAGAATCAGGAGCACTATGGGCAGGGAGAATATACTCGGAGATCAGGGAAGGGATGAAGAGGGAAAGGGATTCTCCCACATTGGGAGGCACAACTACAACCACACCCACCCTACTAAACCATGAAGAAATGGGCTATGTATGGTAATCATGATATAGTCTAATGTAGTGCAACACATTTGTTAAGTACACATAAGCATGGCTGTATAAACTCATTAAGTGATCATTTTTAAAGAATAAGTATAAAACCTTCACAAATGTGAGTGCTGGGCTAAATGGCCCACAAGGGGGTCGCCGCCACCTGTAACAGGTCCTGGCAGGGGACCAAGGACAAGTTCCTTCCACACGGCTGGCAGAGGACAGCTCTGTTCCTCATCTTCATTTCTCACATGTTCTGCCTTAGTCTGGCTTGAGTCCAATTCCCCTCCATGGAAACTGTCATCTCACTTCCCTCCAGCTATAGGAGGACTAACTCACACACCAAGAAATTAGTTCCATCTTTAATATCCTACTTAGGGATGACAGTTGCTACTTCTGTTCAGTTTGTGACAGTTTTTTTCAGTACTTACCAAATCGTATTTGGAATGTCAAGCCAGCGCGCTCTTGGGTAACTGGTCTTGGGCTAAATTCTTCCCAGGTTAAATAATCTCACTAAGAGAGGAACTTGAACAAAGTTTGTAAATATTTTTTATGTGTGATATTCACCTTAAACAATTCACTTTATGATTTATTCAGAAAAATGAGGATCTAAAATGATTATGTCACCCTTTTAACAAAGATGTACAGCCATCTTCTAAAACAAAATGTGGCTAAGGTCGAATTCATTCTCCCAAACAGTCCTAGCTTCTGACAAATACAACTGGTCTGGGTGTGGTATGGCAGGCACAGTTTAAAGAGGTCTACAGGGCTGTGTGAAAACAACAGAAGGGCTGCCCCTTGCAGGCTCCAGTCCTGAGAAGACCATCGAGGGCACCGCAATACCAGTAAGCAGCCACCTCATGAAGAGACCTGACAGTGGCAAGAGATTCCAACATGTCCACCCCACGACAAACAGGATGCTGCTGGCTACTCAGAAGGGGAAGTGCTATGGACAACAAAGAGGGAAGGATGTCCTGACACTGCCTCTGTGGGGGTGCACCTGTGTCTGTGCGGAAGCACTGTTATCTGCATAGTGGTGACCTCAATGCCTGGGGCTACTTCCTGGGTACTGCTGAAGCACACTCTGCGCACTGCTACTGCTAACAAGTCATGTTTTGCTACACCCACCTTCGTAGCCTCCCATACAGTGGGATTAATAGTCATGGAAGATTCATAACCCTTTCCAAGACCAAGAGTTCGGGGATCCTTCCCTCTTAAATCATCAACATTGTGGTGAGATAAATAACTTGAATATTACTCTCATCACTGCCATGAGCAGTACATGTAATAAAAATAAACCCCCTTCTGCTCCTTTTGTTTGAATTGGCTCAGCTCCCTCTCCTCGCCCGACCTCATCCAGTAGCAGCACTCCCATTAAAATTCATGATGTTTCCCTCAATGCAAGTGTCTGATTGCAGCTGTCAGTTTCCCAGTTCAAGGATTTTCATACTGCCTGAGAGGACAATGCAAGACTCACACTGCTAAAGAAATAGGTCAAGCTCAATTTTTCTATTTCAGTTCTGCAGCCAAAAGTGCAGGCTTTTCCTGCTGTAAAGAAAAAAAGAAAAAGAAAAAGAGAAAGCGCATATCCTTCAGGGGAGGCTCAGCACTTAAAAAGAGGTGAGAAGGGCACCTTCTTTCCCTCTCTGGGGAGAGTTGCCTCGTTTTGCTCTCACAATGCCTCAGGAGCCTTTATCTCATCACTGGTGACACTCTGGAAGAGCCCTTTTTCCTGCTTTTTGTGTGGTTATACTTCAGATACTGGGACCCTTTGAGAGGAGGTGGAAGAGTAGGCCAGACTAGCCAGAGTGAGGAGGGTTCAACTGTAACCATGAAAGAATCAGGGGCAAGGAGGGGCATTACAATGAAGGCTGTGGTGATGCAATCTGACACTATTTCCATGCAAAAAATTTTATGTACTAGTCAAAGTTTGATTTTCTAGAACATTCCATTATCATTTTTATTTATGTGCCTTATTCATGCTTCTTTTCCCTTTGTTCCTCCTTTTTTGCCTTCTCCAGTTTGAGTTCAACACACATTCTTCAAGGAATACTGTGATCCCTTTCCTTATCCCTGATAACACATCTACAACAAACATACTGAATTCCAATTTGTTTAACTTAATTACTAAAATAGTTTTTCATCATTTTTATAACAATCTCAATTTTATATGGGCATGTGGTATCACTAAGACTATATACATTCCTTAAGAGACATTCAGACAGCTATTGAGTCACAGACTTGCAAATTTTCACTGAAACCATTTCACCTTTACTTGATAGGTGAGTAAAAGTAAGATGCTAATAAGAAGCCCAGAAAAATCAGGGAACACAGGCTGAGGGCACTGTGAGTCTGGCCACCAGGAGGGAAGAGCAGTTACTGAAACTGAGATGGTTTTGGGGTCACTGTTACTTCAATTTCTACAAATCACTTTTACACAAGAAAGTTCTCTTTAGATGTTTCTATTATCAAAAAGACTTGATTTTAATGGACTGACTGTGAACTTAGTGGCATGTCAAGGGTTTACTGTACAGGTTTTCAGAAGGAAGAGTCAGAGACCACGGCTCTGGTCTTGGTTCTACCTCTAAATGAAGACGATGATGTGGTCAAGTAACTTAGCCTCTTAATATTTCACTTCCAGTTTCCTTCAAGAAGAACTGGAGATTTCTGATCAAGTAATCTACAGAGAACCTTTCCACTGTAATATATTAATTCCACCTCCCAGCAGCAGAGGGAATAGTCATCTTCTATGAACCATGGTATTTTACTGCATATGTATTTTCTACCCATTCCCCTTTTCTCATTGTTTCTAGCCTGATGTTGAAATATTCTCTTTTATTATAAACTGGATGGAGGTTAACCTTTCTCACAGTGACAACAGACAGGAAATGTTATCACTCACTTCCGTCCCTCACCACTCCAGTGTCAGTAGAGTTATTTCTTTTCTCTTTCATTTCTTTTTCTTTTAACATTACTGGCCTCTAGGGTTGCCAGATAATAGACAGGGCATCGAGAATTGATTTAGATATGGAATGAGTCAATTTTTAATACAGGTATACCCCATATAATTTCTTTCTTCTAAATCTGAGAATTCTAACCAGCATCAGTCAGTGAAATGAAGTCATTCTTCAGTCCTTTGCAAGGATTCTTACAATGTAATTTTTATATTGGAAATATTTTGGTAATTTTCCAGAAGGAAAGGTCCTGCTTGTGTCAGTTGAGAGGCTTCTGAAATCAGCAATATTGGGTGTGAATGATTAGTCACTCTCTTCATGGAGGGTGGTTGTGGGAGGGCATTAGGTAAAGGGAAAATAGGAGCCTGGGTTTTGCCTAAAGCCAAGAAGTCACAAGTAAAGATGTTGCCATAATAAACTATATCGAAGAATACACCAGTGATACATATTTAACATTAAATGAAAAAGGCTTTTTTTGAGATTTCGTAATAATAAAGGCAAAAATAAACAATCGGGATTGCCTCCAATTAAATAGCTTTTACGCCGCAAAAGAAAACACAAGTAGATTAAAAAGAAATCCCACTGAATGGGATAAAACATCTACACATTACACAACCAACATGAGTTAATATCCAAAATATATAAACTCTTACACAATTTAACAATTAATCAAAACACAACCCAATTAACAAATGGGCAGCAGATCTGAACAGACAAGTTACCAAAGAAGATATACAGAAGACCAGTAGAGACATTATTGCTTTCAATAAAGAAGATGCAGGGCCAAACCATACAAAGAGACCATCTTACACCCACGAGATGCCAACAGCATTAAAAAGACTGCCAACAGCAAGTGCTGGAGAGGATGTGGAGAATAAAAAACCTAATTATTACACTGTTGGTGGGAATGTAAACTGGAAAGCAATCTGGATTTGCCCTAAAAACTAAAAAATGGAAATACTGGATGACTTAGCAATACCACTCTTAAGTATCTATCCAAAGAACATGAAACCATCAACTCAAAAAAATTAATGTTCTACAATGCTTACTGCAGCAGTATTTACAATAGCTAGGACATGGAAACACCCTAAGTACCCACTGACAGAGGACTGGATCAAGAAGATGTGTATATCCACATGAAAAAATACTATTTAGCCATAAGGAAAGATGAAATAGTGCCATTCACAGGAAAATGGAAGAAGTTTAAGGGAATTATGTGTAGGAAAACAAATAAGAATGACAAAGACAAATACTGGACATATACATAGAAAAAACTTGCAAAATTAGCTAAGACAAATACACTAGTGAGATGGGCAAGAGAGCAAGGAACAAGGGGATTTAATGTTTGGTGGTGGGGGAAAAGAGATTTAAAAAAAGAGAGTACTAATGTGGTGAGAACAATGCAAGACAATTAAAAAACAAAGAATAAGGGAGACAGCAAAATATGACCAACGCTGACATAACAACTGGCAGAGGCAGACCATGTATTCACTGAGCCCTAAGTTGGTCATGGGTCAAACGAGATAATCTATGTTTGATCTTCAAAACCAAGATCACCTTGGGAAACTGAAGGATAGCTCCCCTACCCCAGATGTTCGGAACAGTCCTTCTGTAATGGGGCTGAGACCAAAGTCCAGTATAGATGGTGCCCCTTGGAGGGGGTTGCTGATGAGGATAGACAGCCCCAGGGAAATGCTTAAAAGGTATTGTACTTTGGGGTGGAGACTCTGATGAGAAATAAAAGGAACTGAAAAAGAAGGAAATTCAGTCTCCGTGATGTAAAAATAGAAGAAGCAGTCGACAAGATGTAGAAGAGGAGACCTAGCGGTAGGAAATGTAGCCACCATGACTGAGAGTTTGGAAATTAGCCACAATGAGTTTTTGAGCCTCCAGGATACAGAATTTTGGATTGAGCATTTTTTTTGAATCTTCAGTGACTTTGGACCAGCAATTTTGGAGGCTTTGCATGTGGCCGAGCAACGAAAACTGTTCCCGGTTTTGTTTTTACTGCAGCCGAAGAAAGAGAGCAGAGGCCTGGAGCGGGCACCTTCCTAAAATGGGTGAGTGCAGTCTGATGGGCTGTCTGGCCACTGTAGTTGCTGTTTTCAGTGTTGTTGGCCTGGTGCTGTGCTGGGGCACCATGGCAGCTCTGGGAGCATCTCCAGTTATGTCCTTTGTCGGCTTTTTCAGTTGGAACCTGGCCTACAGTCTGGTTGCTGTGCATCTGCAGAAGCAGGGAGACGCCATCTTGGACACGTGGCCTATAGTTTGGAAGAGGAACTCCATGTCAGCAGTGGCGGGAAGACACTGCCTTCGTTGTTTCTTCTTTGGAACTTAAAGGACTGGACATTGCTTCAAGTAAGGTAAAAGACCATATTTTGGCCTCAGTAACTCTTTGTTTTTACCTGTTTGTTAAATAAATCCCATTGTTACTGTCCCCTAAGGCTAAGTATTCTTGCAATTGTGCACGCAGGCACAGAACTAAGATAGTGACCAGTAAACAATTTGGGAGTGCCCTTGACCAGTTTTAAAGCCCCTTCTGCCTGTTATCACTTCCATTAGCAACTATTTTGAACTGAGGTCAACTGAGGCCCTAAAAACTCAAGAGAAACTTTCACCACTCCCTTAACTACCTCCAATAACATGGGTCAACCAATTTTTACAGAAGTCATGTTACTGAAACAAAATCAGTCATTTCCTATCAATTTGTATGTGCTCAACATGAATATGACAGTCAAATTCTAATTCTGGCTCTAGTTTTTTGTTGTTGTTTTTTTTTAAATCTGCAATAAATTGATGTTTACATCACGAAATGCATGCCAATAGTAATAGGCCTACGGTTAATACGGGCAAAAAATCAAGTCATAGACTACTTCTTAGATTTCTTCACTTGTCTCTTGTACAGCTGTTCAGGAATAGAATAAATGGAAGATGGTTTCCACTGTGCAAAAGCACAGTCTTAAAACTCAGTTTCGAAGAGGCTAGAAATAGTCTCCATTCTTATGGGTCATGAGTGATTTCTAAGGCATTCATGAGGCCCTCAATATTGGCACAGAATACCAGAGTACTCTCCTTTCTGAAGAAAGGTTCCAATTGCGGGTGGTGCTTTTGATATAAAGTAATTGTGACATCTTCTTCTAGAAGATTCCATTGTTGGAGTCTTGATCCTAGCAATTCTGCCTTGTTCTTGGGTAAGTCAAAATCATGAACCAGGTCATTTAGTTCTTCCTGTGTTAGTCTGTGTGGGGTTGATGATGCACCACAGTGAAAATCTGGATCACTGCATGCTGATGGAACAGGAGAAGAACAGGTCGGCGCACCCTTGTCCTCATCAGATGAAGCAAGAGAATATTCAGCTGGAGGTCCTGGAATAGGAAGTCCCTCACCATGTGGAACTGGTCTCAATGCAGACGGAATGTTTGGGTACACTATTCTCAACTCCTTTTGCTTCGTTATTCTGCTGGAAAGAGGAGGAACCAAGCAGAAGTAATAGTCTTTTATGTGTTGCTTGACTCTCTCCACACCATGGGGACTGCAAATGGCATTGATGGTCTTTTGCCATGAACCACTGTGAAAGCTGTGTTGTACATGCAGTACAGCATATATCCAGGTTCCAAGGCTTGTCTTGGTCACGAACCTTGCATCCCAAGTAAAGATGATAAGCCTTCTTCACTTGAGAAGTGATACTTTTCTTCTGGTTGGCAAATGTCACTTCCCCACAAATAGAGCAGAAATTGTCCACGCTATGAATGCACTTTTGAGGCATTACTGTTCTGTATTGTGCCTAAATGGATAAAATAACAACAGTTCTATGGAACAGTAGCTTAAACTGTCTCGCAGAAAATCTGAAATATTTTCAGTGCTCAACCTTTCCGACAGGGCTTTATATAGCACACTGCTGACGTCAGCTTACTTCAGCAGCCACCTGGCAGCTGCATTGCATTGCATCAGAAAATGATGCAGTCAGCTCTGGATGATGTGTGCATGATGGTATTATGCAATGCGATGCAATATTACATCATTCTAGGCTGATTTAGGATGTTGTAGTCCTAGTGGATAAATTTACATGGTGAAATATATAAAATGAATTATATGAAATATCTTCAAAATGAGAGCTAATAAAAAAATTTCAGGGTTATATTCATGTTCAGCACTCCAAGATACTATAGATTAGGGTCTTTTTAAGTCAGTAATGATCTCACTGTTGACCAGTGTAATCTAATGGTGGCATCACCCAAAATGATTACCTCCTCCCTACTGGAGGGATAGGGAAACCACAAGATAAAATGGTCTTTCTAGTTTTTCCACTAAGTATTAGGTATAAGTTGCAAGAGAAATTCTGTTAGTTCTTAATTCTGGTCTGTATTATTTATTTGATTGATGAAATAACTAGCAGACTGGTACAAGTTCCAAAAGCAGACACAAATGATTTTCTTCTCCCACTTTATAAGAAACCTTCCATGAATATTAAACACATGGAAAGGGAATCTTTAACAGTCACTGTGTAGCCACAGAGTCTGCCCTTCATAAACCGAGGACATAATAACCGCAAATGCCCAAAGGGCTGATGCCAGTGTCCTGAGCTGGTTCTTCCTCTGTCCTCCTTCCAGTTGAAAAGACAATTTTTTGGCATCTCCCCCCATGAAATTCAAAAAAGCACATTTTAAATTGCTTTTAACTGACTGATGGTCCTCTGATGAGAACAATTTATCTCCTGAATATAAAAGAGAATTCCCTCAACTCCACCCCAGTAATGTGCCTCCCAGGAGAATAATGCAGACAGGCCGATGAGCTACTCTTTAATCATGAGACTATTTTACATGATCACAGTCATTTTTAGGCAGCTTCCGCCCACCATTTATCCCTGTGACAAGGAAGAACTCAAAAGGAGGCAAAGCTCCCTGCCATTCAGGGAGATGGGAAAAAAGTCACAAGTGCTGTTTTTGAGGGTTGTCTCCTAATCAGCAAACGACCAGCAATCAGCCCAGTTAGAGCCCACCTCTTCGTGGCAGTGCACAAAGACAAGCGAGCAGAGAGAACTTCTAATCACTGCTTGGAGCACCCGCTCTAATTACAAACTCGGATAAAATATGCATTAACATGGGGCACCTTAGGTAGTCATTTGTCACACAAAGAAAACAGGAAAATGATTACTCTTCACACAAGTCAGCAACCAGAACTTCACCCCATTCAGATAAACACAAAAGAAATACTCTCCATTTCAGAAGTGACCAAGAAGGTTTGGCACAAGGGGAATTTTGGTGAGATTTGTAAACAAATATTGTGTTGGTATTAGCATCTAATACATGAGCAATGATTAAAATTCAGACTCAGACAGAGGGAGCCCATTAAATGGATGCAGATAACATAAATGAAACCAAGAGATTCCAGGTAGCCCTCCCTCCTCTGGGTCTAAGCAGGAGACTTTAGGTTTCCACTCTTTTACTGGCATATCATTGACATATAACATTATATTAGTTTCAGGTGTACAACATAATGACTTGATATTTGTATATACTGAAAAATAATCACCACAATAAATCTCACTAACATCTGTTCCCATAGTTACAAATTTTTTTCATTCATTTTTACAGATCCTCTCTGAAATAGGTGCTCTCTTCCAAGCAACATTCATTATTCCAACCATGAAATGTTTACCATGTGTTCAAGCTAATACACAGTGTGCAGCTGCTTATGGCAACAACTGAGGCTAACAGGCTGCATGTTTAAAAGCAATCATTAGCAACTGGAGAATATTCCCTAATCTAGCCAACTTTATGTAGGAAGATGGATTTTTTTTTAAAAAGCAACAACAAAAAACTTCGACCTTGGGCAATTCAATCAGCAGCTCTTGTATATAAAATTACCACCTAATTTCAGCAAACATCCATGGTATTTCTAACAGCTGCTAGACCTATAGAACAGAAATAGTGGAGTGTACCCAAAGGCAGACGAAATCCAGAAGAAACCGCAGAATTAAACACTCACAGCTCAGTGACCACTCTCATTTAATCACAACCCCCTCCCCCCCCCAAGTCCACAGTTGTTACAACTTAAAATGATCTTAAACAAGGAAATTTTTTCCCTGAAGGTATAGGCCATCATTACAGACAGAAGGAAAATGCATGCCCTCAGGGAATCTTCTATAAAAGTTTTGCATAAACATCTCAGGATGACTGAACCCATTTCTTGCCTACAAAATCAGAGATTGCACATGTAAACCAGAACAAGTGTTTTCATAAATTAATGTGATCAAAATATTTTAAGACAGAACAGAAGGGTCTCACAGAGTGAAAAGAATCAAGGGAATTTGTTTCCTCTATATAATTTTATTGCGATTTAAAACAAATCGCCACCCAAGGAGACTTTTCATGGTTAACCTACACTAGATATGATATACCAGATTTCAAATACTTTTAAGCAATATACACTCTTAGTTTGCCTTTTAAGTAAGAGCTGAAATCCACAGTGTATCTAGAATTGCTACAATTTGCTGATGAATTATAGCATCTTAATGTATGGGAGGGGGAGAGCAGGAAGGTGTGTACACTAGAAGGAGTAGTCCATAGAGCAGTGGTTCGCATCAGCACTGCATACTAATACCACATACTAATGGCATTACATACTGATACCACAGGCCATTTAATTGGACTTTCTGGGCAATGGGCTCAGGCACCTGCATAGGAGTCAGAAGTCTCCATGGGTGATTCGAGAATGCAACTGAGGTTAAGGTTCACATTCATGTAAAAGATAGTATACCCTATCGTCCAAGGCAAACTGCAATGTCAGGAACAGAGTGAATATGACAAAGTATGGGAAAGGTGACTCAATGATTTGGTATATAACTGTGGAGAGTTGAAAAAAAGCCAAAATTAAGTAACCATCTTTCCAAGATTGTTGAGAACTCTGATGATTCCTCATTAATTTTAGTATATGGCTCAAGTGAAAAAGCAAGGCAGGAACATTCCAGAAATAGAAAAATCTGATAAAAATTAAGCAAGTTATATAAACGTGTGTCTCAAACACATTACAGTTTTTTTTAATTTTACCTCCATTACTTTTTTTTACAATATAATAATGACTAATATTTACTGAAGTTCTTATTATATACTAAAAGTGAGAGGAAAGAGTTAAGGATTCTCTTAACTCCTACAACCACCCTCAAAGGTGGTCACTACAATTACCCTCATTATATAGATAAGGGGCTCAGAGAGATTAAGTTACATAATCAATTAACATAGCATGAGGGCAGGGTCTAGGCTAGGATTCTGGGTTCTGAGCCGCTATATAATCAAGGTGTTATTGAGACAATGAATGAAGACAGGACTCCATGTGAGGAGGTGAGTACCCTACAGAATGATAAAACAATTGTTATTTTGCCAGTGTTGCAAACAGGAAAATGTGTCATGATGCCATAATTCACTCTCAGTACCAGTATCCACTAGACAATTCTATCACAATAAATATTAAGTTGAATGATGGACCCTAGAGGCAGAACAAGGAAGTGAAAAGAAGATCTGTCCAAATTTGGGTCTGCTCTACAAAGCATATTTGGTGGTTAATCATGTGTCAGTAACCTATGAATCAAGAATATCAATACTAAGGGGGAGGCTTTAAAATAAAAGACCGGGTGGGAGAGAGACAATCAGTGGGGGGGGGGGGGGGGGGGAGGAAGGAGCCGGAGGGAGGGAAGGGAAAGGGCACAAAATGGAATAGAAAAGAACACAAGGGACCATGGAGATGGATCACGGGTGAATTGGTGGTGGGCTACCCAAGGGGAATGCAAAATGTAAAAGACATAAATAACAATAAAAAATAACAATAAAAATATATATTATAAAAAAAATAAAAAAAAATTTACCAGCCCTTGGAAAAAATAAAATAAAATAAAATAAAAGACAAGAAAAGGCTCTCAACATTTAAAAATTATCTGTATATTTGATCTGTAATTATATTCAGTGAAATAACTTAAGATAGCTAGATATTTCCCATGTTAACTAAAATTAACATTCTGATTTTTCATAATATGAGTCTGAAATTTTAGGGTGGGGGAGGCCATACAAATACATAAGGACAACACTATGTGATAGATTTAGGTTAGCCCTAAATCCCAACCCTTAAAAAAATTACAGAGTCTGAAGTTGCTCCTCTGTCCCTAATAATTCTTTTAGTGTGTAAAAAATAAATCAAAGACAATAAACAGGAAAGCAATGACATAAAGAAAGTCACAGTAGAAAAACATTCTCAACTCTGCTGAGGCTGGGATGAGCCGGGAAGAATCAGAGCCCTCTCAATACCTAAGAGGCGACCTTGAGGTGTCACTGCACTGCAGGGGTAAGGAGTCAGACATAATATCTTATTTTCTTTTTAATTTAAGTTCCCTGGACAATTCAGCTGTAAAATAACAATTGCACTAATGTGATCCATTTTCCCTGCCCTTGGTAATCTGTCAATGGAATAAAATACTTACAAATGGAAGCACCTCTCTGTGGATCCAGGTGCATATGCGCTTACTTTTAAATGTATACGATCTGGTTTCCTTCCTTCCCTCACAAACTGTTAATATATTAGAAAACCAAACTGATTCCAGAGATCTTTTGTGAGTTACTGTATTGAATTATGGGGAGTTACATTGTCTTTTATCAGCTTCACATCTTATAAATTATCTGATACAATCCATAGAAGTGGAAAAGATCTTAGGCCTCTGGGAATTAAAAAATTTGTATTTTGTTTCTTTGTAATGCACATCCTAGATATATTACCCTCTGAACACACAAACACAGACTGATATCTAGCTCTTGAGGGAAGACCTATCAGGTTACTCTCTGTGCTTCAGATTCACCAGTATCCATTAATTTTTCTAATTTATAGAGGTTAGCTGAAACTGCAAATAGAAAGCACATTTATTACTGTTTTACAAGACCCTTATGAGTTAAAAGATAGTCTACATCTAGGCAATTCTATACTGATTTACATCACAAAAGGGAAGCTTTGCCATTTGCCCTTAAACTAAGTTCTGCACACTCTTGGTGACTGATTTTTACAGTGCCTGTTCACAGGCTTTATAATTTAAAGTTCCAACAAAGTCATCAGATGGTTTATTTAAATATGTTTTATTCCTTTTCTCATTTCCTTTTAATGAAAATGGCTGTAACCAGCTCAGTGAGTTTTTGTATGTCTTTTAAACTTACGAGTAGATACATTACTGAAGAAAAACCATTACATTTGGAGTGAATATTCCTGCTACCCAATAGCTGTGCCATCTTTGGAGATCGATTATCTCATCAATAAAATGAAGACATTGGAGTGGGGGATTTCTAAAGTTTCTCCTATATGAACAAAGAATTCAAATGTTCCCCCTCCTTTTCTTTCTCTTAGAACTGAGTCCACTGGGAACAAGAGTCCCAGTTGGACAGGAAGGGCTACTACTCCATCGTCACCTCGCCGGGCATCAACTTTGGGATCTTTGAACACACGAAGAACACCAGTCTTGGCTGGATCCCAATCCGCTGTGAAACACAGCAAGTCATTTAACCTCCTAATACTGCATTTCCTCAGCCTCACAAAAAAAGATTGAGCAAGCTGTTTAACCTCGAGTTCTGGCTTTTTCACTCACAGGGATAGCAAGAATCTTAAGATCTCTGGATGAAACTCACTGGCATTTTTGGACCTCCTGATCAGCATGATGCTAGAGGAATAAAAGCAAACAAGAACTTAAGAGCTGCAAAGTGACAAACATGATTGTCAGGGTGAAAATTACTCTTAGAGCACCTTCCACAATGAAACTCAGCAGAGTGGGTCTGCAAACAAGGAAAGAAAAAAGAACAGGAAGTCATACCTGTTCTGTATCTTTTATATGCCAGACCACTAGGTATTTTATATGCTTCTCTGCTACAAAGCCCCAGGCCTGGGGATTCTTGCCCAAAGAAATATGTTCTTCCTTGCTCACCTCCTTTCTCCGTGTTCAAATCCCACTTTGCCAACAGGATTATTCTTCTAAAACACTTTCCTTTCTAAGCTTCCTTCAGAGCTATTTTCCTGACTATACTTCTATCCACTCATTTGCACAATCTCCACGCTGCTCTCATCCCACTATTCTTACGGTAAAAGCTCAGAATTTCCAGTCCTATATACACGCCCAGCACGACCTATTTCCACACATCACTCAGGACTCCCCTCCGATGCCTGGAGGTCTTCCTCACTACCCCGTCAGGGACCAGGCAGCCCATCCTCTCCCCCTCACCATTCCTGGCCATCAACAGGGCATCCCCAAGGCTCAGGTCATATGGAAACCATCCAACACATTTTCAGGCAGACTGGAAGAAGTTGACTTACTTCTTAAATATCAGTCATTTTCTACCTTTTAAAAAGTAGTGCATTGTTCTATATGAAGATAAAGCCTCTAGAAAAATATATTCAAATCCTAAAGTTGATACTAACTATACTTCCACTAGTATGTAATAGGAAACAAATGTCTTGACCCATAAGAAAATAACGTATCATATTTATCTTTGTGTTGCTGATGCTAGTGAATTCAGCCTTCTGAATTCACGTTATTCCCATGAGTTATTTTATTTGAGAATGTACATTCACACACATTGTTTATTGCTTATAAAAGTAAGTTTTCCCACATGACAAAGACAAAAATCAAGATATAAAAACCCATCACCTCACTTCTCATGCCTGTATACTTATCTAGAAGAGATCTCTGAAATTAGTTGAATTATCTTCCTTTACATTAAGGATAGACCTTCCTAAGATGTCCAGAAAAAGCCTTCTTTCCAAGACCTATCACTTTGGCATGGAATATTTCCAAGCTGATAGCAACCAAAGCCTTGAAGACTCAGAAGAAACTTTTTATCACTACCTATAAGAATGAAAATTAGAAATATTACCCCAATTTAGGGTTATCTTGAGAAATAAGCTTTCGATTAGGGAAACCTATCTATATGGCAGCTGGGCTTTGTCATATCAGTCACCTTCTCCTCATCATGTGAGCCCCCTTCCCTCTCCTGGAAGTCCCAGGCCCCTGTCCCATTCCTTAGCACATGATATATACCCTCATGTCATTCTACATATTTTAGAATTTACATCCATGCAGATTTTCCATATGTATGTAATTAAATTTGTTTTTCTCCTACTAATATGTCCAATGTCAATTTATTGCTTGAACAGCCCAAGAAGAACCCAGAGGGATATGACAAAATTTCCTTTCCACCCCTGCAACATACATAAAAGTATGTGGTAATAATATGAAAGCTTGCTTCTCAATAAAAACCAAAACAAAGAAAAAGTACATGCCAATATGTCGCATAAAAATTCAAGCTGTATTTGAAATTTAATTTCCATTATAGAAATAAACTGTCTGATATGAAGCTGTGTCAGCAAAAAGGAACACTGAAATCACCATTCTGATCTGAATCCCCCCCTCTTCATGACAAGTACCGTAAGAGACTGGGGTCAACATTTGTTTGTTTTTGCATCTCTAACACATAGCAAAACTCTTGGTACAAAACAAATGACTTGAGAAGACAGGAGACCTTTAAACCAGACTCTATAGCAAGCTGGTTTCTGTTGCCCACCTGCCTTGGAGACAAGCTCCACTGTTCTGATAGCAAAACATTCACCCTTGGGGGACCATCTCTTCCACTCAACCCAGGAAGGTCTTTGATCAGGGCACTCAAGGAACCAAGTCTCCAACTAAATGGTTTTGATTCTGAGATGCTGTCATGATGTCAGAGTTCCCACAGATGAAGGATGAAGTGAAATCTGGACCCATGTTAGAACCCCAGGTGCCACAGGAGAAGCAAAGCCAGAGGAAACCCACAGTCCTGAGTACAAAGTGCTCGGGCTTTCTAGATTTCCAGCACAGTCAATAGAAAACTCACACCAATTTGTGCCTGGTTGCCTGTTTTCCTAGTGCAAGAGTCCTAATATAGACTTAACAGACTATAAGAGTGTGCCAAGTGAGGATTATGCAAAAACAGATGTAAAAATTGGTGCGCTGGAACAAGACTCCTAGTGATGAGGCTGCGGGCACAGGATGGCACTCCCTGGGATCCTCACTGCCTTCAGCATGGCACACAGGCCTGGCTCCGTGTCCTTGGCCGCCCATACAAGACTCGTCTCCCATCACTACACGCATTCACAGGCACAAGGCACACACGGCAGCCATGGAGCCCTCGACAGATGCCAAGTCCTCCATGGAATTTCTCACCCTGGTGCCTTTGCTCAGACCACTTAAAATTCTCTTTTATTCCTTCATCATTAGTCAAAACCCCACTTGAGTATTCCCACCTTTGAAAGAGGGAAGATCCTCTCTGTCAGAATGAGTCATTCCTTTGTTCTCACAGTATTTTGTTTAATATCTTAAAGCATTTACCAAGCTCATTACTCAGCTCCTCTCACTGACAAATGGATAATAATGGCCTTGAATTTGCTCAGTAAGCCTGTTCCATTTAAAGCAGCATTTTAAATAGACAAATACCAGCAAAACAAGTCTTTTTCTCTCTAAACATAGTGGTGGGTTTTATTTTTCAACTACTTTTTGAGCAGTGGTGATGTTATATTTTTGTTCTTATCTTAAGCATTATAGCCATTTTATAATATTTATAATTATAGCCATTTTCAAAAATTAAACCTAAGTTGAGGGCAATTTTGGGGAAGTTACTGTTTTGGACCAGTTATCAGGCTTTCATAATTTTTTGATCTGCATACAGAGTAAGAAGGAAATTTGTGTTGCATGCTTCCAAAATACGCATGCATTTCCCACTCAGTTTTGTTATTTAAAAAGGCTGAGGTTCTAAAGAGTCATGTGATTCAGACCTTGTAGTTGCTATGCTCACTGTTGCCTGTTTTTTTTCCCTTCCTATTTGTGTAAATATATATGTAAAATATGTACTATATTATTATTTATATGTATATAAAATGCTATCCACAATTTGAACAATTTGGTACCATTCAAATTGACATAAAATATGTGATTTGAATAAGCTGGTAATATTTTAACAATATTATACATTGTTAAAAATAGAAAAAAAACAGGCCCTAAATGGAGTTCTTCATAGTGGATCCCCATCCAGGTTTTATAAGTTTCAAAGACTCCCAAAAGTGTAATCTTAAACCAATCAAATTAGAAAGTCCTAATTATCAGCAGTGAGATGCCCTCCAACCCCTTTTTCTGAGGGGAGGCGGCTCTACCTGAAATAATATTTTCTTTTGCTAATAGCCAGCTATCCTTCAGTCTATAAAAAAGCTGCAGGATGCGACTAATTTCTGAAATAAAGCCATTTAAATCTCTAAATCTGTGAATTTGTTTTTTAACAATAGCACCTGATTTTGTTATCTATACATTTTAACCACGGTCGTCACTGTATTTTTTTTCAATTTATTTATTTTTCTTATATTGTTATTCATTTTTGTGCAATAAATTAATAAATCCCCATAAATCTCCCAGCGCCTCATCAAGCATGAACCATCACTATAGGGCCTTATTTTTAAAATCATATCAATAACACTGGTCAACACTGAGATCATTACTGACTTAAAAAGGTCCTAATCTGTAGTATTTTGGAGTGCTGAACATAAATACAACCCTGAAATTTTTTTATTAGCTCTCGTGTTGAAGATATTTCATATAATTCATTTTATATGATTCACCGTGTAAATTTATCCAGTAGGATTGCAACATCCTAAAGCAGCCTAGAATGATGTAATATTGCATCGCATTGCATAATACCATCATGTACACATCATCCAGAGTTGACTGCATCATTTTCTGGTATGATGCAATACGACTGCCAGGCGGTTGCTGAAGTAAGCTGATGTCAGCAGTGCACTAGATAAAGCCCTGTCGGAAAGATTGAGCACTGAGACTATTTCAGACTTTGTGTGAGACAGCTTAAGCTACTGTTCTATAGAACTGTTATTATTTTATCCATTTAGGCACAACACAGAACAGTAATGCCTTGAAAGTGCGTTAATAGCGTGGACAATTTCTGCTCTATTTGTGGGGAAGTGACATTTGCCAACCAGAAGAAAAGTATTACTTCTCAAGTGAAGAAGGCTTATCATCCTTACTTGGGATGCAAGGCTGGTGACCAAGACAAGCCTTGGGCCCTGCAGAGACGCTGTGCTTCATGTACAACACAGCTTTCACAGTGGTTCAATGGCAAAAGACCACCAATGCCGTTTGCAGTCTCCATGGTGTGGAGAGAGTCAAGCAACCACATAAAAGACTGTTACTTCTGCTGGTTCCTCCTCTTTCCGGTGGAATAACGAAGCAAAAGAAGTAGAGAATAATCTACCCAAACATTCCGTCTGCATTGAGATGACGGGTTCAACAATTTGCCGCAAGGTTATGCAAAACAAGCCTGGAATACTTTTCGCTTATTGTCTACAAACTTTCTTGGGAATGTTAGGGCAGAAAACTACAAGGAACTAGTAGAAGACATGCTGATGCAGCATCAGAAACTTGGTTGCAATATGTCTCTAAAGATCCACTTCCTTCATTCCCATCTGGATTTTTTCCCTGAAAACTGTGGTAGGTTAGTAATGAACATGGTGAATGTTTTCATCAAGATATTGCATCAACGGAACAAAGATACCAGGGAAAATGGTCCACTGCAATGCTGGCTGACTACTGCTGGACACTCCCCAGAGATGCTCCTGAACAGCTGTATAAGAGACAAGCGAAGAAATCTAAGAAGTAGTCCATGACTTGATTTTTTACAGGTATTAACCATAGGCCTATTACTATTGGCATGCATTTCGTGATGTAAACATCCATTTATTGCAGATTACAAAAAAAAAAACTAGAGCCAAAATTAGAATTTGACTGTCATATTCGTGTTGAACCCATACAAATTGATAGGAAATGACTAATTTTATTTCAGTAACATGACTTTTGTAAACATTTGTTGACCAGTGTAATTACTGGGAAAATATCACTGGAAATTTTTAGGTTTATGTAAAGACACATTTTCCATTTCAGATTTCTTAAAGAATAACACATTCAAAATGCTAGACTTCCAAAGCAACGAACTCAATGGCCTTTGTCTACAGAAAAATGCCAAGGGCAGAGGGGAGGCAGTACCCTTGGGCCAGGAGCTGGCCTGTCTTCTCCCTAGTGTGCTGCCTTCTGGGCAGGGAAAGGCTTTACATGACCTCCCAACATCCAACTAGAAGATCTCAGCCTCCCTTCTTGACCCAAGTATGCTGACCAGGATGCTTCCCCAGGCCCCTAAGTCATTCAGTCCTCTGCAAATTCTCGATGTGGGTGCCCTTTCTAGACACGAAGTTTGCATGAACGTTATGCAAATTGTTTTCCCCCCTTCCTATATAGTTGGGGTGTGATAAACAAACAACTTCTTTGAGAACAGTGTCCTCAAGGTATGGTTAGCCTCACTAAAAACAGGAAAACAGAATAAAAACTATGTGGGGAGCAGCAAGGGTGCTGGAAACTCACAGGCAGTGGGCACAGAGGTGCTGCCTTCCCCAGGAGCCTGCCCCTCGGAGGGCAGGTGTGGGCTACCAGGATCAGGAAAACAGCCATAATCCCATTGCTGGGAACCAGGGAGAGGGAAGAAAGAGGAGGCCTGGCCCATCTTTTTAGATTTGTGCTCCTTTTTCAGCAGGGAAAGTTTCCACAGGGGGCTCTCCACGACAGGCAGAAGGAAACTCACAGCTCATTAATGGCCAGCCATTCACCAAACAACAAAGGCCAAAATGTAGGCAACTGGTGATTAGTCTTCCCGGCTATAATTTCACTCTATCTGGGGGCATTAGGCAGGAGGTGGGAAGAAAGAGGCTTGAACAATGTGTCCAGAAATGCAATTACTCAGCCAGAGGGCATTCAGCCCTACAGAAAGTGTCAGGCTTAGGGGTAAAGGTCTGGAGCAATTACCTCTGCATTTTTAAAAAATGATAAATGCACTCACAGTAACAAATGCAGCACTAAATGCTTATTAATGTTACATTTCACATAATCTTGACAAGAGCCCAGTGAGTGCCTACACTCATCCCCATTTTAGGGATAAGGCCTTACTGCCATCATTTTACAGATGAAGAAACTAAGGTTCAGAGCCATCCATGCCTCTCCAGACATCACACAGCTGGTGATTTGAAATCTAAGCTTCTGGCTCCAATTCCAGGCTCCATCAAGGTACAGCATACCCACTTCATTACAGAAAGTGTGAAAGGGTTTTTGTTGACCTTTCTGATATGGCAAGAATACTCATGTCTTGTGGGCTCTAAGTTGTTATTTAAAAGAAAAATTATCTCAGACACATCTAATGGTAAAGCTCCCACTACACATTGGATTTCTAGAACAGTGAAAAAATATTCTAAGGTTTTTGAGAAGTCATCTTATTATTATATATATTCATGTACTCTTCAACAATGCTCTTTGCCCAGATGTTCTTTGAGCAAAAAAGCAAAAACATTCATTTAAAAACACAATTTTAAAAGTGCAGTTTTGTGTGGACTATAATTGGGTCCTTTTGGTGAAACGAGAACTGGAAACAACCAGAAGTCACTGGCTGCCCAACATTTTTTTCACCCAGGTCCAGAATCAGTGCAGATTTTATGTATTAAACATAATTCCAAAGCCTGGAGTAAATGACATTTACAGTAGCAAACAAAAATGTGTTGTTCTTTCTCATGAGAAAAGAAGCTTTTATGTTATGAAACAGCATGCATTTGCCAAATGACTTTGAGTTAGTCTTTACAAAATGTTAAAAAAAAATTCAAAAACCAAGAAAAACACTTCATGCCAGGAATCTTATAGGTTTGCCAAAATGCATACTACAGTAAAACTTGCTGATACCTTCTACAACTTCCATCAGACATTCTGTGCAAGACACATACTGAAAAGTTTCTGTGCTCATGGGCTGCTGTTTGGTACCCCAACATTTTGACTTCCATGGCACAGTTTAATACATATTAAGGGACAGTTCTGGTTCTTCTACCATCTGTTTATGCCAGCTGTGCTAATTAAAAGTATATAATTTAATTAACTATTTCATAAGTTGAAGAAAGATAAATATGAAAGCAACAGTTTTCAATAGACATTAATGTAAATGATTTGGAAATGTTCCATAAAGATAGGTAACTAACATAAGTTGTTATTGAATTACTTGTTCCCAAGACACTGGGAGCAGGGGTGTGAGGTCTGTTAAAAATTTAAATGGACTCTGCTCTCAGATTTATTCAAAGGTATCTAAGGTCTCATTCAATTTTCAAGAACTGAAACTAGCGACTGAGGGACTCTACATTGTGAATGTGGTTTATAAAAGAGAGATAAGGTAGAACTTTCATCTTACCACATTCCAAGAAAAGACTTTGGCTCCATATCAAACATTTGGTGAATCAAAGTGTGTTTAAAGTTTTAAATTAAAATCTACTGTAATTTTTTCATGATCCTTTCAGGTAAGACTTTTGGTCCCCAAATAAACTACCAAATGAATTACATTAAGAGTATATCTACTCCAGTTCTTATCACAAGCAACTTTTTAACACTATCACAGTTCACCTTCCAGGGCTACCGTTATTTTAGCCTCTACTCTATCCCTCTAGTCATCATTTGATAAAAGTTTTTCAATAGGATACCAATATTATCATCCAAGTAGGTATTTCACTTAACCTGTTTATTAAGACTGACTACAAAATGTAAAAATTGCATCACTAGACAGAGGGCAATGCACTGCATTCTCCCCAAATGGACCGTGATCTGTCCTCTGCACCACCAGCATCAGCTCCTCAGACAGGCAGCTTTCTACAAAGTACAGGTATTTCCTCTAGAGTCCAGCTTCCGCAGCACAAATTGCACATATTGGGGGTTCAGGAACAAGGAAATACAATTCTATTATGAGGAATGAAACGGATTATGGCCAGGTCAGGGTCAGCAAGCACCAAGCACATGGGACAAAGCAGTCATACATTTTTCTTTTTTGATGCTTATGCCTCTTACCCCTTTATTTCAGTTTGTTCATCACCACAGTGATACAGAAATCATTGATTTTGTCCTGCTCTTTCACACACATGGCTTTAAGTAGGTAACGCAACTCTAGCTCTCTATATAAAAAAGGACCTCTCAGTTTCTACATGTTGCCTTATAATATACTTTTTCATTTACTATTTCAACGGCCCTCAGAAAACTATCAAGTAGGCACAGCATGTGCTGTTCTGTCTGGTTTACACATGGGGTAGCTGAGCCTTGCATAACTGCCCAAAGCTGTGCAACAGATTGGGGGGTGCAGCCAGACTTAGAACCCAAGTTGTAAAACCCTACTTTCACTACATGACTAGTCTTACTTTCCAAATACATCAAATCATGCCACATTCTGACATTGAATTTTAATCAAGTTAAAGAGCTCTTACATAGATCTAATAGCTGTTCTGGCTCACTAGGCTAAGTACAGACAGCATTTGATCATCACTACAGTACTTTGCTAAGGACTTGCCCAAGCTCACCCATCTAAGCGGGAGAGCTGGGACTTGGTAGGGGCAACAGAATGACTGAGCTTTCAACTGCTATGCTGTAAGGCTGACCAAGCTTATACATGCATTTAAGAAAGAAACGTTTTATCTTCTGATCATATTTAATTAGTACAGGTAATTATCCAGGTAATTTGTAGACGGTGTTTTCTTGTATTGCTCTCTAAAACAATGAGCAGTGAGCCTGAAATTTGTGCTGATAAACTGAATTGGAGGCTTTTTGGGAAAACGCAAAGGTTTATATAAGAGAACTGAGGTTGAACCTGAGATTCAGCATTTGTGAAAACTTGAACTGAGAATGAGGTTTGTATGGTAAAGGCTCAAACACATGCTTCTTTTCTTCTATATACCTTGTCATAGCAAATGACTTTACTGAGTTAGGTGTTTTATTCAAAATGGATCTACGGCCATTGATAGCCCCAATGTCAGGAAATCAGAGGCTACCACCATTAGAAGGTGAACAAGAAGCTACAAGTTAGGAAAATGATTTGCTTGAAAATTTACCACTAAATATTGCTTAAATAAATTAAATCTGCTTGTAAAGTTGAACAAATTCTTCAGGGTGAGAAGACTTAGAAGCTTTGATATTCACGGAATTTTAAAAAAAATGTAAAATTCCCTTTTGATAGGAACTTTCGGTACTCTGCACTTTTGAGAGTCATTTCTTAACTACTTCTGTGAGGTGCTATGGAGGAAACATGAATTTTTGAAGTAAAGAGATCAGGGCTTTACATTACAGCTCTGATTACATATTAGTTAAACTATCTCAGGCACACTGATGTTCAAAGAGGTTAAATTACTTTGCTGTCAATAAATCTGGACTAAGGCTGCTTACCTCCTGATGTCAGCCATGAGAAATGAGTGAAATAACATAACGAAACCACTGGGCAAATTGCCACACAGTTGGCATTCTATAACTGTTTTACCACTCTTCCTCACTTAGTATTCAGAAAAAAATGTCTCCTACAACTCTAGTCTCTCTCAATGAGCAAAAGTGACTGACAATTAAAAGATACTTTTGCCTACACTTGGGTCTTAAAGGGAAACAATGTAAAAGTAGTAACAGCTTTACTAAACACCTATTATCGTACCAGGTACTCTCTTTTCTAATATTCCATTTGACAGGTAAATAAGCAGATTTACAAAAATTCAGTAACCAGCCCGAGTCCAGTCTGGCAAGGTGACTCCATAGCTTGCTTCTGTAACCACTAACCACCTGCCTTCCACTATACTGTGGGGGTGAGGGTCTGACATTGCAGAGAAATCAATGGAAACCCCAAGAAAAAAAGCAATGATCTAAGTCAGCATTCCTTGAACTGCCACCATCTCATCCCATCATCTGGAACACTCCTCAAAAACCAAAAACAAACAATCAAAAAAGCTCCATACAGAATTAGGAGTTTTACTTCTTATTGAGGCTACTTCTTTATACTGACAATTCAGACATAAGTTCACTGAAGTTATGAATCACATCTTAAAGACTTTTGTGTCTGTTAAGCATCGTCATGAATTCTTGATTTAACACATGATTTCGCCTGCAGCTTGGCTCACTGTTAACTCCAGTATACACTCCATAAATAAAATGCTTGAATTCTGATGTCAACATATAACAGAGGAAACAGACACTGATTTGGAACATGAGTGAGGAAAACAAATGCTGTAGAAATTTCACATTCCTAAGTAATAATGGAAACAAAAGAAATAAAAGCATCTAAGAAAACGCTATATTTTTCTTTCTTTTTAACCCTGCATGCTATTCAACTAAAGGGTACGATGGCTTAGAAAACATTATCCACTATTATCCTTCAGAGATGGAAGACCTGGGGTCAATTATGACATCTCAAATTACCCAATCATTATTCTTGTTGAGTAATTCAGATGACACCACCTAAGATGCAGTGCCAATTATATACAAGATGACAGATGTATAACTAAAAACTGCAGATCTAAAGAGGGAGTCAGATGGAGTGATAAAGGATTCAGAAAAGAATATTTGGCAATACAGGGAATCAAATAGAAACAACACTAATTAATTATTTTATCCATCACAAATTCTTCGGCTTCATTACCAACAAAAAATTAGATACAAAAATAGTTCTACTTAATACAATATGATTTCATTATTGCAGAAATCCTTCCTAAAAGGGCATTGAAGCATTTCACATGCCAAGCATTAAACCTCAAAGTAGGGTTTGGGCCAACTAGTGTGTTATAATTATAGCTTTATGGTTCACCACAATACCCATACTGCAGAGCATGAAATCATGCTGCTCTCTTGAGGAAAGATTCCTTGTCTTAGAAGGCAAAGCTAACAAACTGCACAAAGTGTCTCAAAGTCATCTTTCAAACCTTTGCGAAGTCGTTGGGATTTGCTCTGAAGTCACATTTTCCTTCACATCTTTCTGCCAAAAAGTGATTATGTGCCTCAAATTTATCACTATAATCCTTAATATCTTTAAAATTCTCCTTGGTGCCTGACCTATTTAGATACTTTCAATGTGAACTCAGAATAAAAGACAATGAATATTCTTGGAAGACTGGTTTTGTTAAGAGGTTGGTAAAAGGTAAGAGGCAAATGCTAAAAATCTAACACAATCCTATGCATCAGGTGGCCTATAATGGTTTGCATCTCACAAGAACCAAACCTTTCAGGGCTTATTCTTTTTCAGCACTCCCTTCTAACCCCCCCACTCAGATCTGCAAAATGAAACACCAACAGGAACACCTGACAAATAAAAGCTAACCCTGTCATCACACTTACTGCTGGCAGAGACCAACTGAGTATTTGGGGAAATAGCCAAGTGCCAAACTCTACATATTTCACTCTAACTTACAAAGCTTTTCAAACACAACTTTGAAAAAATGAGTCACTATTGGGGGAAGAAGGGCTAGCATGAATCATACCAGAAATTTTGTGAGAATAGATTTCAGAGAATGAAATAGTGTCCAGAGTTCAGAATTAAGAACAAGTGGGGCAGCCACTCCACCACATTAGACGACTCCGTGCTGCCCTCTCCACGGGCCCTCCTCTGCCCACTGCAGCCGCCATTCAGCAGCTGGTAGGGAGACGGTGCTTGAAGAGCAGTGATGGCTTTGACACACCTATGAAGGAACTAAGAGTGGGAATGCCTCTGAGAAAAAAGGTGCATTCTTCAAACCAGATTATGTCATCACTCATGGCAGCAAAATCCTCAACTTAAAAACTGAGAGCACTTTGAAAACACAATTTTTATGTCATCTGGGAGAAGAGAAACTGAAGAAACTACAGCTGGTAGAAAAATGCAGACTGTCTACAACTTTACAAATGGCACATTGGTTCAACATCAAGAAGAAGATGGGAAGGGAAGTACAGTGAGAAAACTAGAAGTGGGAAATTAGTGTCAGATTGGTGTGAATAGCATCTTGTCCTATGCATCTGATATTCTGGAATGGGTCTATAAAATTGTAGAGCAAATATTCCACCATCATAGATAGGAATGAGCCCTGAGGATGAACAATTCAAGAGCACTCTCCATACTGCCTTTTTTTTTTCAATATTGCACTATCTTTTTTTTTTTAAAGATTTATTTTTTATTTATGCATACAAGCTGGGGTACAGGCCAGAGGCGTGGGGTGGCGAGATGGTTCACCAGAGACAGAGTGGGGAGCAGAACAGGCAGATCAGAAATACACTGCTGAGGGGAGCAGAGGGCAAGGCAGGAGAGGTCTGCCGCGCCATGTGGGATTCTCCCCGGCCGGGTGTCGAACTCGCGTAGCCGCTGCCGACAGCTCCACAGCTCAGTGCTCAACCACTGCGCCACCGGGGAGGCCCTCAATATTGCACTATCTTTATCACAAATATTTTACATACAGCTATTTCAATGTTGATTTCATTAGACTCATCCCTTTGGATGTGTGTGCTATTAAAAACAAAACCATTAAGCAATTAAAACTCTTAGGTTAAGAAAATGCCATTCTATGTTCATGACCTTAAAAACAGATCATTCAAACTCACACATGGTTTGTAGTTTGGGTTAGCTGATTAGCTGAATCTGCATGTTTGAAGGAAAAGAATGAATTAGAGTGAAATGTCATTATTCATTTTCCTGATTAGATGGCAGTTTTGTAGATGAATATTTTAAAAATTTGAATAAAGAAGTTTCTCATCCAACTTCTGTACACATTCTACCAAAAAATTTGAAAACCACTGGGTACACAAATGTGATTATCATCTAGTAAACATATTATTTACTAGTTTTGATCATTTCACTGTCATTATGAACACGTTACTTTAACCTTTATGTTAACTTAAAAGGATAAATTAACTATAACAAATAACATTTTAAAAAAATAAAGCAAGCATCTTCATGAATTCCTATGAAAAGCACACAGGAGAAATACAAGGATATGACAGGATAAAATAAAGTATCTTAAAACCTCCCACTAGTACACTGACTCTTAAGCATAACCCAGCACATATGTCATGTCTATTGCCAACTCTTTTGTGAAAAGTCCATTCCTCCCAAGCAGTGAGACATGGCCACCTTCTCACCCGATACACATCACTGCCCCTACTGACCTCAACCATGTGAATCCCTTTGCCATAACTGTCATGGTTCCCTACAGTACTAGCTGAAGGGGCTGCAAGAGGTACCTCCATTCTTTCTGGGGGACACTCACTAAAAATTTCCTTTTTAAATTTTATTTAATTTTAATTTTGGAAGTTACATTTCTCTCTTTCATATTTGCACATGTTCCACTCACCCTCCACCAAACCACCATGCCATTACCTCATCCCACCTTTCCCCTTCCCTCCTCCATCCACCTGTTCCCTCTGGTAACCAACCATAATAAACTAGGAAGAACAAGGCGAAAGACAGATAATTTCTTCTGGGAGTTTTGAATCTTATAAATAAGGCACTACAATTTAACAGGGAATATAAAAAAGTCACTTTCCTGTTTAGTTTTAAATTTGAGTATTTTAACATACTGTATGAAAAAATAGGTTTTCTGCCAAGGGAATATTGTATTCTACATTCCCCTCTTTGACATATTAGCATCCATGATTCCATCATGTACAATGATTCATTAAAGCTTTATTTTTATGCCATACTGAAATATAGACCAACACCACCTTCATAGACTAAAACATTAAGTAGTGATTCTAGAAGCATAATTTACCTGTAACATTTGCCAAAATGTACAAACTCATATCACTTGGATAAGAAATTAGGCAAACAAAATGAATGTCACATTGAAGTTATATTTTTATAAAGATGAACTGCAAAGACAAAAATGCTCAAATATACTCTTGGCTCAAAGGGACATTAACTTGGGCACTGCAGAACCAGCGCACCCAAATAAGCCAGTTTTTACCTCTCCCAGCAACAGCTAACACCATGTCATTGTTAATGATACATGATGCATTAGCTCTTTGAGGAGACCCAAAGCATGTGCTGACTTTGCTTTTTTTCTCCTGAATTGAAGAGGCCCTTTCAGAGTCCCCAGAAGCAGTGTTAACATAAAGGTGAAACTCCCCTCCTCTCCGTGTGGATTCCCAATGCACTCCAAAACACATCTGATAAGCCCACGACTCAATTCTGTGTCCCTGTGCAAGTTAGTGCCTCCCCACACCACGCTGTGGCTAACCGCTGAGCAGTCATCTGAGCTGCCCTATCAGGTCAGGAGGTCCTCTCACTGGCACCTGCCCAGAGGAATCAGAGACACTCCTTCCACACATGCAGTGTGCACTGTATCACTTGGCACTAGCATCACTTAAGATGTGGCAACTCTGCTTTTTCCAACTGCTTGCTAGTGTCTTGAAGATGGACTGCTTTGCTAGGTATAACACATTACTGCATATATGGTGGGTCCACAGTAAATGTCTGATTGATTTCATTTTGCAAAATAGTTCCCACATTTAAATAACCCAGACTCAACAAATCTAAAAGTAGGTATAACCCTTCAAACCTTTCCCTTCAGACTCCTAAATCCATAAACCTTAATTGGCAAAATAGCAACTTAATTTATGTATCCTCTATTATAGAAAAAAACATGTTACCACTACTGAGCACTTGTAATGGGTCAGGCACATTCAGAATGCTATTTAAGTCCATGGTTTCCACTTCACCTCAAAGCTTCTTCCTTAGAGTTTTCCTTCAATTAAATAGCAGCTCCTTCAAACCTTCCTCATTTCATTCATAGCACTTTTCACTATCAGAAAGGATAAATTATATATTTGCTTATTATCTGCCTTCCCCCAGTGGAATTTAACCTTCACGAGAGCAGTTACCTAGTCTTACTGGGAACTGTATCCTCCATTCTAGAAGACACAAATTTCTCAGATGAATGAATGAGCACTTATGCTTTCCCTGACAAGTCTGGGTTAGATGTCGCATTACATCTTCATACCAGTATCTTGTACTTAATCTACCACAGCACCTATCACATTATATTGTATTGTCATTCACTGATCTTTTCTTGGGGCAGTGTCAAGTCTAAGTCACCAACTGTATGCCTTGCACATAGTAGATACTCCCTATATTTGAGTAAGTTATTATATCAAGGCATTTTACAGAATGCTAACTAGTCCAGAGGATGAATGGTGATATACATACATAGAATATGAGGCTCAAGAAAAATACAGAAAAACAATCTTCTAAAATTTAGTTCATAAATGTTTAACAGCATTCTAAGCAAACATTTCATTATAAAATGAATGAAATTGGTATTTTCTCATAGTTAAAGAGTCTAACATTATCATCTTGTTTAGGCAAGTGAATAAACAGTTATTAAGAAAGATGTGCTAATTTAAAGAGCAAAATGGTATAGAAAGGAAAAGTGGGGCAGTTGCTAATCCAGTGTCCTTAGTGAAATGGAAGAGTACAAGGAGGAAAAGACTTGATTTTAAGGGAACTTCTGTTAAGAACAACTACAAACCAAAATGTAGAACAAATGCATAATGGGGTACAGGACACAGGATGGGTTATTAGAAGATAGAAAAGCAAACACAAATTGTTTGAATATTTTAAGACCTCTGCGATAAGAAAACAATTGTTTGTTGAACTACAGTATGCAAGAACTATACCGGTACCTGAAGGGAAGGGGCATTCCCTTTGGATAAAAGGGGTCAACTGTATGATGGGTAGAAACTAGAATTCTAGGGACTCCCCGGTGGCACAGCGGGTTAAAGTGCATCGCTGTGGAGCCGTCAGCAGCGGTGACATGAGTTCAATGCGTGGCTGGGGAGATTCCCACATGGCGTGGCAGACCTCTCCTGCCTCACCCGCTGCTCCCCTCAGCAGTGTATTTCCGTCAATCTGCCTGTTCTGCTCCCCACTCTGTCTCTGGTGAACCCTCTCGCTGCTCCACGCCTCTGGCCTGCACCCCAGCTTGTATGCATAACATAAATTAAAAATAAATAAATAAATAAGAAACTAGAATTCTAGTGATAACAGTGGAAACTACTTGGTGATTAAAAAAAACTCACAAACTCATGGCAACAAGGATGGATCTGGAAGAAATGATGCTAAGCGAAGTAACTCAGAATGAGGAAGACAAATACCAGATGGTGTCACTTACAAGTGGAATTTAGAGAAATCAAACAAAGCATCAAATAAAACCAAACTTAAAAACTAACCCTTGAAAGCAACCTTGATAGTCACCCAAGGGTGGAGCAGGAAGGGGCAAGAACAAAGTGGGGAGGACGCACAATGGACTATGGAAGTGGAATATGGGTGCTGTGTTGGTGGGTGCACTACGGTAATAATACATAAAAGGGGGTACCCTCCACTCCCAAAATACAAACAGTGATGCAGAACAGCATGACATCAATAATAAAGTAAAAAAAAAATTGTAGTGGTGAACACGAGGTGGTGCATACAGACGTCGACTTAAAAGGCCGTACACCTGAAACCTAATATTGTCCAGTCCTCACTTATTGATTACTTGAATAAAATAAACAAGTACAGTCAGCATGGATTTTTTTTTTTAAAGCAAGTAATTATAGATGCTAGCTAGGCACCTAGGTGAAGAAGTGTATAGAGCTGTTTTAGAAGTGATGAAGCAACTTACAAGACCAATAAAACCAAAAATTATTGACACATAAGCCCAAGATACACACACAAAACAACTGCTTCTTATAAGTGACTGAAATGTTCAAGATATGTTCAGTTATCTTGTCAACACATCAAGCACTGCCTTATTTAATCTGTTTATTTCACACAATAGTCCCCACCACAGGAATGTCTCAAAATATTTTGAACACCAAAGTACCATTCAGAAGAGACTGTTTTCAAGCCATGTAATTCTCATTTCCTGAATTTCAACATTGTATCACAAGTCCTCATTGAACAAGTGCCAAAGGAATTCCTTAAATCATGAAATAATTAGAGACTGGACAATATTTTGTCTCTATCAGTTTCCTCAAAAGGCACGCAAAGCTTTTATAGTCTTTTCCAATCTGAACTCTTCATCTCCTCACTTTGTTTCAACACTTGTTTACACAAGATGACTCATGAACTGAAACTAATATAACCTAGTATTAGTTGGACATTTTATTTTTACATATTGCCATTAGCTGACACTTAATGATTGTTATTAACATAGTTAGCAAACCCGTAACGCCTTCTTCACATTCTCTTATCAGAAAGATGTACCTACATTTTGAGTTTAATTTGCAAACATATGACAGAAAATTTTTCCATCCTCTAAATCTTTCATCCTCTAAATCAACAACATTGCCTTGGTTTATCATACATGAATGTATTAATCCTGCTATACCAGCACCTTGAAGACAATCAGTGAGTTGCTTTTCCCATGTTGAGAGATGGCTCAGCATTACCAACTTGCTCATGTGACATAACAGCTGAAATTCAAAGTATATCCCATTCTCAGGATCGGCAAATTCTGTATTTGCAAATTCGCTCTCTTGCTAAATTTCCTGTGAGTCCCCAAACCAACATTCATGGCACTTTTGTGGTCATTCAATAAATGAAGAGAAAATCTGAATGATCCAACACAGGGAGAAAATCTGAATGATCCAACAGGCACATTTCCAACTGAGGTTGAGCAAAGTGATGGTCTGCCCTCTTGTTCCAGCTCTCACACTTCTGCATCTAATTAGTGCCATTTTTGTTATTGTTGGTTCTCTACAGCTCCGCTTACAATGGCCCCAGAGCATACACTTAAGTGTCATCTAGTGTCCCAAAGTTCAAGGAGGTTATGATGTGCCTTATGGAGAAAATACATGTGTCAGATGCACCTTGTTGAGACATGAGTTACAGTGAGTCCAATGGGAATGAATCAACACTCTATAATAAATAAGATGTCTTTACACAGAAACACATAAAACAAGACTCTGAATGGACTGATTGATGGAAGTTGTGACCACAGGCTCATAGCATTCCAACATGCCTTTCCCGAGGAGCAACAGATCAGTATTTGCTGACTCAGTGTTATGGTGACTTTAAAGAAAGTGGCTCCTGTGAGCATCAATTGTACCATTCCTGGTTGAAAGTGCTCGAAATCTTGTGATTGTTCCACAACAATCCCATGACTTTCCTAGCTCTACTCCCACAAGAGGTTCAGTCCCACCCACACCCCTTTCCACCACTCACATTGCCCACTAAATTTTGGACTTTCTCCTGGATTTTGTGGCATGCAATCTAATTTCTAGGTGAAAATGAACTAGGCTCTTTTCTACCTCAAACATAATGACCAATTGTCCTGCCCCCTTAAGAAAATGATCAAGTTGGTGTAGAAGCAACCTGTTTGGACCTTGATAATTCTGTTGGTTCAAATTTTGGTGGCCACTTGGGAAACCGGGACTTTCAAGGGCTCCGGTGGGAGGACTTGAAGCCAGCTCTGCAGTGTGGCACTTGGATACAGGGCTGGAGCAGAGCTTTTCAAATCCTCTGTTGCACCTAACACTCGCCAAGTCACCCAATGTCCCAGATATCACGGTCTGCATTCCCTGCTTCTCATCTTTTGTCTCGGTCCCACTTCTCCAGGCAGTGTTTCCCCAAACTAGACCACTGACATGGCCTCCTCGCAGGCTACAGTCCTCCCCTCCCACGTTAACATCAACCCAGGGGCAATGGCCCAAAACACAATGTTATACAGTTTTATTATATTGTTTCATGAAAAGCTAACTTTCTCTTTCTCCACATATTCCTACCATTGCACCTAAGTTCACTCCCCCTTCGAAAGTTCCTACTATATTCTGACATTATTCTCATTACCCTGGCACTGTGATTGGTTGTCACTCTTGCTTTTCTGTTGCTGTTCTGTGTGTGTGTGTGTGTGTGTGTGTGTGTGTGTTTGGTGTGTATGTGTGTATGCTTGGTGTGTGTGTGTTTGGGGTGTGGTGTGGTTGTTGTAATGATGGTGGTAGGTGAGAACAGTCTCTCAAGCAAAACGAGTCTCCCTAGTCATAGCCCAACTCACATTCCATGTCTTCATGAACTCTTCCCAATGCCTCAGAGCCATTATACAATAGAAACAGTGCAAAATTGCATGTGTCACTAAATTAGTCTAACCACATCAGCATGAAAACTGCAAAGACAACTGGATTTAAAGCCAAGTAATCAGTGAAGACTAGGCACCTCTTCAAATCAATTTCCATTTCATGACTAAGGAAAATTTTGGAATTTGGAAAGAAACACTATTGATTTTTAAAACAGGTAGTTTTTCAATAAATTAATTTAACATCATACTTTTGGCAACACTTGCATTAGCCAATGCATAGGAACATTTACATTTTTATAAGCTATCAAAATTCTAAATGTAGTCCAATAAATCATTCTACAAGTGATTCACATAGATCACTTATTTTCTATGCCTCTAATAATTTTAAGGAAAAGTATCTTTTCTTTCGTTAGTAAGAAGTACCTTCATGTCTAGGTTTCTTAGTTGCTACAGTAATGATACTTTAAGTGATTCATAAATGTCATTGGTGATACTATAGTACTTTTCATACTGCAAATACAGGTTTACCTAAATATATATCTGACTCACAGTCACAAATCAGCCAGTCATGTCAGTCATATGCTGTGAAAGGAGGGGAAAAGACAATCTCAATCCCAGGAGCACCTAAGAAAAGGCAGTGTTTACCTACATACCAGCATTACTTCTGCATAGCAATCCTGATACTTACTCTGCCACAAATTCACAAATAATATAAAGAGCACAGATAATTAATGCTCTTTATTAACAACAAAATTGAAAATAAGATACCAGCACAGAAACCAGAAGCTGCGTGTAATGAGTAGAAGTGCTGTGTCTGCTGTGGGAATGAGAGCACCCATGTAATACACTTAAGAACTCTGACTTGAGCCCCGTGTAGAGGACTGTAGTTGCATTCTTGTTTGCCACAAGGTCCAACCATGAAACTAGGGTTCCCTATAATCTGTACCACCTCCCCATGTTTCCTTAAATCTTTCAAAAATACACAGGGTTCAACTTGAAAGCATTACATTAATCAAATCTAGGATATCTTAAGTTACAAAATAAGTGATAGTAAGAATTATAATCTATAAATTAAATAAACCCTTCATTATTAAGTTCTGGGGAAAAGCCCAGGATCTCATTCAAAGCCAAGTATAAGGACAAAAGTAAGTAATCATACCACATAATGGATTCTGGAAAACAATTAAAAGTGATGATAAAGCACCTAAAAGGATATTCATCTGAATCTTGAAAACTAGTTCTCGGAGTCAATTCAAACAATATCTGAAAGAGGAGATCCTATACATCTAAAGCGCTATGTTTTAAAACAATGTTACCTTAATAATAAAAATTAAAATGGCTGGTGTGAAGGGAGTCTCCTGGGATAGGGCACTGGGACATCCAAGATGCTCTAGTTGAAACCAAAGGACAAGTTCTCAGATGTGCTCTGCAATATCCTGTGCAGATAGAAAGCACCAGGTACCTGCTTTGGGTGGTCACAAGGGTCAAATGAGGTCGGGCAGTAATGGCGGGCACCGAAAGTTGGTGTCTTCCCCATCAAACATCTTTAATGACATTCTCCATTGCATAAGATGAACCCTGTCTTATTCAATATTATAATGTGACTACCTGTTAGAGGAAATGAATGCATTTAAATATATTTTTTGATTTGTATTTTCTGACTTGGATGCACATAATCTACTCCTTCAGGCACCAAACACACTGGCCACAACTCTAACCTCCTAGAAGTTCAACAAGTGACTAAGACATTGACGGGAGCTTCCAGGCAGACATGCTCACTTTCTGAAGTGAAAGATCATGTTAAAACTTCTAGAAAACTTTTAAAACTTTTAGATACATGTAAAAATCTCTAAAGCTATGTAATAAGGGATAATATATAAAATGTTAAAATTTGAATTCAGTCACCTACCTGAATTTTCACAAGTGTCCATTTACACAATTTTTACTTAAAAAAAAAAATCTGACTTTTTAATTTGCTTTTTCATAATAGCATATGTCAGCATCATGTTTCTTTCACTAAAAATATGTAACAACTGATACTAAGAGTTGTTTAATAAACTTAAACTTAATCCTTCAGAAACACAGCTTCATAACTAATGTCCATTGTAATAAGTACCAACACAGATATTTCAGTGTCTTCCCAAACTCATACTTAACACAGCATTCTAATGACTCAGCATATAAGCAAACAACATAGGCAAATACAATCACACGCCCTTTAGCTCACACTTAGAGACAGACACCATCAACCAATACAAATCAGAAACGGCAAGTTTTAAATAATGCTATTTTAAGTCTGAGGAAGAGCCTGAAATAAAGACGGAAGAGCAGAAGTCTGCCCCGGACAGTCCTCAGGCTGAGAGAATTCCATGTCTGTGGAGCAAACCTCTGATGACTCCAAAGCTTTTCAACACTTGACAAATCAAATCTGGCAGCTGCATCACACTATAATCAAAATGTTCTAAAAACACACAGAAAGAATATTCATGAAGGTTTGTCTCACCATTCAAAGGGCGGTGCTCTTCCTTACTTCACAAAAAAACAAAACTAAGGTTAAATCTGAAAAACTGTAAAGGGTTACTGAAAATGCAAATACGGAATCGAGCACAAATGTTCTCCACAAAGTGATTTTTATTTTAGATTCAATTAATTCCTCTTCCATGAAGTGGCATCCCAACAATGTAGAGCACCACGGTCAGGCTAATGCGTGCTCTCTACAAAAATCAATGACTTCGCCTGAAATAAACAATCCCACTAACTGAAGGGAACAGAAGAAAACAAGGCAAAGAGGAGGTTCTTCAACTGTACTATGATCTGTACACAAGAGGCTCACACGCAAAACTTTGGGGCAGACTTTACTTAGAAGAAAAGTTTTCAACAGGTTCTAAAGAGTTGAGGTGTTCCCCCCAAAGACTTCACATTTATAAAATTAACAAGCTATACTAAATAATTTCCTCTAGCAGCCATACATTCTAAAATACTATGCTGACTCTGCATTTATCTTTGTTTTTACCATAAAGCATGATGACTAAAGTCATCATGAAGTCTAATAAAACCACTAAAGTATTACGTATTACATATATTGATAGAAACTGTGGTTATAGACATTCATAATAATTACAAAACCACAAAAACAAATCTAAAAGTTAACAATGACTCACCAAAAGTCATCAATTAAAGTAATAAAGAATCTATGCCAAGTAATCTCCTTGACTCACTTACGAGCCAAATATCACAGTGCAAAATACCTGCACTCACTAAACACCAGAAATGCACCCATGGGATTTTTGGCATCCAGGGGAAAGGCTATAAAGCAAACAGTGAATGAAGTAATAGGTCTTTTAGATCAAGGCATCACAGTAACAAAACATGAGCTATTTGCCAAAACAAAATGTTTTCATTGTCCTGACTAAGCTTAACATTTTCAAGACTAGTAGGTCAGTACTAGCCTCAGATATACAACTGATACACGGGCCAACTGGCTTTTCTCATTAAACTACTTTCTAGAATAGAACAAAGCAAAGGTAGATAGAGATGGCAAGAAGACTGCAGGTGGCTTCAATTGCCAATAATGTGTGTTTTTCATGCAACAAGTAACTACGTGCACTGTGCCTGGCTGTTAAATTCAATCCTTTTGTAAATCTCTCCAGCTACAGAAATATTGGGGCACAGGCTTGTAGTGCTGCCAACTGGGACAATATTTTTGTCTACAGCCTTGAGAGTATTTCTCAACCCCCCAAAATACTGAAGTATCTTTCAGTAATCTATCTCTACTAATTTATCCTAAGGAAAGGCGATGTCCCAAACCATGTTAAAATCTACAGGTAGCAAGAAAATATGAGGGAAAAAGAATGAAAAACAGAAAACAACCCAAATATGCAGAAACATGTAAAATGAATTTGGTGTCATGTAGTCAGCTGAATTTTAGTCACTTAAGTATGAAGATTAAGCAAGAACATGGAAGAGTATGACTAATAAGTGAAAAAAATAGAATGCATGATTCCACATAAAAACCATGTTATGTATGCACTAATTGGACTTTAAAAGTTATGACGCCAATTAGTAATTACCAAAGGGCAGGGAGAAGAGAGGATGAATAAATCAAGTAAATGGTTCTGATTACATGGTAAAGGGTAGAACTGGATTTTTAGTGGTAAACTAAATGCTAATGGACTAATGTTTATTTCTAACGATGCATATCTGAAACTTGTTATAATGTAATGTTATTTCAAAAAAATTACATACATATATGTGTGTATATATACGTGTGTGTGTGTGTGTGTGTGTGTGTGTGTATTTGGTATCCTGGAAGTGGAGAGAATATGTTTATATAGTATTCAAATTGCATTAACAAAACTGTTATTGGTGATTCCCTTTAAGAAGTAGGATGAGGTAGGGAAGAAGGGCCTATGTGTTTCGCTAAACTGTTCAAAATTTTCCAGTAGATATGAACTTATTTTACTTGGAGAGTTTTCTCTTAAAAGAAAAAGAAAAAAATGCCTATAAAAATATGAATAGAAATACTCAATTATAAAAACTATTAAAAGGCAGAATTATATTTATTTTTCCTACATCTTCTAAACATTTGTGAGGTAAGTATGCATAGATCAGACAGTTGAACATTTCATCCCTTTCTACAACTGGACTTCCTGCTGTACTGATAGGGGTAAATTTTCCCTACTTTGAGACAGGCATTCATACATTCAGAGGCATGAATGTATCTAGTAAGACAAAACACAGTTGTTTTTCTATTATCTACAAAAAGGAAACCCACTGGATGAAGTGTGGGGAATAAAAACCAAAGTGCTGTCATTAACATCAATGAAAAATTCTGTCAGCATTCAAAGTATTTATGAATGAATATCAGCCATTTAATTTTTATGTAGTAACTTTTGAGAAGCGATTGCTTTAAGTGAATATGGTGAGATCATTATAAAGAAATGAGACTTCACTAGAAAATGTGATGCTAGGAAATACACAAAATATTATTTACATTATAGTACATTGTAGAGTACAAAAGTAAATATTATTACATTATGTAGTAACTAACACAATAATTAACTTTTTTAAAAGGATGGAAACCTTCATAATCTCTAAGATGGCTGATAAGATTGGGGTGGGGTCTCCAAAGACTGCCATGTTCCCCAAAGAGGACTCTATGTGGGCATCCTGCGTCTGGCACCCGTCCCAAAATCTGGAAGTGTTTACCCCCAATGCACCAACTGCTAGCAATTTCTGAGTCTGTTTTGCCTCTGCCCATGACAAGATTCAACTTGTTCCAAAATTCCACTAAATATGTTTCTTTTATGTTAAAACTCTGCTGTTCTGGGAAAGCTAAAAGCTGGAATTTTTTACACATGTGGACAAAAGCTATATTTGGACCTTTCAGTCCTTTTCAGAATACTTTTTTTTTAACGCAAACTCCCCCCTGCTGTAGTTTATTATAAGAAAGTTACTCTTTCAAAAAAAATTTAAAGTAAATCTGGCTGTCCTACAGAATTCCTTTAACTTAAAGGGTCAAGAAGGTTTTGATTTTTCAAAGAAAACTACAGTGAAACAATTAATCTAAATTAATTGAAAGCTACAAGAAAATTCTTTAATAGACATTATGCTTTCTAGTCTTCCATCTATAAACACACAGGTAAGTGAGTATTTTGAAGGACATTGCTTCAACACCATAAATGCTAGCGGCACATGATACACCACTGCCTTTTCAATCAGGAAAGATTTCAAGCTCATAAAAGATAACCAGGCCTGTTAACGCTCTAGCATGAGTGCCATGATGGAATCAGGGACTGTCTCTGGTGCATCCCCATAAATTGTTTAATCTCTTTCCTCATGTCCAAGATCAAATTAAAATAACCTATTTGAACTGAAAGTAACCAGGTAATGACCATAAAAGTCACGGTAGGCTAAAATGTTGTTTAGGGACAACTCATTAACAGATCTTAGTTCCTTTCTCATTTCTTCACCTAAGAAAAGTTGTCTTCTTTTTTTTTCTGAGAACTTTTAGAGAGCAGATGGTTTTACATATTTATACAAAAAATCATTTTATAAAAAATCAAAGTGAACACTGTTCACTTAAAGGTTTGCATTAACCAAAACCATAAGGCAACTTTCCTATGCTATCTTAAAGCAGATTTATGACACATCAACAAAAATCTGAAGTTTTTCATAGCAAAACCACGTATAGTACAAATAATGAGTCAGTGCCAAAAAATTATAACTTTAAGGCTACCTGGTACTCTGAAGATAAAATATCTGAAATTGTGTCTACTAAAAATAAAATTTGCAATTTTTTCCAAAGAAACATTTGAAAGTTTAAAGTACCTCTTTCATTTGCAGATGGGAAATATTGTTAACTCCGTAAGACATAAACAGTGATAAAAGGGATACTTGTAGCATTTTATAGCCACACGCCAAAATTTCAAGGATCAGCTCATAATGTTTTAATTTCCACAATCTGATTGAAATCAGTCTTCTTTTTTTCTCAGAGCTTAAGTTTTTGCTTTTAAGCAGACATGAGGAAGAAGTAGAAGTCAGAACACCAAATACTGCATTTCTGATGGCAACTATAATCTTGCTTCCTTCTAAATTAGTTTTAAAAAATTCTTCTACTTTTTTTCCTTAACACAAAATTGAAAACATACCACAGAATTTTTACTTGTTTTTTCCACTTAACATTTTTCCCATGTCTCTAAATATTCTCCCAAACATAATTTTCAATGGGCACTATATATAGATCCTATGGAATTCTATGGTTATACATTTAACTGTTTTCACTTTAATGATTTAAAATTATTTCCAATTTTTGGCTCTCATTGGTGGGATGAAAATTCCTAGGCATAATTACATCTGCATCTCAGGTAATTTAGGATAAATTCCTAGAAGTTATTAGTTCAAAGAGTAAGATTTGAATAATTCTACCAAACAAACTCCTTTCCATAAAATTATAAAACTGCACTTCTATTGTTCTTTCAGAATGCTAATTCACTGCATATGTAAAAATAATGGACATTTTTAAAAACTATGTCAATTAAAAATAGCATCTCATTTCGATAATTCACCTTTTTATTAGTGAAATTGATTATTTTTATGCTTCCTATTTGTAATTCTAACTTTCAAATTGTCTGATTGGTCTTTCATCCCCTTTATTGATAGTTTTTTATACTAAGCTCCTATAACTCAATATAAAAATATGTAACCCTTGTTTATGGCATCTAGTAATTTTTAATATTAAATTTTTTTTTTATTTTTATGTTGTGTAACCAATCAACCGTTTCCTTTATGACAGGTTTTCCATGACATTTATGCTTAGACAATCCTTTCCCATCTCAACATAACTATAGACATATTTTCTTTTAGTTCTTTTTTTATATTTTGACATCTATGTTTTTAAAACACCTGGCATTTATTTTTGGTATGGTACAGAAATGGTTATTTAATATCTGGTTGCATGAGAGCTCATTAATCATTACTTCCAAAATTTACCAATCTATTGTTCAAGATTAACTTTTAAAAATTACTTTGTCAGATATATCCCTCACCCCACTCAAAAATATTTCATTTTGATTGTTATTGAAAGTGCAATTAAACTATAAACGAAATTCAGGATGTAGAGAAGAATGACAGATATTGGTGCTATCAGGCATCCTGATCTTGAGTCTGTTACTGAAATATTTCCAGTATCTCATTAGTTTACTAATACACAGGCTTTTAAATTCAGATAGGTAATTTTTTAGCATATTAGATAATTTACCTAGATTTACTACCTTCCATTTCAATTACTAAATCTTTCTGGCTGAATAAAATTTTTTTATTTTGTCAGATGCCTTTGCAACTTTTTTTGGGGGGGGGATATTATAAGTGCTGTTATTCTCAGTCCTCTAAATATCACATTTCTTAATAAACTAGTTTCTTAATAGTAAATCATCCTTTAGTTTCTATCATAAGTCCAATTCATAGTAGTATAATTTTCTTAAGTATGCTGTTGGTTTTCGTTTGCATGTGCTATAATCTAGAATTTTACTGATAAATATTTATAATTACAGTCTTTTTGAAGATAATTTTTGGATAACTATTAAAATTACAATTACTACTTCAACTAGATTCTTGCCTTTATTTCACTCGCTTTCTCTGAGCAACATTAATTTTGACCTTTCTAAATCTGAGTTTCAACTTCTAAAATCCCATCTGCAATTACTGCTACATGCTATTTACATTTCCTAATTTGGCACTTTTATGATTTTCATCTTTCCTTTTGTTAGCTATCACAAATACTTGTCTCTTACTTCCTATATTCTCTATGTTCACCACAAATCAACTATTTGATCTGTCAAATCTCCTTTTGTCTTATGTTCCAATTTATTTTCACTTACTCCCATGAATCTTAAGGTGCTAATGAATAAAAAAATGGGCAGCAGAGCTAAATAGGCAGCTCTCCAAAGAAGGTATGTAAATGGCTAACAGATATATGAAAAAATGCTCATTATCTCTTAGCAGGAAAATGCAAATCAAACCACAAGAGATGCCACCTAATACCTGTGAGAATGGCCCACCTCAAAAAAACCACAAACAACAAGTGTTGGTGAAGGTGTGAAGAAAAAGAAACCCCATTGCACTGTTGTAGGAATGTAGACTGGTCCAGCCACTATGGAAAGAAGTGTGGAGATTCCTCAAAACACTAAAGATGGATTTACTATATGATCCAACAATTCCATTCCTGGGTAGCTCCCCCAAAAGCACAAAAACACTAATTTGAAAGGTAACCTGCATGCTATGTTGATTGCAGCACTGTTTACAATAGCCAAGATATAGAAACAACCTAAATGCCCAGAACAGGTGACTGGATCAAGAAAATGTGGTATATACACAATGGAATACTACTCAGTGATCAAAAAGATAACCTCATGCCGTCTGTGGTAACATGGATAGAACTGTAAGGGATTATTCTAATCAAAGTGAGCCAGACGAAGAAAGATAAACACAGGATGGTTTTGCTTATATGTGGAATCTAGAGATTCCAAACAAAGGATGAGACAAAGACAAACTATAAGACTGACCCCTGAAAACAGACTGTAGATCTGAGACCCTCAGGAGAGGAGAGGGAGGGGAAAGGAGGAGAGCAAGGTAGACTGCATTGGAGGACTGTGGGCACTTCAGTTTTGGGAGATTTACAGTGACCACAACTGAGCAGAGAAAATAAGGATGTTTAAAAAGAAAAAGACAGAAAGAGCCTTAAAGTGTTTTTGTCATGCTGTGCCATTAATTCAACTTATAAAATATCTCCATTCATACCATGAACCTATCTTGGGGCAGGTGGCTATAAAGTGCTATGCCTTCTAAAAATTAATTACAAAAGTCATTACAATCTCACAATAATCTACTGCAACTTTTAGAACCTTTTTAAAAAAAAATTGTTAAAGTTTCAGAAAACTGCCTAATAATGAACATCTGGGCTTAGAACACCACTTAAATTTTGTTTTCCCCGCAGATACTTTTCCAGTGTTTTCTATTCATTCTCAGCACTTATGAGCCAAACACTTCAAAATAAATTAACTATGTTAGAGGAAAGAGGCAAAATGGAAGAAACAAATTGAATGTTGGAGATTATGTTTAAAACAACACAAATATAAATAATATAACTTTTATGAAATTAGAAGAAAACATTTCAGAAAGCCACATGTTTCTCTTTAGGAATGATAATCTGATGTGGCAAAACAGTATTTGTATAACTGCTATTCATGCATTCTTGCAATTTGCTTTTTTTTAGTACATTAAATTCCCTGGTATATTGTTACAATAATTTGGCTTGCATTTTCCTGTGAAATTTGTGTACATTTTTCAGAAATGTTAACTAATTACTTCCATTGTTCCTTACGAAACTCAAATGGACAACCCTACAAAAGTACTTATTTTAAAATGCATTTTCCATGTGTTAGTGGGGAGAAAAGACTTCTCTAAAAAATGTTAAAATACCTTTCATTTTGAGTCCCGTGATTTTCCCAAGCCTGAATTGATTGTACTAGTTACAAGGTGTTCTTATTCTTAAAGAGAGACCATCTCACTAATGTAGGGGCCTCCTCAGCTTATAACTTTGCCCTAGAAGTTTACATTTCTCTTCCACTGACCAGAAGAGTTCTAGATGGACTTCTCTGTATTCACTTTTGAGATACTTGGGTAAAAATTAATACACTCACACATACATGTCAAGTAGAATTATTCATTTCTGGCAGACTATGAAATTCATCCTGTGAAGTAAGGAACCTCCATGATGCAGGGAGAATTTAAAAGAGAGAGACTTGGGGGGAGCCACGTCTTACCTGCTTGCCATCCAGTGTGCACAGCCTCTTGACCACACCTGAGTCCAGTTTAATGGCTTCAGTGATATCTGTTAAGACTTGTTCAAAGGAATGAGCAGTCTTCTTGTTTAGAAGGATCCGCACAGCTTTCCTGGGCTTCACTCCACTTCGAATCACAGTCACTAACTTGGGTTTGATGAAATCTTTACTTTCCTTCACTTCACTTTTCACAGAGGAGGCAGCAGCCAAGGCTCGAGTGCTCCCACCCTTGATGTTCACAGACCAGTTTGGATTAATATTTTTGGTGTAATCAACTTTACGATATGGTTCATTCGATGCACACACGTAACTCTCACCTAAAAAGCAAACGTCAGTTTTATTAGCATGATTATCGCTAACATAGGACCATTTTGTAAGAATGAGAAATGCTGTAAACCTATGAAGTAAACCTCTAAATTTAACAGATTCACCAAAAGGGGGTTTATGCCCTTTTCTTTGGCATTTTCCTGACACACCCCACCCTTTCTTTTAATAGAAGCTGGATTCATTTTGAGAAAACAACAGCATTTCAGACTGAAAATCACTGAGAAAGAAACTACAGAGAGCTGGCTTTGTTCTGAAGAAATGTGTCACCCTGGCTATTTCCTCTCCACATCAATGTCTGTAAAGTGAAGTTGCTGGAACCAGATGATTTCAAGTATCTTCTCGTTCCGAAAGTCTAAACTGCTCCATTAAGTAACACATTCATAAAGAGCAATAAAGCTAATTTGCTCCTCCTTCCAATGATAAAATTTTAGTCCCAAGCAAAGGATTATCCCTACTTCTTCATATATCTAAGTTATATTAAACTACAGGATCATTTGCTCAATTAATGAAGCACTACAAAAATGAAAAATTTGACAGCTCAAAGAAATCCACTTCGGGTATTGTTTTTTCATAACTAAAGAATGTGGATTTAAAATAATTAGTTTAAATAGGCAACTTTTCTAAATTAGTGGGAAAGGATAGTGAAAGGATGCTTTCATGGCTCATGTAATCTGCTTAAATTTTTTAAACAAAATTCACATTTGTAAGTTGAAATAAACCACACAAAATGTTTTCTTCACCAAAATTAGCACTATCATCTGTACACTTCCTTGATAAACCACAAAAAAAACTTATTTTTGTAGTTTTTCCAGGTTTTGCTTATAAATCAAGACAAGGAAGTAGGTAATAGTCATGGAAAAACACAGAAGACAATAGACAAATCAGTGGTCGGTAACCATGGCCTCTGATCCTGTCTGGACAGAGAATCAGAAGTGCTCAGCACGCATATACTGCAAAGCTTAGGAAGACACAGGTTCAACGAAGGAACGGAAAAGGCAACAACCAGATGTGGAACAAGGGCAAGTTCTTCCCTTCAGACTGTAACTTGTTCCTGGTTTGGGAAAGCTCACACACTCCTCTACTGTGTGGTAATTCCCTTAACAATCCATTGCAGTTGTTTAACAACACAGAAGCTTCATTGTAACATTTCATACAATGTATTCCTTCTTCCCACACTTCTCAAATTTCTTCAAAGAACTGATAACTCAGGGCCTGACAAATGGATCCACAGTGATAATGTTCTATTTTAAATGACTCAACTAAAACAATTCCAAAGTGCCACTAGCAGAGATCACACAGGGAAGTGTAGGCAACACTTGCAACACTACCTTCCAGAAAGGGCAGTTAGGTCTCCAAAGCTTGAGAGTTTAAAAAACCCCAGACCATTTAATAGGCAGATTATCAATGGCTAACCAACTCAATGGGAGGGCTATACCTTGAGATATTCACTGATTAAGAGGTCTTCGTACACCTTGTAACTTTTCTGTAGGATGTTTTCAAATTCCATACTGATTTTCTCAAATACCAAATATAAGAGAAAGCATAGTTTTTGAAGTCTGGTATTTTTAATGGTTTCTGAATTCGGAGGTTCTGGCTTGGTTGTGTTAAATTTGATATCTGCTTTCAGCATTAAATCCAGATCATGTTTTATATAAAGATTTATGTTAAGTAGAGTCAAATTACTTGACCCTTGGCCTGTTAAAGGGCTCCTTAGGTATGCTTTGGGACACTTGCACCCATTTTCAGCTTAATTTTCAATGAAACATTAAAATACTATTTGACACAGTCTGCTGCTTAAAGTTTTAAATTTTAAAATTATTAAAGTTTTCAATTTTAAAATGATACACTGAGGAATCATAATTTTTCATAATTACACATTGAAAAATCAAAATTTTTCTTTTTGAAAACTAGTTAAGTCTAACTTTCAATTTCAACTTTTTGGTATAGAAGGTAAGAAGATTAAACACTAAGATTTTGTCAAAGATATCTACTAATTAAAAAAGGATCCATTCTTTCCCCACATATCTATTCTAATATAATATAATAGTCTCAGTCTTAAGACAGACATATATTATACATGCCTTCAATGCTGTAAATGCTTGAAACAAAAATAACCCAAATAGTGAAAGGGAATTCCCAAGAAAAACCTATTAACATAAATGTTATATTTAACTATTATAGGATGTTCTTAAAATACTGATTAATGGAGGACTTAAGGACTCCCGAAGTCACATGGACAATTCAGTAACAGATCAGACATACAAGAAGGGTCTAAGAAGAAGAGTCATGTCTTCCAATTAAAAGTAAAATCAGGAAAACTAGGGAACCAGTCATAGGCTTGAATGCTGCTTCTAAACCAGTAATCTAAAATCTAACCCAACTCCTATCATTTAAAAGTCTTTCATCTCTGTAGGTTTATCTAAATCTTTTTTATTGTATAGTCACCTGGGGAAAATGGCACGAATTTCAAAAACAGGTATAAATTTAATAAACTAGGGCAATATAATATATGTATGTAATTATTAACAAGGGTAAATACTTAGGATTTTGCTTTAATTTTATTGAGAAATCTCACACTATTTCCGTAGGTAAAAATGTAATTGTATTGACCCAAAATATTAAGAGGAAAGAAAAAAAAGGGACC
>PVIJ01000317.1:283357-316591 GCA_004024925.1 Scalopus aquaticus
AGAGAGAGAGAGAGAGAGAGAGAGAGAGAGAGAGAGAGAGAGAGAGAGAGAGAGAGAGAGAGAGAGAACGCGCTCTATTTCTCTCCCTCTAGAATGGGAACTTCTTGAGGAAAGAGACAATATCCCCAGCCTGGAACACCACAGTGTGCCCTTGATCAACAACTATTTGAAACATATTTGAAGCGGGTTGTGAAGAAATTCTGGGCTCGGCCAGGTAGAGAAGGCTTTGTACACTAAGATGCAACATTAACCTGCCATGTCCAGCAGCACGTATATGCCCTCAATGTGTGCTGCTTTTGACTTCTATGTGCAAAGACCTTATAACTCACATTTAAGCTTTTTCTTCACTATAACAAGTTCCAAGAATTCAGTTTCCATTACTACTATCTTTTTGGGGGGGAGGGCTATAATCTGGGTTGTTATGGAGACTCATTTTTTACTTTAAGACTCTTCAGTTCCTATTGTCTGCTTTAATATCTTTAAAGAGACTGACCTCACCAAATAGATTCAACAATCTAGATTTATTATTAGAGAACCTCAAAAACTTAAAGTGCTTGATTTCTTTGGAAACTTATTCTTAAAGTTAATTTAATTCCATGCTAATGGAAAATCACATCAAAATAATCAAAATTTTCTTACATTTGAAAAATTAAATCAGCTTATTGTTGACTGAGGAGTAAAAGGTAGAAATGATATAAAATGACATTGTGCTTTGACCTGAGAGAGGCACAGGTTAACCATTAATTTTTTGGGGTGCTGGCAAACATTCCATCAGTACCAATACCCACTCCCTGGTTAGTGGAAGGGCATTTGCAGACTTGTCAATTTTCTGGAAGACAGGTTTTGGATAGGGAAAGGCAGCCAGGTCATCATACACCCAGTAAATAACCATCTACATAGGGAAGAATAAATTCTTTAGAAGGGATCTTACTTAGAGAAGTTATCTGCTAACCAACCTCTCATTTACAGAAAAGGAAAATGAGGTCCAGAGAACAGAGGTGAATTTTTCTCAAATCCAGTGTCAGTAGAACCCACAAATCCTGACTTGATCAGGTACTGTTTCCACTATGGTTGGTTATGCACATCTCGTCAGGACATGAAGACTTTACAACTATAGTTAAAATGTTCAGAAGGGAAGAATATTCATAGACCAAACAGGCATGGAGCTCTAAGTCAGCCCTGACACATGTGCAGAAGAACCATCTGGACATCCTCTGATAGTGTCTATCAGAGATGCTATGGGCTGGGCTGGCTCATGGCTTTAGACAAACTTCCCCAGATTTTCCCAATATTGACTATTATTACTCACAGTCTGCTCTGAAAGAAAGTTTCAAGTATAAACAGGATTAGCAGTATGAACAGAACCAATTCAGTGAAATGAATCCACCAAAGGAAGGTAAGCCAGCAGGTTAAAGATGCTTGCTGGGTGGGTATAATGCAGAAGGAGTACCAGACACCTCCAGAACACTATTTTCAATCTCCAGAGACTCTCAAGATCAAGGGCAAAAGAAAAATATCTGGGTCATGCAAGTTTCCTTTGTCATCTGAGTTCAATGGGGTTGAGCTCAGGAGTGTTCACGCCACCTGTCTCAAGTCCTCACTTTCTATTCATGAAAAAAAAAAAAGAAAAAAATAACTTTTAAACTACAAATTTCCTAGTACTGAAAAGGCAGAGGACAGTAGAACATAATGGGTGTAAAAATACTATTGGAGACTTTTCATTAAAATTGACGAATGAAGATGAAATCAACTTGCATGTTTTGACAACATGGGCAATACTACAGACCGGTGTTTCTTGATACAAGTAGTAACTTCACAGATAGTTGGGTAGTGCTACATGATAAATGTGAATGAGCATATTTTAAACTAAAAATTGAAACTTTGAACTGATTGATAATACGTTTTGATGGCTCTTTCTTTTGTTACAATCTGCCTTGTGATAGGACATTCCACTCATTTTGTAGAAAATTCAAAACTTGGACAAAGATCTATTGTCAGAGAGAATTTCACCATGACAAAAGATGTGCACAAATTTTCTTCTTTTGCAGTATTTTTATTATATTGAATACTGCTTAAAACAAATAGGCAATTGTCTAGACTAGGAAAACATTGCTGTTGTGCAAATATTTGTGTTATGACCTATTAACATTTTTTTCCACAGTGAGATGTATATAATTTGGACTCTACAGATACTTAGGGTTTCCATCTTCCAAGAATCAGTAAATGAGTGACTGGAAGGAAATTTATCAACATTTGATTATAGTTGACAGTCCACTGAATATTTGACTCAGTGGACCATACACCACCCAGGTAATAACAAACTCGGTGTATTATTATAGGCTCTCATTAATGATGATACTCATCTTTGGAGCACACTCATTTCACAGGTTAAATACACTGCTAAAATTACTTCAGATGAGGATGCTAACAAAGCTGTCCCTCCTCAGACCTCAGCAGGCACTGCATGGCAAAGGCACGTGAATAAGCAGTGCTCAAGCACCTGGGATGGCCCTGATCTTCCCACAAAGTTGCATCTAGCATTGTGTCAGTCAGAAAACTTGTTACTCAGCTTTCAAATACCTAGACAAATGATACATTTAAACACCTAATATGATAAACAAAAGTGGTAAAGCCCTTTTAACAATGTTTCTTCCTTTCACTTACAGCCCTCTGCTTGTCATCACCTCCTCAGGGAGCCTATGAAACCAAAACACACAACTGACCTAGTGAAAGGGTGAAGTCACAACTGGAGCACATGGCCTCATGGCACAACCTAATTTTGGTTGGCTCCTCCTCTAGCCAGGGCTTTGGAAAGCTGCTGGTAACGTGACTAAAAGACAAGGAAACTCAAGGCTGCTCAGTACTCCTCAGTGTGGCTACATCAATCTGTCAAGGTGTACTGTTAGCCATGCTGCTTAAGTTTCCTGCAAAACGGGCTCAATGCCTTCAGAACATAAGAACATATGCGATAATATAAGAAAAACAGTTGGCACCAAGTTCAGTTTCCTTTCCCTGCCAAGCCAGTATCACTATGACTACACGGAAAGTGCCAGCTGCATTAAGAAAGATGCGTAAGAGCAGACTGAATATGGACATGCAGTGAAGCACATAGTTGGGTTTTCTGATCTTTACAGGTGCTATTTAAATCTGAAAAGAGGTTCTTCACTACTAGAAATGCTTTTTTCTCTCTGAAAGGAAAGAAGAGTAAATACTGCTAGAATTCAAGGAGGATACAGCACACAGCCAAAGCAATTGTGCTGAGTGAAGCCTCACTAACACTGTAGAATCACAGGCCCAACTGCTGGTTCCAGTGACCGCCATCACCTTCCCTAGCTACTTCCAGGAGGGGAGGAGACAGGAGAGCTAGACCTTGATTCACCTCACTACCAAGCACAAGTGTAAAACCTTTAGCACAGTGGATTATAATCCTGGCTGTACCTTGGAATCAGGTGGGGGAGCTTTGAAAATTCTAGATGCCCAGACTACACCTGAAGCCAATTAAACATGATTATCTGGGGCTGAGACCCAGACACTGGTGTTTAAAAAGTCCCCAGAGATTCAAGATGCAGCTATGGTTGGGAACCCCTGTCCAGGGTGACCCCTCCTGACCTCATGTGACTCCTCTGAGAGTCCAAGCGGTGAGCCAGTCTAGAGGGTTTCTGAGCCACAGCTTCTGAGTAGGGCAGGTGCGACAGGGTGCCAAGCGGCCGCACCCGCCTCCGAGATCCTGCCCAGAGGTCCACAGAGTGGACTGAACAGTTTATTTGCTGAAGGGTTACCCCAATCCTCAAGCGGTTCTGCTTTTTCAAACAGTTAGCGCGTGAAAAAAAAAATCATTCTCCAGTCTTCAGAAGTCCCCAAAGCCCGTTCGGATTTTCTTTATTTCTGAAGACAAATCCCTCGAAAAGGGGCACTCAGGGCTGAGGGGGAGCGCGTCCCTCACACACAGGGCAGAGAAAGCCACGCAAGTCTTGGGGGCGCCTAGAAATCACCCGCAGGTTCCCCTACAGGACAGGCGGGCGCGCGGCCCCAGCCCCCTGCACCTGCCGGCGCGCGGGGCCGCACCTGCCGCCCCGGCCTCCCTCCTACCTTCCAGCAGCTCGTCCAGGCTGGTGACCTTCCGGCTGCCGTCGACGGTGTAGATGGTGCGGACGCCCTGGGGCAGGTTCACGTTGTCCGACAGAGAGCGGGTGAGCTCGACGAGCAGCGCGTCGAAGGAGCGGAAGCGGTCGGCGGAGACGGCAAACACCAGGCCCTTGAAGTAGCGGTCCCCGTTCCGGTAGAAGCGCGCCTTCTTGGCCTTCTTCTCCGAGCTCAGGGCCTGCAGGGTGCGCGTGCGGTAGAAGCTGCAGTGGGCACTGTGCGCCGGGCTGGGGATGAGCCCGTTCCCCTTGGGGCCCGAGCTGCTGCTGCCCCCGGAGGAGCTGGGCGCCCCTCGCCGCGACCCCGGCCGCGGCCTTTTGTCCCGCTCCTCGAAGTGCTCCAGCTCGATACTCCTGGTGCTGGCCATCGCGGCTGCCCCCAGGGCTCCGCGCCCCCAAACGCCCCAGCGACGCCCCCGGGAAGCCTGGCGGCAAAGCGAGCGCCAGTGCGGGCGGCCGAGCGCGAGGGCCTCAGCGCGCCGGGACACCTGGGCCGCGCATCCCGACTGGGCGCAGGTGGTGCCGCCGGGCTAGCAGCGGCCGCCGCGTCCAGCCGCCCGACTCATTGTCCGGCGCGGGCCGCTCGTCCCTGCCGCCGCCCCAGCCCCACGCCCCCCAGCGCGCCTCCTCCGCCGGCCACGCCTCACCGCGCCCGCGGGGAGCCGGCGGGAGCCGCAAAGTTGGGCCGCCCGCAGGCGCACACAAAGCTCGCGCGTCCGCCCGCGCCTCCGGGCGCGCTGAGGGAAGGCGGCGGGAGGGGCGGGAGCGTGGGAGCGGCGCCGCGGCCGGGGGCGCCCGCCCAGCCCCGCCCGCCCACGCGCGCGGCCCGCGCCTCGGGACGCCGCGCCGCCGCCTCTGCCCGCCGGGCCCGCGGGGCGCGCGCGCGGCTCCGGGCTGGGAGGGCCGGCGGGGCCCCTTCCCCCGAGCCCGGCCCGAGCGGGAAATAACGCGGCCGCTCTCCCGCCGCGGCCGGCCCAGCCCGCCCGCGGGTCTCCGCGCTCGGGCCCGCTAGGCCGCGGCAGGGCCGGAGGAGGCCCCCTGGCCGTCAAGGAGGCCGAAACCCGGGAGGGAGGAAGGTGGGCGAGCCGGGAGGGGGGCGCCCGGGTCGGCGCAGCGGCGGCGCGGCGCGAGGAGCGGCTCCTCCTGGGTCCTAGGCAGCGGGCGCGCCTGACAGCTGCACTCCCGCGCCGCGCGCTAATGGGCGCAGCCGCGGCGCGCGCTCCTCCGCCTGGGAGATGTCCGCGCGCAGGCCGGGAGAGCTACAGAGGAAGGAGATTCAAGGGCAGGCATCACATCCCGGAGCCAGCCCCCGGAGGAAGCACCCTGGCCAACTAGGGCAGAAATCCACAACTGCAGTTTGGGCACAAAGTTATTTTTTTTCAAAAAGCAGATATGGAGCTTTATTTAGAAAATCTTTTGAACAGCCTCCAGTTTCCATCGCAGATTCTAACAGAGTACGTTCAGGACTTGGAATAAATGAGTGATCAGAAAATATTGGGATTTGAGGGATGTAGTTAATCCACAAATGTTTATTGAGAGCACTTGTGTGTTGGGCACTGTTTCCATTACTGGGGGTGCTTTAGTAAAGGAAACAATCCCAGTGCCCCTCCCTGCCCCCCCATCCCCTTACATTCAAGTGGTGTTAAATGTTATTGATTTGAACTTCTTATTAAATAATAAGGCTAACATTTGTAAGCGCCCGTTACACTATTTATTTATTTATTTATTTGTTTATTTATTTATTTATACAAGAACTAGGGTGTAGGCCAGAGCTGGGGGGCGGGGTGGGGGAGGTTTCACTAGAGACAGAGTAGGGAGCAGAACAGGCAGATCCACTGAAATACACTGCTGAGGGGAGGGAGCAACAGCCTAGACTGGTGGGGTCTGCTGCACCCCGTGGTTAAGCTCCCTGGCCAGAACTCATCATGTCCAAGTGGCTGGAGATAGCTTGACAGGGCTGACTTTAACCCCTGCACCACCAGGGAGGCTCCAACACTGGAAATCTTAATTTAGTAGTGTCTGGGCAACAGTAAAAGCAAGTTTTCCAAAGGCTTGTGAGGACCATTATTTCTACTTTGCCATCGCTGAACCATGGAATGTACAGGTGTTTGCTCCTAATCTGACAGGTGTTTAAACTTCTGAAAACTTAGGCTATTAAGCACCTTTTCTCTGATGCCACTAAGTGGCAAATCAGACCTGATCTTGCCACAGTCTGAGTCCTGTGAAGGATAGACCTTCCCAAGATGGGCCATTTGGGCATGTGGGTTATCTCAAGCTGAGCTCCATAGAGTTCAGCAGGCTCACAAGAAACTTCTGCCACTCCCTTAACTACCCAGAAGAATGAAAATTGGGGCTATTACCCAGCATTAGGGTTATTATCAGAAATAATCCTTCTATCAGAGAAACTTATCTCTAGGGCAAACATCTAATTATAGAGCATCTGATCTTGATCATTTCAGCCACTCTCTTCTGGTCATGCGAGTCCCCGTCCTCTGTCCTTGAAGTCTCAGGCCCCAATCCCATCCTCACCTCTGGATATATATCCCCCACTTCACCTCATTGTCTTTGGAATTTACGTCTATGTAGATTCTTTATATGTAGGTAATTAGATTTGGCTTTTCTGCTACAAATCTTTGTGGTGTTCATTTGATTGCTGAACCAGCCTAAGAAGAACCCAGAGGCATAAGCGAAAATGTCCTTTCCTCCCTGACCCCAGAAGAGCTACAGTACAAGGTGGAAATACATGCAGTGGTTCTTGGCAGCGGTGAAGTTTGTGCCCTTGGCCTAAGCAATGGTCCAGGCATCGTTTCCCTATGCAGTCTCAGGGACACTTGGACATGTCTGGCTTCTAGAGTCAGGACTGGAGAATGCTGAGAAGTGAAGCTCATCTGAGGCTTCTGTGTCAATTTTGAGGGAAAAATTCTGAAATGTAAAATTTCATCTGAAATATAAAATTACATGCACAGACTTCAACCCAGATCAACAAAGTCAGAATTTCTGAGAATGGGCTTCTTCAACAGTAGTCTTTGAAAGTGTTCCTAATGTATACCCAGGGTTTCCAACCAGAGGCTGTAACATTAGTCAAATAAATGAGTGTTTTTCCCTCAATTTGCTGTTGTTACATGTAGTGGGAATCTCCTACGATACAGATTCAGATCAGTAGGTCTGGAGCTACGTTAAAGATTCTGCATTTCTAACAAGCTCCCAGGTAATGCCATCACTGCTGGTCTTGGCATAACGAAATGGCAAGCTTCTTGAGATGGGTCCCACACAGTACTAATAAGTGTAGAATCTATGAACTTTGTGAATGGCTTTTTACTATCAGTATTTCTTGAAAAAAAAAAGAGTATTGCTTTGTGATTTCCAACAATACTGTGTTATCTCAGCAGTTTCTGCAGTCCAGGAATGAAGTAGCAGCTTCCCTCAGGGTCTCAAGAAATGGCTAATCAAGATGTTGACTACAATTGCAAGGATCTGAAGGCTTGACAGGTTCTGGAAGATTTGCTTCCAAGATGGCTCACTCACAGAGATGGGAGGAGGCCTCAATTCTTTCCCAGGAACACCTCTCTGTAGGGTTCCTGAGTGTTGCCACAGTGTGTCAGCTGGCTTCCTATAGAGAAAGCATCCAGGAGATAGCCAGATCGAAGGTACAAAGTCTTTTATGATGTGGCCTTGGAGGGCATACCTTGTCATTCCTGAAGTATCTTATAGGTTACACAAATGAGCCCTGTTCAGTGTGGGAGGAGACTACCCCCACCAAGGGCATGATTGTAGGTGTCAGGGGACCTTGAGGTCAGCCTGGTAGCACAGGCTCCAATCATTCAAGCTTTAGGACGCTGACATATATACATATTCTCACTCAACCCTGAGAAAAAAATTGTTATACAAAGATATGCCCATATTTTAACATTTATTCCCTAATAGTATCTCCCTAGATTAAACAGTTACTGCTTTCCAACAGGGGTGAGGTAACAACAAAGTACATGTAGATGGTTACTTAAGTTTAAAAGATTACTTACCTCCTCCTTTTTGCATTAACTGATTGGAAGAATTTTATCCCTGACCCTCATATAAGAATTAAGATGCTATCAATTTTTATAAGATATTTCCTTACCCAAGATCCAGTTGATCAAATGTGAAGTGGAAAAAATTCACGTCAGTATTAAAATTCGAATGCAAATGAAATTTGGGGGTTCTAGGTCAGCAACTCTTAATTCATATGGGTTATTTCATGATTGAAAACATATAGAGGGTCTCCCTGGTGGCGCAAGGGGTTAAGTCTCAGACCATGAAGTTATCACAACCACCACTGCAGCCCAAGTTTGATTCCTGGCCAGAGAGGTTCCCATAAGGCTCAGCAGACTCTCCTGTCTCACCCTGCTGCTCCCCTCAGCAGTGTATTTCAGTCAATCTGCCTGTTCTGCCTCCTACTCTGTCTCTGATGAATTCTCTCACCACCCCCATGCCTCTGGCTTACACCCCAGCTCTTGTATGCATAAACAAATAAATCTTAAAAAACAAACAAACAAACAAACATATAGAGCCAAAGCAAATTCTCCCCCTTTCAAGCACCTACAGACTTTTCCAGTAAGATGGGCTGACTGGCATTTCCTTTGTTGAAAATATCCCCTTTTTTCTAACCCAGAAACCCTCCACCTGCTTTGCTAATCACTTGTCCTCTAAGGATAATCTAATTCTCCTTGAGGGTTGCAAGGTCTACCACATATCTGCCAGGTCCTCATTTTAAAGGGGTCTTGACCCTTGCTCGCTATTGGCGGTAAATTATCTGTTTCCTCTCCTAACCCCGTTAAAATAACACTTGATTAAAAAGGAAATGCAAATCAAAACCACTATGAGATACCACCTCACACCTGAGAGGATGGCACACATTAAAAATACAGGCAACAACAAATGCTGGAAAGGATGTGGAGAAAAAGGAACTCTTCTACACTGCTGGTGGGAATGTGAACTGGTCCAACCACTATGGAAAGCGGTATGGCGATTCCTCAGACTGCTAAACATGGAGCTTCCATATGACCCAGCAATCCCACTTTTGGGAATTTACCCAAAGGATACAAAAACACTAATCCAAAAGGATACATGCACCCGTATGTTCACTGCGGCACTGTTCACAATAGCAAAGGTATGGAAGCAACCCAGATGTCCAAAAATAGATGATTGGATCAAGAAGATTTGGTACATATACACAATGGAATACTATTCAGCATGGAAAGAAGATAAACACATGCAATTTGCAGCAAGATGGATGGAATTAGAGGGGATCATACTCAGTGAAATAAGCCAGAAAGAAAGAGAAAAATATCGAATGGTTTCACTTATAACAGGACTATAGGGAGGCCAGGTGGGAGAGAGACAATCAGTGGGGGGTGGGGGGGAGGAGGGAGGTGGAGGGAGGGAAGGAAAAGGGCACAAAATGGAATAGAAAAGAACACAAGGGACCATGGAGATGGATCACGGGTGAATTGGTGGTGGGCTACCCAAGGGGAATACAAAATGTAAAAGACATAAATAACAATAAAAATATATATTTTAAAAAAATAACACTTGATTAAATAAAGACTTTTGTACAGAGTACTTTAAAAATGGTTTCATTTCTGTGCTGTAGAGAATACAATCTCATAGTCTTTTCTAGCATATTATATATTGCCCCCTTCTCTGCTCTTGATACATTTAATTTTAAATCACAAAGTTTCTGGTAGATCTGAAATTCTGGCAATATCCAAGAGGGCTCAGGGCAGAAAAACTCCACCACGCATAGAAGAAAGGTAATTTTCCTTTGTTCTCTACACTCTTTGTGGCAACACACAGGCAAGCAACACAATTTCAGCTCCCTGTTCTCTCTTCCTGCTCATCTCCCCACCTCCACCTTGACTATGAAACACAATGGAAATTTTTATTTAGCATAATTTGTTTAAGTGAAATTGCATTAAGTAATTCTTTGCAAAATTTTACATAAGAAATTTGCCCTGAACATCTTCTGGTTTTCCTTCATACTACTTTACTTCACGAACACATTGACTGTCCTGTACTTTTGGCCAGAAACTTCTGCTTTTAAAGGCAGTTTTCCAGCCATTCCATTATTCATTACATAAAAGATGCTTAGGAGTCTTTTAGATTGCCTGGTGCTGAGACTTTCTGCTGTCTCACGCTTTCATTCCTGTTCACTATGTGCCAAGCATTTGTCCCAGAAGTAAAAGTGATGAAACAACTATTTTCAGTGAAAGGGCCTGGTTGCTATAGACTTGAATTTTTAAAAGAGTGTTAGTTTTTATTTCACATTCTGTAATGATTATAAATTCTAGTGATTTTTTGTGATGTTTTCATGGGAAGGGGTCTAAAGCAAAGTGATTCGAAAGGAGATTCTATCTCCACCCTGTATTTGTACTCTGATTGTTAACAGGATTCCCTTTTCTCTTCTTTCTTGATCCAGCCAGGAAGTCTGCTATTTTTTCCAGCCATGATCCTTAGAGCACTTTACAAATGTATTAATGACTGCTTTGCAGAGACATATGCAGGCAGGAATGACCAAAACTACCTATTCTTCAGGTTTAGAAAATTTAAATTGAGTTTGTTGGTTGTCTTTCAAAGCTTCCAATTTTAAAAATGAAAATATCGAATGAATTGAAGAAAAATCCAAGTAGTATGGTTTGAATACATATAGTACACCCCCCTCCCTGTGGTGTTTTTTTTTTTTTTCCTATAAGAAAACTGTGGTTGAATAGTTCTCCCCATTGGTACCTTTCATTTCCACTAAGTGTCTATGACAAAGACTCACACTATCCAGGTAAATTTCTCATATTCAAAACTTTTTGGTCATTTGCTCATTCAGAGGCAATAACTGTTAAAATGAAAGCAACAAAAACATTGAAACCATTGAGTTATATTTTTTCTTAGGTTTGAATTTTTTTCTCTTAAATGTCCCTAAGAAGAAAATACAGGCAGGTAATAATTTCCCTACTTTTCAGATCAGGGAATTGGGGCACAGCACAGGATTTTTCCACTATCATTTTAATAATATCAAGCATGAAAGATGATAAAAAATACCATAGTGCTCTCATTATGTTTCTGTAGAATCAAATTTCCCAAACTCAATATAAAATTTGTTGTTTTACATGTATATAAATTATAGCTATAATTTTATATTGCATTTTGCTTCACTTAAAACTCAAAAAGAATTACTTTTCTTGGATTATGATTTTAATAGTTTCTCCCTCTCAGTGGCACATTCGATGTTTATATAAATATTGAATGTGACAAATGATGTTCATGTCACTTTATATGTCAGATTAAAACAATGATGGTCAAGAGTACTTAAAGGCTAATAAAGATTTTATAATGATTAGTAAGTACTTATGACCTAGTTAAAGAAACAGATGGTAGACAAGAAAATAAGAAAGATTAAGCAGCAGAGATAGAAACTGACTCCAGGGTATGCTAACTCTAGACAATACTCATTTCAAGCTTTCAAAATTCATTAATCACAAAGAAGTATGTTTCTTTAGGAATTTATAGTTAAAATTAATGATTTTTATACTTACAATAGGTTTATAATATCAAATATTTTAGGGCAAGTTCTCTGTACCTCACACATACTTGAAATAATCAAATCCTAAAGCAATGCACTTATATCTTGAAATAATGATAGTACTAAGATCTGGTTAGTACCCTTTACTAAATCTATACCGAGTTAGCTATGTATTTAGGTTCAAAAAACAGTTTAAAAATTCTTCCTTTAACTGGGTCTAAATTGCTGCTTAACACATTTATCCACTGGTTTAAGTGTTCATTCTTAAAAATTCTAGTTTGTCCTAATTTTTTTTTTTTGCATTTCCTTTCACAGTGAATTGCTGTAGCTCACTTTCAATGATTTTTAGATTTTTAAAATTTAAAACCTACCCTTAGATTATCATCACTTTTAGAGTATTTTCTACATGTCAAACATTGAGATGAAAAAAATCTCCTACTTATGCTCCTGAGTCTTTCTACTGCATTTTGGTGAATTTTTACTATGAGTGCCCTTTCTCTGAGGCTCATTTTTTCTGTTGTTATCTCATGCCACATGGGATAGTAACAGAGTCAAAATAGATTCACACCAATGAAAGTTACAAGTTTGAAATTTTTATTTTCATGCAAGACTTGTTTTTCCCTAAAAAGAGTTAAATTGCCATTTTGATCCATTTTGCAAAGTGGAGAGTCTTGTGTGACTGACTTGTGTCGGGCTTACAGGGTGTAGTTTGAGGCAGTGGCTGAAAACAATTTGGCATTTCCATACAAGACTTTTCACAGTGCTTGTGTGTCATACATGCTACATGTTTACTGAACAAAAACATACATGTGAGAGAATGTCACCCAAGTAGGAGGTAGATGCTGAATATACAGATTAATACTCAATTCTACCTCAGTTCTCTCACCTAAAAACAAGAGGGTAAAATGATACCACTCTTAAAATTCTTTTTCATTCTAATGTTCTGTCATAATTTATATAACCTAAATTAATAACATAATTTATATAAACCTAGTGCCAATCCTAATTAGCTCCAATGTAGGCAAGGAAAGTAGTTGATCACCTTTGGTGGGGGTAAATTAATTGGGTTGTCTATCTGCTATCAGGAAAGAGAATAAAAAGTAGCCTTGAATATACTTTTAATGTGCTATTGGTCAGAACAAAGAGGCCCGGAAGTTGAACCACTACAGAGCATATTCCTAGAACCTACTCAAAGTTGCTGCTATCCTAGGCTAAAAAAAAAAAAAAAAAAAAAAAGAGCCATTGCCTACAAGTTCCCTTTTGAGATTCCAGTTTTTAAAGCTTTCTCTGTGTGCAGCCTTCCATTTCTAAAAATAAACAAAATAAGAACACTTCTTTTTGGAGGAAACATTCAGTAACAACCACAAAAATTTGAAAGGGAAACTCATTGCCCAATAAAAGGAAGAAGCAAAAATATAGGACTTCTTCCTAGATCATGGTTGCATCATCTAAGAATGATTTTTTTTTAAATAATAAAAGAAAAAAGCATCATGATTCATTTTTGAGATATCCACAACACATCATTCTTTATTATATATTGTTCAACTTCTAATATATCCCATATACATGCACTTCACTGTAGCTGTGACTTAACTAGTAGTTCCATTATGATTACTCAATTAGGTGGTAAACTCAGTCTTTCTTTCTATGTGAGGGGCATTGTGGACTAATTCAAGTTTTATTTAATCATTTTTCTAGAATGTTTTTTTCTACTTGTTTGGAACACTAAAAATTTCTCAGGGTTGGCTCCAACAAAATAGTACATTTTCATGAGATTTGGGAGGCGTCAGTGAAGGGGATGCCAACTCCTGGCTTTTGGCTTATTCCATCGGCAGATAAAGTCATGAAATGTGAAGTTTTCTGGTAGCAAGGTAACCATGTCTATGTGACCACTTTCTGTGTAGATGCCCTGAGAAATTGGGGTAGAGTTCAGCAGGTCTGTTTTATCAACTTTGGCTTGAGGGAGTGAGGACCTGAGCCTCTACCCCACCCATGTCCCCATATCCTTGAAGGGGGCAGGGAGACAGACTGACCTTAAAGACAAATTTCCACCAATCACATTATACTTTACCACTTACTGCAGACCACTGTGTTCTGTTTTTGTTTTTTGTTTTTTTTCCTCTATAGGTTCTTTGGGCAGAAACTTCATTCCCCAAGAGTTCACTTTAAAAAATGAGCAATGATGGTCTCCCTGGTGGCGCAGAAGTTAAGCACTGTGCTGTGGAGCTATCAGCAGCCAAAATGAGAGTTCGAAGCCCAGCGGGGGAGATTCCCACATGGCGCGGCAGACCTCTCCTGCCTCGCCCGCTGCTCCCTTCAGCAGTATATTTCCGTTGATCTGCCTGCTCTGCTCCCTGCTCTGTCTCTGGTGAACCCTCTCGCCGCCCCACGCCTCTGGCCTGTACTCCAGCTTGTATGCATAAATAAATGAATCTTTTTTAAAAATGAGCAATGGGGCCTCCTTGGTGGCACAATGGGTTAAGCGCAGCGCTGTAGAGCTGTCTGAAGCTGCTGCACAAGTTTGATGCCCGGCTGGGGAGAGTCCCACATGGCACAGCAGATCTCTCCTACCCCGCCTACTGCTCCCCTCAGCAGTATATTTCCATCGATCTGCCCGTGCTGCTCCCCACTCTGTCTCTGATGAACTCACTACCCCACATCTCTGGCCTGCACCCCAGCTTGTATGCAAGAATAAATAAATCTTTAAAAAATTTTTTTTAAAATGAACAATGATGTGTGTGTGTGTGTATATATATATATATATATATATATATATATATCCCTTTTTAGAGAGGAAGGGAGAGAGGGGAGATGGGAATGGGAGGAGGGGAGAACAGCACAACAGACTGGCAGAAGACTAAAAGGTGCTTTGGTGGTGGGAGAGCTGTGATGACTGCACCTAAGGGAAGAAATCCTATATTGTCCAAATATTAGCACATTCATAAAACATGGTACTTCATTAACAAAAATAAAAATAAATAAAAATTTCTTTTAAAAATAAGGCATCAAGGACAAGGATTTTCTTTGGAAAGAGTAATAAGTGGTGGCTCATTAACTCCACCTGCTCATCGTGTACCCCACTGCATCTTTTTTCCTGGTGGCATCACACAGACCTAGGCAAGGGAAATCAGCAAAACTGTCCTCCAGGGGCCCACAAAGTGAGAGAGTTGCCTTTTCTTTTTATTGCTAACACTTCTTCATCTTTAACATTGCGGGAAAAATCTTCATACTCCTTCCCCTAGAGATGAATCAAGTAAGATTTTTCTCTTTGCTTTCAAAAAAAAATGTGCTGGTATGAAATGTTTTCTAATTACAGTCTCATCATTCTGATGTCATAATGGTTGCTTCAAAGATCAAGGGGTTTTAAGATTTTACGAACTATAACAGGCATGCTCTTTAAGTAAGTCTGTAATTAATGTGTCCATTCTAGTTACAGTGTTTCTTACCTAGGTGTTCTTGCTCAAGGAAAAAATAAACTGTACTTCTATTTTTCATTCTATTTATACTCTTAGACCTAAACCTGCCTGGTGAGCCAACCTTGGGTCTTCTATCAGAGTCCTTTCTGGAGACACGTGAAAGTGACCAGATGCAAACAGACAACACAGTGTAGAAGTGAAACCTTAAGCTATTTGAGATTTTCATGCAAATTCTGAAATGTTGGAGTTTTTACCCTGTGGTTCTCTAGTAAAGAAAGCCCCCACCCATCTGGGGGAAGTCGACTAATCTTCACCCTGGCTGTTCTGGAGTGAGAGTGGGTGGCAGCTGGAGAAAAGGCTCACAGGTGTCAAAATAAACTCACATTAATCTGTTTCCATCAAATTAGAATTAATTCACTAATCTCATTGGCTAGTTGTTTAAAAAATATGCAGTAAAAGCCCCAAGCTATTTATTTTTACATTGCTTCTTGTTTTAATAGTTGTCTCCTGAAAGTATAGAATTTATCCCCCCAAAGTATAGTCAAAACAGGCAACATCCATATTCCCTAAAATTTTTGATATTGCAAGTAGTGTTCCCAAGTGTGGGAGCTGATTAATTATAAGTGGAGATGAAATATTTAGAGTCAATATTTTGTTTTGTGTCTTGAAAGAACAGAAATAGCAAGAAGAACCCTGAAGGAGGAGTTAGAAAAGAAGCCTAACCTTGGCTGTGTCATTTACTGGTCTCTCAAGCAAGTCTCCTAAGCATTCTGCACTGAGGTTTCTTAATTTGAAAAATACAGATGATTGTTTTCTCAGTAGTAGGGTTTAGCAATTCGGAAAAAATCTTCAATGGATTCTGGGCATAATCAAATAAGTCAATGTATTCAGCATAATGGGGGCCAACATTTTCATTCTGAAAAAAGGGAGTTGCAAAAAGGGAGAAAGTGAATGAACTCTGTGGTGTTGGATTGGAATTGGAGGTATGAGAATGAGTCCAAGACTGTGAGGGGAGTAAGAATGAAGTGAGAGGGAGAGGGAAGTGAAAAGGAGTGTTGGGGGGGGAAGAGGGGAATAAACGAAGATGAGAAGGTGGAGGAAAGGAGGGTGGGAGGAAGGAAGAGTGGTAAGAAAGAAGGAAGGAAACTATGAGCTTGATTGCAAGGCTGAGTAGGGAAAGTAGAAGATAATTCTGGAGTAACTTCATGTGTCAGAGTGACCAGATGAACTACAGTGCTTATGAATCTAGAAATCTTGTGAGAGATTGGATTATGTGGGATGGGTGGCTTGAGATAATTGTACCTGAATCTCAAAGGACCAGGTTTGAATCTGACTCAAATCTAGGCTAAATATAGGGAGGCCAACCCCAGGCATTCTGATGACATTATTTTTCTTAGACTATAGATCTGATGAGATGGAAACCTTTAATCTTCTTCTCCTTATACCTATTATCATGAAGTTTACTATAACCTAATGCTGCAAACTCGACTCTTAGTTTTCATTGAATCTACTCCTAGAGCAATTTTAAGATTTAGTGATAACTTCCTATGACATTTAGAATCACCATCACATTCCTTACCATAGTCTGTGAGGCCTGTTGAACTTGGCTGCAGTCTTGGCGCTGATTCCCAGCCCTATCCTCGCTGCCCACCATCCCATACGGACCTGTCCTTAGGTCCACTTACTGGCCGAGTTCTGTCCCACCGCAGGGTCTATGCTTCTGCTATTCTCTGCATGGGATGCTATTTTCTACTCTTTTGTTGTCCCAACTTCTATCTTATTTCTAATCAGCCTAAAAGTCACTTCTTAAAAGATGCCATTCCTGTCCCTTCTAGGTCACTGGTACTTAACAAAATTGATATTTAAATGTTTGTTTACATAATTACTTGTTTGATTTCTGACTCTACCAAGATTATATAAACCCCATAGAGGATGGTAAAACAGAGACTTTATCATTGTATGGGCTCGGTAATACATATTTGTGAAAGGCAGGTGGGAGGGAAGAAAAGAGCAAGAGGGAGGGAAGGGAAGTGAAGAAAGGAATGTCAAGAGATTAAGTCATTGTTGGTGAACCATGTTACTTATTTTGAAAAATTTAAAATTTCTGGAAATGTTTGTTTTTTTTCACTTTTAAAATATTTTCTTCTTTAGAGCAATACAAATGGAAAATTTTAAATTAAAATTTTATCCCAATTTTAGGGTATTAGTTGCTTTCCTATAATCATGGACTATAATTTTACATGAACACAGTGCTAATGTTTTTTTATTTGTTCTGGGGAAAAGAGACAGCACATTTATATTTTCAGGAGGTCTCTCATATTCCTGCAGCAATGAGCTCCACTTCCCTGGTTCACTGCATCCATTGCACTTGACCTATATTGGCTAATGGCACTTTAGCAATTTGTCCAATGTACAAATGTTCCAGGGACTGTTTCTCCGTAGGTGCTGGCTGCTCTCTAGTTCCAGTCCTGCTCAGAATTCACATGTAGAGGAACCAGAATTCCATGTAGAGGAACCAGAATTCACATGTAGAGGAACATCAACACACTTGGCTGTTTATGGCTCGCCTTTGAACCAACTGCCTTTGAACCACTTGCCACACTTGCCTTGGAACCAAATGCCTTTGAAACAGTTGCCACAACCTTTCTTCAGAATACATTCTACCCTATTCTACACCTGCAGGCTTTTAAATGTAATTGCTCATTTTCCCATTTTTACACTTCCTTGATGCCTGGAAAGTTCTTACGCAGCATGGGTTCTCAGAGCCTGGGGCCTGCTGGGCCCAGTTTGATTTCTCCTTTACTTATACCATGTTGGAGGTGTGGTTGTGTAAAAGCCACTCCTGTTATGAAGCGTATCAGGACTCTGCATCTCAGTGTCTCTCCCCCTCTTTCTGCTCCTGCCCAGTTCTTCATACAAAATTCCATGTGTTGAACTAACAAATGTGTATCCCAGACACAGCTGGGATGTGAAACCATGAAGACCAGTCCTATGCTCTAATGGAGCTTACATTTTAATGTGGAGAAAAATAATTAACAAGCAAATGCATGACAGAGAGGACTTTCACGTAAGGTAAGGGCTGTGGTGTTTTTTTTTTTTTTTAAAGAAGCACACAGAGGAAAAGGCCATAGGTGAGGTGGTAAAAGAATGTTCCCTGAGCTGGGAACTCTGTCATCTGACAGATATGAATAGCTAAAGGGGCCAAATGATTGATGTTTGCAGGCAATGAAACTACAGAATCTGAAACAAACTACAGAATCTGAAACAAAAATGAACTTGACATTGTTGAAGGAAGAGAATGAAGCCCAGTGTAACTAAGGTGCAGGTGGAAAGGAACGACAAACAGGGCACCAAGAGGTAGGCAGGGTCCACATCACTAAGAACCTTAAAGACCATCTGATTGATTCTTATTAAAAATTAGGAATTACTTAAAGATATTCTACTGGTTCTATTTTTAAAAGTAGGATGTGGGAGTATGGAAGCAGGCAAGTCAGTTAGCTGGTTAGTTCTGCAATCTAGAGATACAGAGAAATGATGTGGTTTGCACTGTGAAGGAAACAGTGGCGCTTGAGATATCTGGGCATATATTTTAGAAATAGAACTAAGAATACTCAAGTTATGATGGAATATATGAGAATATAAGAAGGGCCAGAACCAACCGTGAGCAGCTCTGTGAGGAGGCTTATTCATTGGGGAATCTGAGTAGCAGTAGTAGCCCATGTTTTGGATTGAGAAATCAAGAATGCCGTGCTGGACATGTTACCTTTGAGACGCAAAGTGTAATGCAGAGGAGACACTTACAAAGGTAACGCTGGTACTCAGGGGAGAGGTCAGGCAGGAACACTGGCAGGAGTCATTAGACTACAGACGATATATGGAGATTCACATGGCAATTTCAATGTGGATTTCATGCTTGGGTTATGTACAGGAGATTAAGTATTTAAAACTAACCAATTGTTAAAATATATAGAAAAAATCAAAGGAGATACATTTGAAGAATAAAATTTACTTCGGGATCATAAGAGCTATAGCTAAGAGTATAGTAGAATATAAATGTCATATAAAATTAACTTCTTTTCAGCATTATACTTGGTTTTCACCTGATCTTAGCCAAAAGGCTGAGAAGTGATATATACCTGGTTTTCAATTTGAACATTAACTTTTATAAGTCTAGACTTATTTTATAAGACTAGAGTGTAAGATTAGGGAAGAGTGACTGGCAAATTTATCCATAATTTTTGTAAACATTTTTAGCATTGACAACTTATTTTTTGTTGAATGAGAGCATTTTATGTGGGTAGATATATTTTCTTATTTAGTCCTTTCAACAGCCCTTCAAGTCATTCCCACTCAACAGAGAAGAAAACTGAGTGCTCAAAAGCCAAGTCACTTGCTAAAAGTTATGCAGTTAGTAAATGCCATAGTTAGGATTTTAATTCAGTTTTAACAAGGAGAAACTTGGGTACAATTTAGCAAGCAAATGCTCCAGGGAATGTGAGTAGATGCAAAGTCTCATCCCAGTTAATCCACTTCAAGGATGATCTTACTTTACACATTAAATTGAAAGACTTGATGCTTGCTAGATTTCTACAAGACTTAGGTAAATGTCCATATGATTTGGTGTGTTTGATGAACCAAGATGATCAACAACAAATATGATTCGACAGTTTGTCCTACCTACTGAAATCTCTCCAGCTATAGGTAGGTAGATGTGACAATTCCCATGTAATTCAAGCTGAATTCAGATCTATTTGTGAAAAGTGGACTTAGTCTAGTTTACCTAGATGACAAGTTTATTTTCATCAAATTTACCCACTTATCTTATTAACAATTAATAAAACAATAGAATACATAATCAAGCTCTAGTTTAATGAGGATACTCTCCAAACATACTGAGACCAAAACTGACTAGAAATTAGTAATTTAAATGCAAATTGAGTGGACATGTTGACATCTTATTTTGTATCAATCTCTCTGATTATAAATATTATGTAAACTTTTATGTTCAGACTTTTGTTATTTTTTTCCTTCCCTTCCATTAATTTTTGTTACCTTAGAGTAGAACTTGACTATATGAATCATATTAGGATAATGTTACCCTCATGAATTAAAATTTTTTTCTACTAAAGGAAATAAACAAGACAGAAGAACATAAATTCCCATTCCATAATGACACCAAGGGGAATGCTTACTGCTTGAGAAATTGAAAATGAAATGGTCTTTGGAGAGATGAAAATGAAATTTGTAACCATTTAAGAGGATGTAGTTCCTTTTATTCTCCTCTTTGCCTCTGATTTTCTGCCCTTATTCAATAGTGACAGTGAAATCTATTAAAAGTGACTTTCTCTTTCTTGTCTGAATGGTGAGAGGTTGCAGGTCACTTAAGCCTCTGAGGATGCTCTCTGTGTCTCAAGTTAGAGAAATGGGTCTTTACTTGTCACCTACCAGGGCTCCCTGGTTTTATGGGACCCCCAAAATCATATACAGAATATCGCATTTAGAAACACAAGAGCATTTTATAGGAAGACATTCCTGAGTTTTCATCATTGACTCAGAGGGGACTGTGGCCCCCAAAGGGTAACGAATGCTGCTCTTGAGGATAATCCTGTCACCTGGACACTAAAGCAGACTAAGTCAAAAGGACTGTAAGAGAGTGGGTGCAAAATTGACATCAGTATTACTTTAAATAACAGACATTGCTTTCAAGTACTCTAATATAAATAATGCATTTAAAAAGAACAAGACAGTTTCCATGTCACTTTTATCTATATTTACTCATTCAAAAATCACAATAGTCCTATGTTAATACTTTATGTTACAGCTAAGCAAATCAAAACATAGAAGGAACAAAAGCTACAGTTTGTTCTAGATGATTGAAAGTCACAGGAATGAGCTCCCTTCCTGTGAGTGAGTGCACTGGGAGTGGATATCTGACTCAACTGGGTCAACCAGAGGTCCTTCCATGAGAATCTGGAAATCTAGGTGGCCAAACATCAAAGTGTTTGTCCAATCTGGGGTGTTCTCTTTATGCCTATCGTGGATAACCAGCAGGAGAAGGCAAGGGGAGACCAAAGGGGAAATGGAGAGAGGAGAGGGAGGAGACTGGTTGGGAACCCTGACTTCAGGCTGTGTTTCTTTTCTTTTCTGCTCCTGGGTCTGAGTCAGTTTGGCATTGGTGAGAGTGCTTGGAGCAGAAATTGGACAGATTATAAAAGAAACTCTAATTTTCAATGGAAATATAGTGCTTGAACACGAAGTATTTTTGTTCCATAACGCTGATAAAAACAGGGCTCCTACTTGATCCAGTGTTTGAAGGTATCACGAAATAGCAAACAAAAGAAAATTTGAAAGGAATTGCAATTTATCTTGGGTCACTTGTGGATCTATTCATAATCTTTAGGAACATTATTTAAAATGTCACTTTCATTGCATATCTAGCTCCCCATGCTTGTTTTGGAACTACTCACACGATAAAGTCAAGAGCTCTCCTTTACCTTCAATATTCATGGGATTATGTCTCATCGTTCCCACTCTCTTGCACGCCTTGCCTCTCTTGTTCTTTTTTCTAATTATTTTTATTGTCCATCACAAAAGCCTGGGAAGTTGGTAGGGGATAAAAAGAGGAAATAAAAGTTTTGAGCAAAACTGGTAATATTTATATAGTAAGAAATATCACCACATATATTTATAACTTTCCATTTTTGCCCAAACTGGTATAAACTAGCTTTTATTATTTCTAAAACAGAGTTTTGCATAATATGTTCATATAGACAGTGCCAGAATTAAGGTGAGAATTCTGGTCTTTTGTCTTAAAAATTTATTATTCTGTTCATAGATCTGGGCCATATAGATATAGATAGATAGATATAAAATTATATATATAATATATATAATATATAAATATATATAATATATAAATATATAAATATGTAATATATATTATATTCATATTCATATATAATCATATATTATTATATATTATATAATAACAATATAATATAAAATATAATAACATATAAATATATATTATATAATATATATAATTTTATATCTATCTATATCTATCTCTATATATTTATCTATCTATCTATATATATTTAGATATATATAGATAGATAGATATATCTCCTTATACTTCCAGAGAATCAGGATTTAAAGACTGGATAATTGAAAGACATTTTTTTGTGTGTGTGCATTTCTTACTAGTCTGTGAGCTTTACGAGGGCGGGCCTTATATTTGTTTTGCATACTTCTGTATTTTCTATGCCTAGCACATTGTTGATGTGTGAAATTTGATGAATGACTGAAACCTCCATCTCTCATCATTAAAAAAACCTGTAATCTTATTTACATTTATAATTCTTGACAGAAAGATATAATAGATAAATATAAACTGTGTAGCTATCATGGCTTTTAAATTAATGCTGCCTTTCAGAATAAAATATTACATTTCTGATGATTTTTCATTATTGTTCCTGGTTTTTCTTCCCTGTGGTTTATATCTCAAGGGAAATTTTTCCAATTAACTGTGATTTCTGTTGAAAGCTCTTTACTCAAAGAGGGCAATCAGTCTTATCTTCAAGTTATGACTTCTGTGTTCACACAAAAGGGAGTGGAAGCTAAGTTTGCTAATCAGAAACAGCTCTAGTTATATAGCTCAGGACTAAAAATATGGGATGGCCTATGGACATGGGAAAAGATTGAAGAAACAATATTTCATATCATGCTTTTTACATATGTTGCAAAGAATCTGTGTTTGGATTATGAAGAACACAAATCATGATGGACCTGATTGAAAGTCCAATAAGGTGCTGTGTCATAGTGACAATTGCTTCGAACTGTGAAAAATCTCTGTTGAGTTTTGAAAAACTTTGACTTCTTGCTCTTTTAGCCCCAAAACTTTATTAGCAAGTGACTTAACTGAATATCTGCCTTATTTTTCGAAACACCTTCCTGATCTGTACTCTCAAAGGACCTGAATTTCTTTTCCCAGGGACTCAGACCTTCTGCTTCTCTCCCCATCCTTAGCTCTTGGATTCAGTGGAGTGGACACCATGTTCCAGAACAAGAAGGGGTAAGTATGGTTGCCTTCTTGGTATCTCAAACTGGGTTGAGGTGTTAGTATGAAGCCAAGAATACTCTGAGCTGGAAGACATATTTCAACACATAATTGTGGTGCTTCCTAGCTTTTTAACCTGCAACAAGTTGCTTACCTCTGATCCTGTATCTTCTCAATTATAGAATAGAAGTAATGGCACTTTTACAGGGTAATTGATGAGGTAATAATTTAAAATCCTGGTATATAGTAGGCCTCCCCCAAGAAGTACTTTCCTCTTGTTCTTCTGTCTCTCATTCAATTGTCTACCTTTACCAAGGAGTGCCTGTGGTTTTCACTAAGCCTTCTGAGATTTTCCTTTGGAAAAATGTTTTCCTTTGGGTCTTGTGAAGAACTGTAGAGATTGCAGGGACTTCCCTCTTCGCTGTTCCTCTGGCTTTAGGAACACTGGGATTCTATAGTCTGGTGAGCTTGCAGTGAAAACATCAAGCTCAGCAATCTCTACCAACTTGCTCACTAAAAGCCCATGCATACAAAGCTATAGGCAAGTTACCAATCATTTACATACCTATTCCCTTTCTTGTTTAAGGAGCTTATAAGGTACCAGAAGATTATAGATTACAACAGACAGTAATACAGCAATTGAGTAAAAAGATAATCTTCTAAATACTTTAGCAATAATTAAGATTTTTATGTGAAAGACAATTTGCCCAAACCAGGGTATATTTTTAATAAAAAGTGCATATTAGACCAATACAAAATTTGGATCATCCCAAAAAAGCTTCATTTTGATTTTCACATACAAGCACATCACTTTACTGATGGCTATGGCTTATTATATGGCTTATTATATCTGCAGAGAAATAATAAGGACCTGTACTCTCAAAGGACCTGAATTTCTTTTCCCAGGGATTCAGACCTTTGGCTGAGCAAAAAGTTCTAAAGATTAATTTGGATTAAAATCACTAATTCTCTCAGATTCCATGATTTATTGTAAAAGGAGATAATTGAATCTCCCAGAAAATTCACTTTTGACTTCTGGAATATGTGTGAATATGTGTGTGTGTGTGTGTGTGTATGTTCTTTTAATCTTCTTTTTCCTTGGGTAGCATGTCCAGCAAGATCCATGATGCACTCAAAGGTTAAGACCATAAGTTCTGGAGTTACATTTCAAGCAGAAATGTCCAGTAGGCAAATATCCAACAGGAATACTTCCATTTATTCACAGCACAGAATTTTAATGTCTTAGATATGGGAAGACTTTGATTAGATGTAGGGTAAATGAAGTTATCAGGTTTTTCTACCCTCCTGCCATCAACGTCTGTGATAGACTCCTGCAGGCCTACATGCATGCCTGATGGTGGGTAACTGAAGTAGGGTGTGGGCGTGCGTGAGTGGGCACACCTGAGCCCAGAGAGTGAGCATATAAGGGCAACAGCAGAGAACAGAATATGGCGGCAGAGGGCTGTGGAGCAGAGCGCAGTAGAGACCAGTGAAGAGACCACGAGAGAACGCCAGAGACCCCAGAAAGACTAAAGATTCGCTGGGGCCTGGGAGGCCTGCCAGCCTCCCAGCCCCTTAAACCCCCTGCCTGCCCTGTACCTGGTTGCCTCTCTACAAATGCTGGAAAAAAACATTAAAGCCTGAAAAAGCCACTGAGGCCAACAGAACTCCTTTACCTGTCTGCCCGGATCATATAGAACCTGCCCTGTGCCTTCCTGCAGCTGCAATAGGACACCTACCGCGAGTGTTATTTTAGTAAATGGCTGGAAATGGTAAGTACTGCAGAGAAATACCGATAAAGTTCCAAGGATGGCCAAAAGCAATCACTATCAGATATAGCAGGGAATGTGGAAAAAGTAGTATTTCTGCTGATCTTGGTAGGATGGTAAAATCTGAATGTTTGAAGTGAATTCATGCTGAATTCATCTACAGACTCACTCAAGCCAGAGACCTCAGAGCCAACCTTGAGGTCTCCTTCTCCTTATCTCTGCATCTGGGGCCATGTCTTTATCACTTTTGTTTCCTTCCCATTTCAATAGCACCCCCCTCCTATTCATTCTCCGTGACATTGCCTGGCTTATTCCAGGCCGACTGATGACCTCCTACCTGGATCTCCATTTCCTTTCTCAAATTCCTTCCACGAAGGCTATCCTAAGTACAGTGACAATGACTGACTGTTTGCAGCAGTAATGAGAAAGACATTTTTGAGTTTTGTATTATATATAAGCTCTATTTTAAAATGAATGAGTATTCACATGTTAAAATTGAAGATGACTGAGTAGTAGTTATCAGTCTTGGTAACACATGACAATCATCTATAATGCTCTTAAAAGGAGTCTTATTCCCAGAGATTCTGACTTAGCTGTCCATCACACAGAGTTTCACACTACCATCCCTGCTCCTCTCTAGCTCTCTAGATGTGATACTTACCATGGTCCATCATGCACTCTATCAAGCAAAATTAAAGTACAAATTAAGATAACTCTGCCATTTTCTCTGTGAAGGACAGCTGTCCCACATATCTCTCATCTGTGTGTCTCCAAATACGTATCTCTTTCAAGAGTCTTTAAATGTCACTCCTCAATGCATCTCCTTCCAGATCCCCCCAAATCCTTGGGTGTAAGTCAAAGCCAGGGACGTAAGAGCCCTTTTGTTAGCCTGCCTGTCTTCTGTCTTCACTTGCTTGCCCAGCTCTGCCCCTAGTTCCCAGGAGCTAGTCCAAGATGGCTGCATATAAGTGGGGGTGAGGAAAATGGCACCTCCCTAATACCTTCCCCTCATTAATAACTGCATTGGAGAGGAAAACATCTCCTTCATGTCATTTTCATAAATATGGTTTCAAAATTGTGCATGCCAGCTACTATGTGAAAGTATCACTCTAAAACTGGAGTAAAATTTAACTGTTTTTTCTATAGTACCTTATTTATCAGTCCCATGCTTTATTGGCATAAGTAATAAGATCCTGTTTTTCTGTGACAGACATACTCATAATAAACCGGTGTGAGCATTCAATTGCGACTTTCAGGAAATGTATCCTTCTCATCAATTATTTTAAAAATCCCCCTTGGAATCATTACAAAGTATGATAAAGTTTCTATCAAAGTAGAATTAAGCTCAGACGCCAATCTTTTATTTCACCCGGAAGTTTCACATCAACATAAACCGGAGAAGTGGCAGCTGCTGCTTTTGCAAGTGGTAGAATCCCTTGGCAGATGGAACAGGCTCAGCTCCGACCCTTGGGAAACTGTGGGAGTAGTACATTCTGAGCTCACATTTGCAATTCTGGGCAAAATTTGCAAAATGGCTTCTCAGCAAGGAGTCTATATTTGCATATGCAAATTAGATCAGTTCAAATACAAATGATTCCAACCTGGTTTCCATGTCCGTCACCACCCTCTGGCAACACTGCTCTAGCTTGATTATATGTTATACCCCCTAGCTTTGAAATTTCAACCTTAGATTTTATTTTATGCTATGCCCCCAATTCCTTCATAATTTTCAGGTTGTTAATCATTGTTGGGAGAAAACTAAGTTTTCTCATGTGCATTTTCTTATCTACCCTAAAGGATACAGATCCCTCAAATAACTAAACTTAAGGGAAATTGTTTAAAGTGGAATTATTTCCAAAACACAAGTTTTGCTGAGTGTGTATCTGTCTTATTTGCTTATCTAGTAAAGTAGTGATGAAAAAAAAAAACAATTCTGTAAGAATTCCTACTTTGTACATGATATTTTTAAAAAGTAACCAGAAGACCACCCTTATCAGAGGCAACTGCAGATTCTTGTTCTGCCCTTAAAGAGGAGTTTGCACCTAAGGTGAATCCTATGAAGCCTGGTTTGAGAACTATTGCTCTAAGTCATTTTGAAAATTACACACTCCAGAGAAAAGAGCTCTTTGAATTTCTCTTTTCATAATCTGCTGGGTCCACTCTAGCGTCTGTTGGCACTTTTACTTCTCATGCTGGGTTGGCCAGATTTGGCTCTCAAGAGCTGATATTCATAGGGATTTAGTTCTATGTGACAAAAAAAACAGAAGTCAATCATTATTAACTATTTATTTGACTATTTTCTTTCTCTTATTTCTTCTGCATCTGATACCTTTAACTTCAAATCTTGGGTTTTAAAATAAGGTTATTCCCTTGTTTAATCAGCTATAAATACTCTTTCAGAAAATTCTTTTAGCAAGAACTCTTTTTTTTTTAAAGCCCACATGTTTCAATGTTTATGTTTTAATGTCTGTTCTTATCTAGATTTCATTAGAAGACTTTTGGCTAATAATAGTATATGCTTACAAGAATTATGATATTTTTTCAGTATAGAAATTCTTTACTATTCCCGCTTTCCTAGTTTTACTTGATTTCTGTCTTTAATTTCAAGTGTATGTTCATTATATATTTATAAAGCTTCATTTTAATCATTATTGCTGAGTAATTTATAACAATTGTCAAAAAGCTGGTGTTTAGATGACCACAACTTTATAAATGCAATGTTTGTCTCTTAGGTAACATGCCTGTAATAACATATTCTCACAAGAAAAGACTCTTCATAGTCTTAAAATTACATTCATGCTCTGAAGGGAAACCTTGCAAGAGACCACTCAATTATAATTTAACATTTCCTGCCAAATACCCTAGGTTGTGGTAATTTCCAAATATTTTATAAAATGACACACATTCCATATATGAGGTGTGATTAAAACATAAGACAAGTCACACATGAAAATGGCTCTCGTTACTTTATAATCACACCTCATACATAATCTTAGGCAATCAGTCATGGAATATAATTTTTAAAACCCTCACCCTATTGCCCACCTACCTCTAATCCAACTTCCCCTCTGGCCACCCCAAGGTGAGAAAAAGTAGATCGCCATCCAAAGCCATCTGGTTTGGAATATAGGGGAGCAATCGAATATCTTCGGGTGGGATGTCAGCAGGGCTCTGTCACCACTAAAAACTCAGCACGTATGTGGCCTTGAAATTATTTCTGGCTGTTTCATGTAGAGGCAGCACCAGGCAAAATCATGTAGTAAGTGAAATCTGGTTTCTGCCCTTCACCCACCAGGGCTGCCTGAATTGTTCTTGTGAGCTCCCTCCGGCTGAGCCTCCTTCCCTGTGCTGCACAGGCAGTTCTGAATCAGTCTTTTGCAGCTCAGTCCCTACTAATCAACATGTGGCCATTTTATGTCCTATCCCATCATGTGGTTCAATTCACAAGAATTGCCGCTGCACAGCTATGAGCTGCTATTCTGTGCCAGGCCTAGAGCTTGCAGGGGCAGATTTGGAAAACCCTGGCTTCATTTCATGGATTTTGTTGGATGAGACAAATTATCAAATTTAACTACTTGAGGTTAATGTGTTCTATGGCTAAAATCAGGGCCTAATGTATAGTAGACGCTCACCAAGTATTTGCTGATGAAATAGAGATGGTTCTACACGGGTATTTTGGGAACTTGATGGTGCAAGGAACTATCTTGAAAAGAAGACAGCTGAGTTGAATCTGAAAAGGAGTAAGGCATTCAGGATGTGATAGTCATAAATGGCACTCTGAGAAAAAGGAAGAGTATGAGCAAGGCATGGGAACTATATTTACTTAAAACTTTTTGAATTATAATTTTGGGTTACATCATTTTTATTCCTCCATATGGGCAAATGCTTTACTCCGCCTCCACTAGACGACGGGTAGCAATGCCTTATCCCCTTGTCCTTCTCTGTCCCTTCTCACCCCCTTCCCTCTGGTAACCAGTAAAATTTCCACTAAGTCTAAGATTTGTTTTTGCTGTATTTTAAGCCATCAGGATTTTAAATAGTGCAGTGTGTGTGGACATTTTAGCAATTGGGTTTTATAAAGCTTGAAGATACAAAGCAAAGAGCTGTAGGAAATGCAGAGAGGAATATAAGGGTGAAGTTATTTGATGTTTTACAAGCCAACTGCAACAGAGTTTACACTTTATTTGTCACCAATGGGGAGTCATCACATTTGCATTTTTAAAATCTCTTTGAATATAAATGGAGAACGACGAGATAGAGATAGGAGTTAGGCAAGAGTATAGTCAGAGTCCACTTTTAAGGAGCTAAAAGACCCCTGTTCCCGTGATACCAAGCTTCATATATCAACAGCCTTTACTGCCAGGTAAAACATGGGTATTTCCTTAACCTTAGGTTCCAGGAAACTCAGAACTGAATGTTTGCTTACTACTGTGGGTTGGAATAGTCAGTGGTAAAATTATCCCAGTGACACTATATAGTTTCTACATATACATGTTTTAATTTAAAATTTTTTGTTCAGAGAAATTACACATAATAAAATGCACAGATAGTAAGTTGTAGTTTGATTAGTCTTGAAAAGTGTATGCACCCAAGTAACCACTAACCACTTTCACAATGGAATGCCTTTCCCGTCAAACCTTTCTGCTCCAGGGAGCAGCTCTCTGATTTCTATTACCATAGATATAGTAATTTTTATGGGTCTTAGACTTCTAGATCTGAAATCATACAATATAGACTCTGTTGTATCTTGTTTCATTCACTCAACATTATGTTTGTGTAATGCATTCCTATTTGGTTCTATAGTAGTTTGTTCGACATTCCATTCTCTTGATAGACGTTTGAATTACTTCAAGTTTTTGAAGGAATGAGTAGGCTGCTATGAATAGGTTACTATGAATTTTCTATTAAAAGTACTTTGTGGACATAGTTTTAATTTCCCTTGGGTAAATATCTAGGAGTAGAGCTTTTCAATTATAGGATGGGTGTACATATAGCTAGAAGGAACTATTAAACAAGTTTTTCAAAATGGTTGTAACAGTGCCACATGCTTATTAATACTAATTGTCAGTTTTTTTGATATCAGGGATGTGAGGTTATGCTTTTACTTTGTATTTTCTTGATGATTAATGATAACGAGTAACTTGTCATGCCCTTGTTGGACTTTGGAATATCTTTTGAAGCATCTAGTTAAATATTTTGTTATTTCTAAATTGGTTATAAATTTCTTATTGATTTGTATTAGTTCTCTGATTCTATATGTAAGTCTTTATGTGTATTATGAGTATGATTCTCAGATTGTGTGAAATTTCATTGTCTCTGTCTTCTGGTGAGCCTAAGTTTTTAATTATGATGAAGTATAGTTAGCATCTTTATTATTGGGGAAAAAAAGACCTTCTATCATAAAACTTTGGAAATATTTTCAAAAATGTCTTCCCTTCAACTGGTAGGAATGCCCAATGTAAACACTGCTAGACTGGTGGAGTAAGAGCCAGTCTTCAGGTAAAGTCCTAGACCCAGGAGTTTTCAGGTATGTGGGCAATGAAACAGGGAGGTGGGAAAATGAGAACAGTCAAGAAGATGCTTCTACTAGTTTATAGTGAGGAACACCATAGTTTGTGCACATGTAAAGGAAAGATTTCCTTCCGTGACGCAGGTAAATGAGTTGGCACGCTGTGTGGAATTTTCAGGACCGCTATGCCATGCTGCCCCTGCTCTGGGAATCATTAGCCGATAACTATTTCCATCATGATGGCCTTGGAGCAGTGCTCCCTCACTCGGTTATTTGATAAAAGTCTGCCAACATGAATTGTGGTGGACTTGTATTTTGCCAGGCTAGTTTAGCTGGAATCACATTTCCCAGAATCCCCTTCCTTATATACAAAAGTATGCAAAAAGAGCTGAGTCTGTAAAAGGCAATTTGCATGAGATCTGAAAGATGAAGACGTAGCTACATCCCTTTTCGTCTGGAAGGTCAATCCTAAGGCGCCAGGTGCTGCTGCTGCTCATGCACTTGCCATTTATCTCTGTGGCCGGGTGTACAGCTCCTTCAGTTTCTGACTCCCGGGCCACCTGCATATTCAGCTCTGCAATGAAGTGTACCAGCTTCTTCTGCAGGATACAGCATCATCAAAATTAGAGGTTTGGCAACAACAAGGGTAAAACATGAGTTCTAGTTGTCTCTGGATTCTGATTTGTCTTTGCTCTGCCTCATTTCACATCCATCTTTCCTACCTCATTCCTGCCCTGATTAATTCAGCATCCAACACCACCTGTGAGGACAACTGCTTTGCATAAATGCCTACCAGATCCCATGACTGCCTATGCCTACCCAGAACTTAGTTGTTTTATTCCTCTGATCAAACCCTGATACATCAGACCTCTCTTCCCACTGAGATAAGGCTAAAAAGTTATGCAAAATGCTGGAGAATAATGAAAGGAAATAAAAGTAGAATTCAGATGATGTGGGTAAATTATGGATCCTTTTCTCCCTGCTCCAATTCTCCCTGCATAACTCCCTTCCTAAATCTCATTTTAAAGACTTTATTTTCTTCTACTTTTACCATCATTAACTACATTTATTGATCAAAGTATAAGTCAAGAAAAGCAAGACAAGTGAGCATGCTTGAATCTGCCTTCCACCTACTAGAGTCTTCTAGGTTTATCATCATCCCTGCATCACATCAGGAGTTCCTGTACCCTCTGAGAGGAAAATGGTCTACCACATAGGCTTATAGAATGCAACTGGATAACCAAAGTAATGCAACAACTCCAGTCAAATAGCAAAATCAACAACTTTAATAGCAAACTTTCATTATCACAAATATTCTGTAAGCATTATGCACAGTCTATTACTAAGGCAATTTAGAAGAACCTGCCTCCTTCCCTTCTCAGAACAAAGAACATCTTCACATTTTCATTTCTTTCTGCCCTTGACATTTGTTTTAACTTAGCTTTACTACTATAAGATTGTCGGGGTCAGGAAAACACATTGTGATTTCCGTGCCCCTCCCATTTCTGGGTGCTTTGGTAGGGGAGATACTTTGGGTGGAGACAACTCGTGGTTCTGCCATAGGTGAGGTGTGTAGACAATGGCCTGTTACCTCCATGGCTTGGTAGCCCTAATCTGACTTCCCATAACTGAGCTTCCTTGTGTAGCTTAGTTTTATTTTGATAGACCCTTAACTAATAACGCCCAGAATTTAGGCAGATATAATCACAGAGCTGGATGAGATCACAGATAAATACAACTCAAACATCTTACAGATGTGAAAAAGGACTTGGGGAATTTAAGTTGATGTCATGCAGCTTAACTTAAGCCACAGGTAACTTAAGCCACAGTTCTAGTTCTAGTAGTAACAGCTGGCAGACACAGTGGAGGTTACTGTCTGAGCCACTACTGCATGCAAGGAAATGTTGGGTTTGCTTGACTGCAGGCCTGCTGGATTCTCCTGGAGAGGCAGGATAACACAGTCTCTGCCAGCAGGAAACTGCAGTGGGAAAGATAAATATCTGGACACTGGTGGCCCTGTTTTTCCCAATACAGTGTCATGGGTTCCCAGTGTTAGTGGCCACATAATGGCAGGATCTCACTTAGGCCCATGGTCCCAAATGGCTTTGATGGAAAGACCCCAAATATCTAAAAAAATGTTTGGTCCCCACATACTATAAGTGGACAGCTGTTTTATTAAGGAAATATTTCTCAATGTCATAGACTTTTGAAAAAAAAATTATTATGGATTCAAATTTATTTCATTTGAACTTGGAAATGTCAATTGTTGGTTTTTTTTTTTCCATTTCAGAGCATATTTATTTCCAATAATTCTCGTGTAGTAAGGGTAACATTAGAACATGTTATTAATATTAAGTAGTAAGTAATGTGATAAATATTTTCTCATTTTGCTTATATCACAGGATAGGTGAGAATTTCTTTTTTTTTTTTTTATAATGCAATGTTATTTCAATTTTTTTTTCTCCTCCATTTTTTTTATTGTTATTTGTCTTTTACATTTTGTATTCCCCTTGGGCAGCCCACCACCAATTCACCCGTGATCCATCTCCATGGTCCCCTGTATTCTCTCTTCCATTTTGTGCCCTTATCCTCCTCTCCCCCCTCCCCCACCGCTGAGTGTCTCTCTCCCACCTGGCCTCCCTATAGTCCTGTTATAAGTGAAACCATTCGATATTTTTCTTTTTCTTTCTGGCTTATTTCACTGAGTATGATTCCCTCTAATTCCATCCATGTTGCGGCAAATTGCATGTGTTTATCTTCTTTCCATGCTGAATAGTACTCCATTGTGTATAT
>PVIJ01000318.1:0-45469 GCA_004024925.1 Scalopus aquaticus
ATCCATCTCCATGGTCCCTTGTATTCTTTTCTATTCCATTTTGTGCCCTTATGCTCCCCCCTCCCCCCCCGCTGAGTGTCTCTCTCCTATTTGGTTTCCCTATAGTTCTGTTATAAGTGAAACCATTTGATATTTTTCTTTTTCAGTTTGTCTTTTTCTATCTGGCTTATTTCACTAAGCGTAATTCTGTTTATGTCCATCCATATTGTTGCAAATGCAAGATGGCATTTTTTTTTTAATATAACTGAATAGTATTCCATTGTGTGTGTGTGTGTGTGTATCATCTTCTTTATTGTACCTTAGGAGCAAGTTATCAGGTCACCTGCCAGGGAAATCAGTGGTTTAGCTAGTCACATTGGATGAACCTGAATAGTGAAGCTACTTCACTCTGACAGGAGTAAGACCTTCCCTGTGGTTGCTTTACAAGATTTCAACTGAAACCCAAATCACAGAATACTCATTTATTCAGACCCCTCACTTCCCATCTCTGTCATATATTGTACTAGATCGGGGAGAATCAATTTGACACAAAAATGTGGCTGGTGTACCCTCACTTCTAAATACCTTCCTTTCTGTAACAAACTTTTCAGTGTTTTCTTGGTTATCTATTCTAGCCCAAGTCAGGTAATCCCTCAGTTGAAAAAGACCCTTCTATCTTTAGACAATTTTCAGATTGATTCATTACCTCCTCCAGCCTACATTTTGTAAAAAATTTCTAAAATGTGTCATTTTTTTCTGTCTTGAAATATCATAGACTATCAAATATTTTTAAATAAAACATTATTACACCAGATAATTTTACTCTTATGTGGAATATAAAGAAACAAAACAAAGTAACAGACAAATCTAAACCAAAAAACACCCTAGAAATCTGATTATAGAGTTGAGGCTACCAGAAGGCAAGGATGGGGATGGGGGAAGCCCAAAGGACAATGATGGAAGATTATGGGTCGGTTGGGTGAGTATAGTATGGTAACATACACCTGAAGAGGTGTGAACCTGTACCCCCAAATCATGTACAGTGTACCTTAATTTAAAAAAAAACTGCAATTAAAAACTTAAAAAATAAGATGAAATAAATCAGAGTTTTTTCTACATACCCCATGTATAATTAGCTAGAGAAAATTTGTGAATACAGATAAAGTTTTAAATTGTATTAAAGGTATTAATGTGATTAAATATTTAATGTAATTAAATAATTAAATATTTCTAAACAACCTTTATTATCTTGTAATCATTGTACACCAAAAGTATTGCCCTTTATTATCTGTTCTATTTGCCACATTTGTTCTAGTAGTCTTGTTTCAAGATATTGAATACATCTTAAAATTACTTGTTGTCTTTGACAGCATTCACAATATATTTTGGGCTCTTAGGTCTATTTAAAAGCAGTCACTATAAAGAGGTTTTAAGGAATAACAGTGTTGTTGGAATAAACTTCCCAAGGTGATTTTAGAGGTACACCATCCATTTTGATATAGAAGACTCTTTGCCTTACTACCTGGTGTATAATAAATTTAAAAAGAATAACTTTTGAATTTCTGTTACATGCCTAGATATTATGCTAGGTACTGGAAATAGAAAAACAAGATATACTGTCTGCTCTTAATTGTGTACAATCCAATTTTCTAGAGTTCATATTTTTTGACAAATTGTTAATAGATGTGAAAATGTTTCAGACTTGCTTTAGTTTTGTCTTCAGAAAGCAAGCCTGAAAATCTCAAAGACACATTTGCTTTTTTCCTTGACTAGGATACGGAGCTTGATGACTAACATTGTTTTATCTACTTGCTTTCAGTGAAGTAATGAAAATGAAAAAGAGGTACGAAGTGGGTTTGGAGAAACTGGATTCTGCTGCATCTCAAGTAGCCACAATGCAACTTGAATTGGAGGCTCTACAACCACAATTAAAAGTTGCTAGCAAAGAGGTTGATGAAATGATGTTAATAATTGAGAGGGAGTCTATGGAAGTTGCCAAAACTGAAAAAATAGTGAAAGCTGATGAAATAATAGCAAATGATCAAGCTATGGCTGCCAAAGCCATCAAAGATGAATGTGATGCTGACCTGGCAGGGGCCTTGCCCATATTGGAGTCTGCACTCTCAGCCCTCGATACTCTTACTGCACAGGTAAGAGCCCAGCCACCCGCATGCTGTGAAGCAGATATCATTGCCTAAGAAAGCACTTAGCATTGTGTGCTCAATTTAACTCTTTCTAGACTAGTCTCCACAGTTAATGCAATAGAAGTAATTTTTAAATTGGTGAAAGGATTTCTTTCCACCTGAAAGAAATGTATGTGCACAACTAAGATAATTTTTTTAAAAAGCCATCAGATCCTACACCCTACCAGAAGCCACTGTTAGTCCAAGAACTTTGCTCCTACAGTAATTAACAGGGTCCTATTTTGATTCTAAGTAGCACTGTTTTCAGATTTATGCACTTTTGTAATTGGGGTATACTTTCCAGTAGATGTGATAAGGTATTGGAAGGTGATACATAAAATAATATGTGTGAGTGTGGTACATAAAATAATGTGGTTCACAAATTTTTTATAATAGCACTTCCTATATTTGATGACATGGTATTAAACATTAGGATGTGAAAAGGGAACATTTTTAATAAAGATAAGGGTGAATTTTAAAAAATAAAAAATGCTGGGAATTTTGACTAAAATTTTGGGTGATTTGGGGAGAGAACATTAGGTCATTTCTTCACACCTTACTCTAAAATAGATTTTAGACTGATCAAAATTTAAATATAAATAATTACTATAAAATAGTAGAAAATGTAGATTATGTTTATAATCATGGAATGGACCAGGTCTTAGGAATTCTTAGATATGAGTAAGATCAGAAAAGTAGCTATGTTTTTTTGTGATATATATGCTGTTTACCTGTCTTTGGGATAATTTTTTTTTTAATTGAGGTAACATTGGTTAATAAAACTGTAGAATTCAGAGGTATGGGCTCACACACCTAGAGATGTATGTTACCACATACACCACTAAAGCACCACCATAGTCCATTGGACCCCCTCAAAATTTTGCTCTCCACTCACCCCTTCCTCTTCAGGTAGTCTCAATTCTCAAGTCAGATTTCTAGGATTTCTTATTGGTTTGATTTTGATTGGCCTTTTGCTTTCTGTATGTTCTACACATCAGTAAACCTGTACAATATTTCTTTCTCCTACTGATTTAGTTTACTTAGCACGATCCCCTCTAGTTGCATCTTTGCTGCTACAAATGACAAGAGATCATCTTTTTTAAAAATATATATATATAAAATGTAACAGACATAAATAACAATAAAAATATATATTAAAAATATATATATATGAGTAGTTATCCATTGTGTACATATATTACATCTTCATCCACTCATCTGTCATTGGCCATGTAGGTGTCTCCATAACTTGGCTATTGTAAATAGTGCTGCTATAGATATAATGCTTATATCCCTTTGAATTAGTGATTTTTCATTCTTCAGGTACATGCCTCAGAGTGGAAATGCTGTATCCTATGGTTAATATTTTTTTATTTTTAATATTTTGAGAAACCTCTATATTGTTTTTTCACAGGGGTGGACCAGTCTGCATTCCCCCTGCAGTGTAACCAGCAGGGTTCCTATCGCTCTATATCCTCAGAAACACATGTTGTTTCTGGTCTTTGATATGGGCCAATCTCACAGGTGTGAGATATGGTATCTCATTGTGGTTTTAATATGTATTTCCCCAATGCATAAGTGATGATGAGCATTTTTTTCTGTGCCGTCTGTGTATCTACTTTGGAGAAATGTCTTTTCAGCTCTTCTGCCCATTTTTATTGGGATTTTTTTTTCTTTCTTTGGAGTTGTGTGAGTTATTTAGACATTGGATTTGGATATTGGATCTTGGATATTAGCCATTTGTCAAATGTATGGTGTGAAAATAGTCTTTGACATTCAGTAGTATGTCTTTTTGTTTTAGTGATAGCTTCTTTCACTGTGCAGAAGAATAAAACTCTTATTTTTCATGCTGTTGAAAGCAGCATGAATTCTCAAGACATCTCTGAAACTCATGTCATGGAATATTTTGCCTGTGTTTCCTTTTATGTATCATATCGTTACATGTCTTCCATCCAATTCTTTAGTCAATTTCCAATTAATTTTTGTATATAGTATGAGATAGTGGTCTGTATTAATTCTTTGCATGTGTTTGTCCAGTTTTTCCAGCACCATTTGTTGAAGAGACTTTACTATTTCCAATGTGTACTCTGATTCCTTTCTTGTAGATCAACTGTCTGTATCAGTGTGAGTTTATTACTGGCTCTCAATTTTATTCCATTGGTCTGTGTGCCTGTTTATGTTGCAGTACATACTTGTCTAGGTATGTGATATCACTATTCATTTTGTCAAAATGCTTTGGGTATTTGGGGTCTTCTGTGACTCCTCATAAATTTCAGTAGTGTTTGTTCTGTTTCTTTGAAGAATGCCATTGAACCTTTGATAGGCATTACATGGAATCTGTATATTGATATACTTATGATGTCCATTTTGACAATAAAAATTCATCCAAGCCATAAGCAGGAGTTATCTTTCCATTTCTCTGGATCTTCTTATATTTCTTTTAACAGTGTCTTATAGTTTTCATTGTACAGGTTCTTCACCTCCTTTGCTAGTTTGCTTCCGTACTTGTGTCTCCCCTCAATCAAAGATGTGTCTCCACATCACAGCTCTCCCCTTCCCAGGGCCATCAGCCAGTCCCAAACTTTGCACACATATACCCAAACATGGCCACAGCCTCCAGTTGTCTCTCTCCATCTACCTCTTGTTAAAAGTATTTGAATCTCTTCAGTATCTCTTCTGATGTAGTCCATACTCATCTCCAATGTCCAAGAGGTGTTCTGTTTGCACCCCAAGTCACAGGACCCTCTGGGTTTAGTACCCTTCAGTATAACTTTCAGTTTATTCTCCCAGGAGCCAAGCAGAGAACCTCCGCTGACAACATTTTGGTCCAGTCTCTCTGGACAAATTACTCAATGTTTTCGACACTTTTTATCACTGTTACCATTTGTATTAATGAACAGAGAGAGTTTCTATATCTTTTGCAATAGTTTGAAAATAGAGAACAGTTGTGAGTAATGTACAAACATTTCTTTTAAAATAATTAGCATGTTGTTATTTCAAGGACATTACTGTGGTAAAATCCATGAAGAGTCCTCCCGCTGGTGTCAAGCTTGTTATGGAAGCTATCTGCATCTTGAAAGGCATCAAAGCTGACAAAATCCCTGACCCAACAGGTTCAGGGAAAAAAATAGAGGATTTCTGGGGTCCAGCTAAGAGACTGCTTGGTGACATTCGATTTCTGCAGTCACTGCATGAATATGACAAAGACAACATTCCTCCAGCTTATATGAATATCATAAGAAAAAATTATATTCCAAATCCAGATTTTGTTCCAGAAAAGATTAGAAATGCTTCTACAGCAGCTGAAGGTCTGTGTAAATGGGTCATAGCAATGGATTCATATGATAAGTAAGTACTGATAAAAAGAAAACTAACTGAAAAACACTATTTTCCAGTTGGGTTATTTAGATAATATAAAATTTGAAAGCTATATAGATGAGAGTGTCCACAAAAATCATGTCTAAAACCTGCTACATGTTCACCTATTTACTACAGGTAAGATTATACCAATTAAACAGTATATTACAGTGGTACTTAAACTTTTTGGACTCAGGAACTCCTTAACCTCTTAAAAATTACTGAAGAACCCTAAAATTTTTATTTAGCTACCATATCAGAAATCAAAACTGATAATTTTTTGATGTTTAAAACAGCAATAATACATTACATATTAACATAAATAACATTTTTTAGAAATCACATTTTCTATAAAAGATTTGTGAAAAAATTAGTGGTGTCATATTTTTGCAAATGTCTTTAATATCAGGTTTAGTAGGAGACAGCAGGGCTCTTGAATCTGCTTTTTCAGTCTGTTGCAACATCTTGTTTTGATTGACATAGAAAAAATAGTTTTACATACATGTATACTGGGATATAGGGACTCCCTGGAGGGGAATGGATATATCTTGGATCATATTTTGAAAACCACTGGATAATAAATATTATTTGTGAGACAAGGAATCTTTTTTGATGATTGTATGACAACCATTTATACTATGTACAAAACAATAGAAATTATTGGTCATTTCTTCATAAAACATCTTTGCAGGTTATCTTTCAAATTCATAAATGGTTTTTATCATTGTACTTATATATTATATGCTATGTTGGGCCATAATATACTATATTAATGATAAATTTTAATTGTTTTATCATTTTGTTTAGAAAGATAACTAATCATATTTTTCTAAAAGAATTTAGATATATTACTTTTTCTATATAATCGTTTTTCCTACAAAGAAACATATTTATAAGATAGCTGGTTTTAGTTAAGGGGATATTCCAAGTTTTTTTAAATGACAAAGATAAAATATCTCCTGATCAGAATTAAGCTTTAACCAATTAGGCTTGTTTCCACAAATATTTTTATATTTTACATGGATATTCTATTCTCCTTTTGCAAAATCACCACAATCACACTGGCAACAAACAAAGTCTTTATTTTGGGTAAAAAAGCTTATTTGAAACAATTTGCTATATGGTATCTTGTGGCCTCTCTACCATTTGGGGTCTCTGCACCTGTGTGTTTGTAAAATAATTGGATAAGGTGCTCCCGCATGAATGCCTTAAAACAATGGCCCACATCACAGGGCAGATGGGGACGCCTAGCTAGCCGTTGACTGATTGTGTGGCCATGGTCTGAGATGGTCTGAAATTACCCCCAAATACCTGCACAGGAAGTCCTCCCTGTATGCATGGCCAACATGTCCCCTCATCCCCCATAAAGTTGATTACCCTTTGTCTCCCCTGGACCCTGCCCCTCCTGCCTTGTCACATAATCAATCATGCTTGTGTATACTGCTAATAAATAGCAAGAGGGATGCTCACTGGGCAGCAGAGTCTTGCCTTGCAAACCTGCTCCACAACTTGTCCCTTAAGCGTGTCCCCGGGAACGTGCTAGCATGTTCCTGACCACCAGAGTATCTCTTGTCATAATCATTTCTTATGTTACTTTGATGTTTTGACTAATTCTTAGGAGAAATATAAACCATAGAAACTAGTACAGGTTTTGTAAAAGATGTGTTTTGAATTACGGTAAGGATATCAGGAAAGTAAATTTGATGATTAAAAGTGCACTGAAGGGCCTCCCTGGTGGTGCAGCAGTTAAGCGCTGCACTGTGGAGCTGTCGGCGGCACTCGATGCAAGTTCGATGCCCAGCCAGGGAGATTCCCACATGGCGCAGCAGACCTCTCCTGCCTTACCCGCTGCTCCCCTCAGCATTGTGTTTCTGACGATCTGCCTGTTCTGCTCCCCACTCTGTCTCTGGTGAACCCTCTCGCCACCCCGCGCCTCTGGCCTGTACCCCAGCTTATATGTATAAATAAATAAAAATCTTTTAAAAAAATAATAAATAAATAAAAGTGTACTACAATATTAAATTGTACTTTTTTTTTCCCCAGAGTGGCAAAAATAGTAGCTCCCAAAAAGATAAAACTGGCTTCAGCTGAGGGGGAGCTCAAAATTGCCATGGATGGTCTTAGGAAGAAGCAGGCTGCTCTGCATGAAGTTCAGGCCAAGCTGGCCAAGCTGCAAGACACACTCGAATTAAATAAACAAAAAAAGGCTGACTTGGAAAACCAGGTATGTGATAATAGAGACAAATATGGGAACATTCTCAATCATTTTAAATAAGAGTGATGTTTGTGCTGGCATACAATAGAGCAATTTTGTATTCTTCCTAATTGGGGGTTGACCAAGTATGCCCCACGGACCAAATCCACCATTGCCTGTTTTTGTTGGGCCTGCAAGCTAATGATGGTTTTGATATATTTAAATGACTGAGTATTTAAAAGATTGAGTATTTACGTAGTACCCTCAATTTTGACTCTTGGCTCACGAAGCCTGAAGTATTTACTTTCCAACCCTTTCCAATAAACAAACAAAGAAACAAAAAATTGACAATCACCTCTGACTTAAATTACTGAAGTATTGAGGTAGATTATGTAAACCATTTTTTTTCTATGGAAAGAAAATGGAGAACCGAAATGTTAAGTGAATTAGATTATACAAAAGTCAAAGGCAAAACAGAGATTAGAACTCGATGACCAGAAACAAAAGTCAATATTCAGTACTTATTATGTGAAGGCACTGTTAATCTGAGCACAGAATATATGACCTCATTTATCATCTCAACAGCCTTCTAAGAGAGGTACATTTTGTAGAAACTAAGCACAGAGGGTTTAAGCAACTTGCTAATAGATAACCCAGTTTCTCAGTATTAAAGCTATGAAATCAGGCAATCCTGCCTCTGTCAGCCTGCTGCTTTATTTAGGATACATACACAGATTCTGTATTTGTACAAATATATGCTATGGTGCTACTCTTTAGAAATGTGACCTTTTTATTGGGTATGGTTTCCAAGTGATCCATTTAAGTTTAACTTATATAACTAATAGTTTGTGGTTGCTTACTGTAAATCTTTTTCAACTCTACTGTATGGAATTTTTACTTTTCATTATAAAATGTCAGAAAATTATGTTATAAAATTAATATATACTATGTGTGATGCTTTCAGAAGAGAAATTTTAGATAAAGTGTTTTTAGAATAGTTTCTATTGGCAACTTTATTAGAGTCCAAGACCCAATTGAATATATCATAAAGATTGTTGGAAAAAGAATGAATTCAGAAAGAAATTTGAAAGACAGAAGATATTAAAAGAAGGAAAATTAGAAAAGAAGAAAAATACAGAAAGTACTGACAATATTCTAATTATATAAAATTTTCCTTAGATAAACTGGAATAGTATTTTTATATCTTTTAATCTAAATGAGATTATTTAATATGAATAATATTAGGAAAAAGTGTAAGCAAAATTCTTACTTAAAAATAATCTGAATGCCTCTGCTTTTATTAGTTATTTATTTCTTCTTTTCAAGTAAATTATTTCACTTTGAACCTTAAGATAACCTTTACTTAATCTTGTCTACTTCCAAGAATTATGATGCTAAGTCACTTGAAATTAAAATTAAATTAATTCAGCTATCCCCCTAGAATATTGCTATTGCGTGGTTGAAATGGCTTTTCCCCAAGTTTGCTACCTTCATAATTACCCTTTTAAAAAATCACATTGCTTAATTACATATAATCAAATTTGGTTGACAGTCTTATGCACAAAGTAGGCTCTCAGCTATTGATTGATGTCCTAATTTAAGGTTAATTGCAAGTGTCTGAGTAGGTTGACACAATTTAACAACTTGAAAATTGTGCTTTGTAAGTAAGCATAAATTACTTAAACTTTTAAACATTTAACCTTTAAAATTATCATTAAATCAACTGTATGTTAAATGAAGGTAAAACATTCATAGAATATTAAAAATAAAATGCATTTAGATTATTAAAAGAGGAAAATCATCTATATTTACAAGTGTCTTTATTACTTAACTTTCAGTGTCTCATATTGTAGCCACTTCCTTAGAGCTATTCTTTGCATTATGTGATATATATCCATTATGAAGTTCATAAATTATATTAAAGTACTGTTTTACCACCATCCAGGCACAGATTGAGCAGGGGTTTTGATCCAGCAGGATCTTTACTCTTTTCTTTTTGGACTCTCTCTGGTGTCGTCTAGTGCTCCTGCCTCTCTGTAGTCACTCATCCTCTCGTAGCCCTTCCACCTTTGCCATTCCTGTGTGATGCCGACCTTGTAGCCTCTGCCTCCAGGCTCAGATGTGCCCACTTACACATGCCCACACCATATGCCAGGTGTCCACAATCAGGCATGTGTACCTGAGCCCATGCTCCTAAGCACCTCCTACATTAGCATAATCAAGGTCACAGTGATAACCACAGAGACCAGCAGCAGAAAGTCTTGACTATTTCACTTATCCTACAAGTACATATTTTATCATGAAAAAAATTCTAAGACTTTCCAGTTTTTGTAGTGATACAGCCCACGTTTTTCTCTAGAGTGTTAAAATTCAGTTGGAAGTTTGCAATTAAGACAATAATTTATCTGAATTTTTTTAGAATTTCAAACTGATTGTAATTGTGGATTTTGATAAAAGCTAACTTTTATTTTTGAGGTTGATTTGTGCAGTAAAAAACTGGAACGAGCTGAGCAGTTGATTGGAGGCCTGGGAGGTGAAAAAACACGGTGGAGTCAAACCGCTCTGGAACTGGGGCAGCTGTACTTCAACCTGACAGGTGATATCCTCATTTCCTCAGGAGTTATCGCTTACCTGGGAGCATTTACCTCTCACTATCGACAGGTAAGGACACTATTTAATTTTGACGGTCTCTTCCTGACCTTCCCATTAGAGCCAGCATTAATCTTAGTGGTTTTGAAATTGGTTGGTTGGACTTTTAGTAAATAGGAGGAACAAAATGTTTTTAAATGATTTTAATTGTGTATTTTAGTTATTCTATAAATTAACTTGGTCAGATTATCCTCTTCTAAAATTGAATTGCTTTAAAATCAAAGGTCTACTTTAAAATGTAATGTGAAATGGCAGACTCTAATGATAAAATTTTAGTTCCAAAGAAATATAAAGATACTGACTTCTGAGATGTGTGTTTTTATCAACTCCTCTATGAGTCTCATAACAATCATGTCAAAATCACTTCAGAGACTGAAACTTTAAGCCTAAAACCGAATTGCTAAGTGGCCGATTCCTTAAAAAACAAAGCTCAAGTTTCTACCCTTTTGATGGATTCTATCTCAGTCTTCTCAACACAATTCCTAATCCTGTCTCTGCTCCTTGCTTTTTTCTTGCACTTTACAGTTTGTTTCTCAATATGACTCAGTATTTTCTTTGGCAATCTTAAAGAAAATTAAACTGAAATCCAACCCAGGACATGGTCCTGTCAAAGCACAAGGATAGACTAAGAAAAAAATGAAAAAAGCTAAACAAATAAGAAAGAATAATGAAAATAAAGAGAAATTTAAAACATTTGGCAATAGCTTTTGGTGTCAAGCAAACTCACTTTTATGTGGATCCTGGAAAGAGCATTTGCTTGCGCATGGCCTCAGTGGAGCTTCACTTGATTTCACGTCTTCCCCTTAAGCGTGGTTGACTTTTGATGGCCACTTTTTGGTTTTCAACCAAATTGGTTTAAGACACTCATGTAGATGGTGCTTCTGTCTTTAGCCTTTTGGATTCTGGTAGCCCTTGTCTTGGTAGACAACTTTCTAGTCTTAGCATCACCTATTGCTTTGTATTTTTGAATTATGTTGTTATGGAAATAACATCTTATAGTTCAAACAGTTAACGTTTAAGCTAACATTATTTACCTAACAATAAATTAGTTGATAGTTGCAGAAACTGATGTATATAAAAATTAAGAGAATTGCTTAGAGCCACACAGCTGGTTAATGACAGAGCAGGAATTTGAGATTTGAAATCACCCGAATCCTAATTTTGTGCTCTTCTCTGGTGCATCGCATGGAATAATGGAAGGACTGACAGCAGCCACCCTTACCATTCTCTATTGGTTCTCAACATCCCTTGGGTGTCTGCACTGGCCCCTGTTTAGCATTCCACTGCCATCCTGGAAGTATACTAAGCAGCATCATTCCTCCCAGCCCAACCCTCTGAGAGACCTGTTCCAAGCCACTGTATCTACAGACCTTGCTATTACCCATTTCTACCAGGATAGGGGATGTTTAAAGGTAGCATTGAGGTCCAGACTGAGACCTTATAATTTACTGACAGCAGTAAAGTGACACTCAACCTTGAGACAAGATACAGCCAAAGCTCATAGGTCCTTCAGTAAATTTATATTCAGTGTCCTTACCTGTTGCTTTGTGGGACAGCAGTATTGGGAGTGGCGCAGGATGAGAGCGATTACTCAAAGTCCATGTGAAGCAATGAGAGGCTTAGAGGGGCTACACTGGAAGTAATGTGCAGCCCCCATCCAAAGGCAGTCTCTTGTTTATTAGCATCAAGTTCAAAGGTGGGGCAAGTACGGAGTGGGTGTACATGCATGAGGAGGTCAGTTATCGGGGATGGAAGTAGGATGGGGTGACCATGGGCCATTGCCTGGGGGCTCCATTATTCCTTCCAGTCTAAGCATATTTCTCTACTCTAATATCTGCCTGCTGTTCTCAGCAGATACTGGTTTCCCAGTATGTTCCTTATCCCAGGACTTTTGCCCTTGGTGAGAGGCCCTGCATGACCCTACACCTAGCTGGCAAGCAGGAACTCTGGGCACCAAGACCACAGCCCTGAGAACACTTACCCCTGATTCATGTAGCTACTTCATTCCAGCCCATATCAACTCTGTGAAAGCTTGAAAGCAATTTTATCCCTTCTTTTCTTCACTATAACAGCTTTACGTTTCTTAAAGAATCTCTGATATTTCTGTCCCTTCCTGTGAATTTATTCTCTGAGTCCTGCTCCATAATCATCTCTCTTTTATTTTTGTCTCTTTTTATTTTTCCCTTTCATGGTGAAAGATTATTGGTGCTTTGGTGGTGGGCATGATGTTGTAACATAAATCTGAAGAGGTGTGAACCTCTACCCTTAATTCACACATCAGTATAGTAAACCTTTGTTGTCACAATAAGAATAGTACTACTAAACATTATTTTAAAAATTTTAGTAACATAAAAAAGAGTTTCCCATTCAGTTCTAAGGATGAGAATATAGTGACAACTTTAGTTCTCTGCCCAGATCCCCTTGACTTTCTGTACTTTCAAGCCAACCACCAGCTCTTGTGCTCTTTTGGGGTTGACATTGCCTAATGTTTGGAGATCTAGGCTTTCCTAGGACCACTTCTCTCTGGGACAGGGCTTAATGAATGACTTACATAGGTAGGAATTTAACGACCTGTCTCCTTTCCCTCTGATTGGAACAACTCCAAGGAATAACTTACATTTCCTGTAGGATCAAACTAGAGCCCCTTGCTGTAGAACTTTGGCTCATACCTCCCTTACCTTTTGTTGGCTTTTTTCTTTTCCCTTTTCTGCTTCCTCAAGTATCCCTTTCTTAATAAATCACTTCACATAAATCTTCATCTCAGAATATGCTTCTGGGAAAATCAGCTAAGACAAAAAGACCTTACAATAATCTTAGTTCTTTTTTCACAATAGTCACTGGATACCAAGAACCCTCAATAAATTGAGAGTTGGATCCTCTCCCTCCAAGCTTGAATCTGAGTAGTTGTCAATTATAGTACTCTTCATAAATAAAATATAGAAATTGCCATTCTCCTAGGACAACTGGGCCGACAGAACCTCAACTGCAATGCTTATGCCAATCTCCAAAAAGAACCCTACATGGCAATAAAGACATAAAAGCCCTGCAGTTGAATTAATCTGAGCTTCCTAAGCACCTTCTCCCTGCTAATAATCAAAGTCAAAATGTTTTGGGTGAATATTTTCACCAAGATGGTACACTTAGTTGTCAGTTTTCCATTCCACCATCTATCTTAATGCCTGATTACCAGCCAAGACCCTTGGCTTTTATGTTGAGATGCTTGTTCAGAGTTCCTTATGTTCATTTCAGTTATTCTCTGCTGCTACAACCAAATACATAAATATATGTAGGTGTGTGTCTGTGTGCACATATATATATGTATGAGTGTGTGTGTGTATAAAAATAAATAAATTGGGTCACTTTAATTTCTAATCTAGAATTCATCTGAGGTAAGTTATTATACCTGCTAAATTAAAACTGCATTCTCCAGCAAAGTTGTCTTTGTTTTCCCTACTTCTTTCCCTTACCTTTGACTGTCATACCTACTTTAGCACCAAGCCATAGCTGAGAAAACCTGCAGACTTCCCCCCAAAAGTCTGCTGACCAACCTATATCCTGACAACAAACAGATAAAACATGACAGTAGGAAGTATGTACTAGGAGACAGACTCTGAGCTAGAAATATTATCTGTCCGTCCTGCCTGTATAGCCACAACATCTCTTCCTGTCATCACCAACCAAAAAAAAAAAAAAAAAAAAAAAAATCATATGACAGCCAGTACTTGTAGAAGGCAAGATTTTGCTCCAGTATTCATCTACTAGTGTTACAGCTGTGACTGTTACATTACAGGCAAAGGAACTTTGCAGATGAAATTAAGGTAGTTAAAATAGGCAGATTATCCTTGGTTAACTCAGACTTAATTAAAAGTTTGAAATATCTTTTTGAGAAAGAATAAAGAAGTCCCCAAGAAACAGTGCGATCATATCAAAAGGACATAGAATTTAGCTTAAAGGTACTCTCCTGGACAAATTTTCAACAAGTTGAGAAAGAAATAATGATGGTACATGGCATATAGCTCATTGAATAAAATAGGGAAAAGTGTAGTTGAGTGGGTAAAGAGGATTAAAAGCAACAAACTTTCAGTTGTAAGATAAGTAGGAAATGTAATATGAAGCATGATGGTGATAGTTAATTTTTTATATTATATATTTGTATCTGTATTGTATATTTGAGAGTTGTTTAGAGACTAGATCTTAAAGGTTCTCATCACAAGAGCAGAACATTTAGCAACTGTATAGGGTGATGATGTTAACTAGATTTATTGTGGTGATCATTTCACAATATATTCCAATATTGAATCTGAAATGAATATAATGTTTGTGTGAATGGTATCTTGATAAGAGGCAAAAAAATAAGAAAATATTGATCTATACTGATGTAAATGAATACATTTCAAAAGTGAGTGCCTGCCAAAATCCAGAATATTTACATAGTTACAAAGTATCTTTGCACAAAATATTTATCAATTACAAAGGGAAAGGAGAAAAGAGCAACTTAATAATAGAAAAGTTCTCATATAATTTTTCACAAGTGCTGTCTTAACTCAGTTATGAATCATGATTAAAAACTGAAAATCCTCTCATGGATGGTATGTTAAACCCTCACTTCAGCCATTTCCTTTATCAGATTACAGCCTGGGTTACAATAGATATGTACCCAAATTCCAGAGGTCCCCAAATACCTAGCATCCAGGGACACCCCTTCTTCCTTGTGCTTGTGCAATTATTCAAAATACCTAGTCTCCAGGAAATTTAGCCAGCTCCACTTGCTACATATAAACTGCCTCCTATAATTCCATGCCACTGTTACCCTGTATCCAGGTACAACTTCTTACGTGACAGCTTCTCTCATTTGGAGCTATAAGTAGAGTTTCACCTAGCTCAGTGTCTTTGTAGTATGTAACAAGATCCAAAGGCATTTTAATCATACCTAAGACCATATGATTATGATACCAAAGCCTGCTAAACTACAACATCGAGTGATAAAAATTAATTCATCATTAAATACACAATTTGAAATCACGTGCCATCTGATGAGATGCAATGAAAAGAACATGTCATCACTTCTGTGATATTCTTGCCAAAGGAGCATAACCTGAATTGAATTATGAGGGACCATCACACAGACCTGTGTGTGTACATTTTACAAAATGGCTAATCAAACTTCTGAAACTCACCAATTCCTTCCAAGCTGTCATGGTCATCCATGTGTAATCCAAGGGAATGTTGATCAAACCTTCTCAGTAGGAACCCAAAGGAGAGAGTGGTACCCATCATGCCCTCTCAGCCAGTGCCACTTTGCACACACAGCATCCTCATCTGCCCTGGACTGCTACCCGCACTCCCTAAGCCACCTCCCCCTTGCTTCCACCTAACTGATTTTCCCCCAATGTTGTCTTTCACTATTTCTGAACCCTTTGTTCTGTGACCTCCAATTGGCCCTTACCTCTGATGTTCTGAGTATAAACCTGAACTTGAACTATTCTGGTTTCTGAGCATCCTAGCAAATATTCCCAGTGCATTTCCCAGACTGCAGTGTGTGCCTGATCCTTGTTGGTGCCTAATAGCCATGCCAGGGCAGGTCAGAGAAACAAATGCTTCTGCATCTCCTACCAACTCAATTTGGATTTGCTTTGATACCAAAATATTATACTAAATTTTGGTGTATGTTTTTCATTTGAAGAAAATATGTAGAAATGTTTATAACATGAACATTTGGAATAATAAATGGCAAATATTTTTCCCAGACATAAAATTTGACTTATCTGTTAAGTGATCTTTCTAAATTTTATCTTAACATTGGATATAAGTAATTATTATTTGAATACATAGCTGACCTACTAAATCATAATTTTACTAGAAAAAAATGTGAGCACAAATCATTTTAGAGGTAGAGTTAAAAAATTATTTGTTTGACAAAGTATAATCGAGGAGTTTACAAAGTGTAATGCAAAGAGTTTATTTGGTGGCTTTAAGCCTCATTTTCATATATTTCTGTTTTGTCCTAAAGATCCAAACCACAGAGTGGACAAGTTTGTGTAAAGGAAGAGGTATCCCCTGCTCAGATGATTATTCCCTCATGGGTATCCTGGGAGAAGCAGTGACAATTCGAGCCTGGAATATTGCTGGATTACCTTCTGACTCATTTTCCGTTGATAATGGGATCATCATAATGTGAGAAAAATATTTCTCTAACAAATGATGTTTTCTAATAATAGATTTATTTATCTGTGCATCTTTTAAACAATTATAGCTGGTGATTTTTTAAAGTATTGAAGAAAAATTTTACTTAGAATTTAAGTAACTAAAATAAATATGAATAATCACATCCATATTGGAGACCGTAATAAACTAAAAAAACAGTATGACATTTATATATATTTTAATCAATTTTTGCCAAATAGAGCAAACCCTCACATAGTGAAGTTCAATATTCTTGTAATCATTAAATACAGGGTTTAATAAATAAATAAATAAATAAATAAATACAGGGTTTTGTTATTGCAGGTTAATGAAAGGTGCAGCAGTAGTAGTTGGTAGTGTTGGGTGAGGGTGTTCTAAATTCTGTATTAGTTCCTGTACAGTATGGTATCAACTTAAAGGATATGGATGTGTTCCTGGGTGCTGGGCTGACTGGGGTTTGAAAGACAGTGGCTGCCATTCCTGGGACCTCCTGGTTAAAGATAAATCATAGAGAGTCTGGACTGGGAGTACACCAGATGCTCATCTAGCCTCATCTTTTCTCCAGATCTTACCTCCTGGAAGTCAAGGACTTAGACTATCCCTATCACCTCACCAGGCAGCATCCCACATATTTCCAGTGTGAGAATGATCATAAATTGTGTTATTTTCAAGTTCACTTTACCAAATGCCTTTGATCATTAGGTTCATGTTCTTGGAGATATTAGCATGTTAGGAATACACAGTAGGAGATGTCCATCTGTGTTATATGTCTAATTTGACAAGTTGTTAGTTTACTCCTAAAGTAATTCACATGATAATACTTAACATTTTTGGTTTTTTAAGACTTATTATTTTATATATTTTTAAAGATTTATAAGGTGGGGTGCAGGCCAGAGGTGTGGGGTGGTGAGAGGATTCACCAGAGACAGAGTGGGGAGCAGAATAGGCAGAGCCACTAAAATACACTGCTGAGGGGAGCAGTACGTTAGACAGGAGTGGTGTGCTACACCATGTGGGAATCTCCCCGCCTGCATCAAACTGCCTATAGCTCCACAGCGCTGCGCTTAACCCGTTGCTCTGGGAGGCCCGATAATACTTAATTTGAAATGAGAATGGCTGTGGTATATAGATTTTTAAGATAGAATTAACCACTCCATGTAAAGACTAGTTATTCCTCAATTATATATATACACACACACACACACACACACACACACACACACACACATACACACACACACAACACACACACTCAAATTAAAATTCTAGTGAAAATGTTTTTGTACTGCTCAAGAGATTATCTTGACATGGATATTCTTTAGCATTTATTTACTGAGTTGTTCTATAAAGATTTGAGATATATGCAATTTGAATGTTAAATAAAACAAGATATAACCTAATAAGAATACCTAGGGAAGTTAAAGAAGTAATTAAGTCTGGGTACTTGAGACAAGCTAATTCTTGCAGTTGGACCCCAAATTCAGTTCAAAGCATTCTGTTAAGAGAAGAAAAGGAAAGCTGTATAAATTAGACCATATTTTTAAACCCAGAAAATCATTCTTAGACAAAGATTTTCAGGAACTAAAAACAAATTTAATTTGCTGATTTGGAGAGAAGTCTACAAAGCTTTTCTTTGGCGGCACTGAAAATAAGTACTGAGTGCTGTCTTCTCTGATCACCTAAATTAATCCAGAAGAAATATTATAGATTCTTGTTAAATAATAAATAGGTCCATTAGCTTGCCATTTATGTGCCTTACAACAAGTATAAGATGGGAGCTAGTTTATTGTTGAATTACTTAACAAGTAGTTGGCATGCAGACAGTCTGTGTGGGTATTTTTTTTGTATGAAAATTAGCTTTAGACATAACATCTCTGGAGGGTTACTGAAAGTTTAGCAGTCCTACTTGTACTTTTGGTCAGCAGAATCAACTAAATGTAGCCTAAAGAAGTCAGATTGTTGCTTTTTGTTGTTGTGACTGTTTTACTCTTAAAAAAAAAAAAACTTTATTCTTCCCAAAGATGTATGAAATATAGTTGGCCAGTTTCTGTTTCTATTTTGATTTGCAATCTGTATACATACCTGTGTTCCTAGTCGGACACCTATAACCATTATATCCACTGATGGCCAAGTTGCATCATATTTTCTAACAAATAATGTACCCTTACTTTTGGGTCCAGTCATATTTCAACAATATTAGAACTGTTGATGAATATTTCTGCTTTTATGACTCCAAACCTTTGAGTGATTATTTTTCAAGACAATAAACTCACATTTCAGGAGACAGGTAGAAATTGGTGACAATGAGCCATAACCCTTCCATTTTTTCTATTTGTAAAAATGTTAAAAACATTGGTAGAAAGTTATGGTAGCAACCTTACAAAAAAGAAAATACTGACTTTTTCATTCTTGTCTTGTTTTGTCATTGTATTTTGGCAGTCTTAAACCAAAATGTTTCAGTGAATAGGTTTAAGTGATCATTTAGAATTTCAGAGACAGAAGAAAAAAAGAGAAACAAAACATGGATTTCTCACCATACTCTCTGGCTTACATCTGATTATTTTCTCAGTCTTGTAGTTTGAGTTTTTGCTACCTATACCTGCTACACATTTCCCCTATAAAATCAAAAGATAAAAAAGAAAACAAACACATAAACTTACCATCCACTTATTGGTCAGGTCATTGCTCAAGTTTTAACTTTCTTCCTTTTTATTTGTTGTTAGTTTTTAGAATCTGCAAGTCATCGTGTTTTGGAGTTTATCCAGAATATTTCTTGGTGATCAGTGGAAGAGATATTCCACTGACCAGGCTTAACTCTGCCTGGTCAGCCCCAGAATTTGCTCTAACATGTTCCTTAGATACATGTTTCCCTATAGAGATAATCTCTTAGAAGATACCAACTTTTCGAATGAGTTAACTTTTATGGTATTTGCCAGATATTATTTGCTGTTTTTATTTCTGTCAATTATCATATGCAAACTTTACTTAATTTAGATAAAGATAAAAAAGAGTCATGAATCCTCCCCTCAAGGAATGTACAGTTTAGTTGGGTGATGCAGCTAAGAAATTATAGAACTGCTGCAATGAAATATTATCATTGTATAAAAGTACTATAAATATAAAGTGAATGAACTGCTAAAGAAGTTCAGACATGAAAGAGATCAAAACAGGCTTTGTGGATTGCATAGCATTTGAGCTGACCTTTAAACAAGAGTAAGACTTGAACATGAAAGGATGGAAAAGTGCATTTTGGACTGGAAGAAAAAAATAGACACATGAACATGGGTATTGTGGCTTAAAGATATAGAAACAACAGAAGGACAAGTGAGTCATCCAATTTCTTCAGAGAAGCATTAATGCTGTCTAACACTCATACATAATCCTTCAAATTTAAAAATACTCCTAAAATGTGACAAAACAAAACTTTTACATTTTGATGAGTTTTATTTTTTTGAAAATCCCCTTTTCATTCTCTTTAGATTCTTATGGATATGATTTTCTTTTTATTAGTTTCTTGCCTTTAAGGTATTATACTATACCTTTGGTCTTATTTCTTCCTAAATACAATAGACTGATTTCCCCCCCTCCACAAATTAATATACTGAAGACATAAAACCCAATGTGACTCAATTTGGAAATGGGGCCTCTTAGAAGGTAATTAAGGTTAAATGAGGTCATAAGAACAGAACCCTAATCCAATAAAACCAGTGTCCTTGTAAGAAAAGGAAGAGATGCATGCTCCAAGAAACAGCCACACCAGGACGCAGCCAGAGGGCAGTGTGATCTGCATGCCAGCAAGACCAACCTCAGAGACACCAAACCTGTCAGCACCTTGACCTTGAACTGCCAACTTCCAGAACTGTGAGAAGCCAATCTGTAGTATTTTGTTGTGGTATCCCAAGCCAACTAACACATTATATATATATAAGTGCTGAAATTGGAGCACAAGACTATCTTCTTTACCATATAAGCTACACATTTTATATTAGGTTCTAACTTACATGCTCAATCGCTTCTAGGCCTTTTGGCCTAGAAGATCAAGTGCACTAACTTACATGCTCAAATATGAGAACTTCCATCTAAAGGGACAATACTAATGAAACTTTAAACTTACATTGCAGTGTGATTGAACTGAATATATTACCCTGTTTCATCCACACCTTTTATTTTAGCCCCAGTTAACTTTTATTTCCTGCTCTTCTGATGCTCTGTGTGAATTTGCTGTGCTCACTTTTGAATAGTGTGACAGTATGTTTAGGAAACTGGCCAGAATTATGACTTATGTTTACTTTAATTTCTCAGAGAAAGGAAATGAACAGTAATCTTAGTGCTGATTGCATTTCACACAAGTAAAAAGTTACTTGGTTTGGATACCATATGGTGATAGCAGATACTGCCTAACCCTTCTGTGATTCCCATAGCACACTGAAAAATAAATGGGTTTCCTCACGGTTCACTGCTCCTAGTGTTGTTATGAAAGGGGAATATGAATGAGAATAAAGCAATAAGTATGAGCTCTCTCATAGTGCAAAAAGTAACTTTCATAGAATATATATTTTGTCCATAAAAAGCTATACTACCACTAGGCAAATATGTAATGAACTACATACATGACATTAAATATACAAGTGTTTAAAACAAATACTCGGTCAACAGTTGTGTTAACACCCAAGTGTCACAACTGTTATGAAGGTTCTATGGTATAAAATGCTTTTCACCATTTCTGTAGATCATTATAGCTTTAGTGGTCTACATTTGAAACAGATATGATGCCTTGGTGCTTTCTCTTTCCCTATGGACAAATGCTTACAGATGGAAAGTGACTTATGTAAGATTACATGATTAATGAATGCCAGGGTCTAATGAAGAACTGGAAGTTTCCTAATTGCTAGTATTACTATTGATAGTTGCCATTGCAACTTAATTAGAAAGAAGAACAAGTATTTGCAAAAAAATATTTAACTTAGCATTCATAAAATTGTAATTTTCTAAAAGGAGTATAAAGAATTATGCAATATACCAGAAGATTTTTATAGTTGCCATTCTAGTATCCTGCTCAATCTAAATTTCTCTGCTGCACTAGCATAGTTTTTCATGAAAGGTTAAAAAGTAAAATACTACTGTAAAGCATAAAATGCAAGAAAGTAATTTGTATATGATTAAATAGCATAAAGAGAAATCATATCTTCACCAATTTCATCTTTCTTCTCCCTTTCAGGAATGCAAGAAGGTGGCCTCTGATGATAGATCCTCAAGGTCAGGCTAATAAATGGATCAAGAACTTGGAAAAAACCAATAGTCTTCAGCTAATTAAATTAAATGATCCCGACTATGTCAGGACTCTGGAAAATTGCATCCAGTTTGGTACCCCTGGTAAGTAGATAAATAACAAGCACATCTAATAGAAATGTCTGGTGAGGGCACAATTAACCCAAAACAACGTAGTTTGTTTCTTTTTAAAAAATATATTTGTTTGCGGAATATAAATAACCAAAAAACATATCTCGACAAAGCACAACAAAAACAATTCTTAGGTTTTGTGAAAAATACACTAGTTACCACAGGGAAAGGGGTGGGGAGGGAAGAAGAGTTAGGGGTAGGAGGGGGGTAGGGCACCAGAGGTTTGGTGGAGGGCAAGTAAAGCATGTACACATATGGAGGACTAAAATGTAATTGCAAGATTATATTGACATGTGAACGACTGGCAAAATAAAATTTTAAAGCTTTCCTTCCTCCCTAAAAATAAGATTGCGTCAGACTCATCTTAAATGATGACTTTATTAATGTCTTTAATTATTTATTGATAAGTAATCAATTGGGAACTTTAGAGATAATAGTTCCAATAGATAAGGACACATCCTTCGTCTGAAGATTCATTTGGGAGGCCTCCTGTAGTTTAACTGTTCTAACTCTTTCCTGGTGTTTGCCATTCTTAAGTTCTCATTGTAACTCCACTTCTGTGGTTAAAAGGGCCACTTATATGCCAAAAGGTTTTTAGCATAGCATTAATCCAATTATTTATTTATTCTTTCAACTTAACCTACAAAAGTGGCAGAAAAGTGAGTCCAGCTTTTATATTACTATTTGCCATTTACAATGGAGAGATTAGAAACATAGCAAAGATTTCTTAGTAAAGCTTTATGCACATGTCACATTTGTCAAAACAAAAAAAGTTGTTAAATTTGAGTAAATTGGGGTTATTATGTTTTAAATTCACATTACCTATCAATTTTGACTATTTTATTCACCAAATAAATGTAAATATTATGAAACTATAAAATATTAGCCCCAGGACAGGTTAATAAATCTCAGTTACTATTAAATCCAGTACTACATGCAAGAATTATAATAATACGTACGCCAGGAAGTCTTTAGGCATTTTATTTTGCATACCAAGAATGGGTTAATATTTAAAATATTAATTACAATTTTAGGTTCAGTAAAGATAAACATGAAATGACAAAAAACCTAAATCAAACTGCAAAACTTGTATTTCTATACGGACACATACAAGTAATAGTTCATATATTCATATTCATAGTCTAATAACAGGAGTTGCTAAAAAAGAAATATGCTATGTGCTATCAAATATCTTGCTTGTTTGACAGAATCAAATTATATGTAACTAACTGTAATAAAAATAGAAAGTGGACATAAATCACTAATCCTTTTAGTGGTAGGTGCACTAGTTCTGGTATACAGTACCTGCCCTGCTTCAGTACTTGACTTGGTGACTTTGCTGAGAGTCAGTACCCCCATCTGTATTTTGGCCATACAGTATGAGGAAGAAATGAGTTACTATACTTGTGGGTACTTCCAGTAGTGTTTGATAAGCTCAAATTATGTATTTTTGTTACGGTTGAGGTTTGCTGTGCAATTGTGTACAATCTTCTAAAAGAGTCATGTAATAAGAAAGGCACAGATGATGAACTCTGAAAATATAGAGGAGTCAGGTAAGATTTCTCAAAGGAATTGGCACCTCAAATACTTTAATTAAAGTTATTTAATTTACTTTTCTGATAACTTCCTTGATACAGTAAAAAGCAAATGATAATTCAGTATCTACTTTGTTCTTGACATTCTTGAGATTTCTATGGTTTCAGTCATATCTCTTGATAATAGTATTGCCTCATTTTAGAGAGGAGAGGGCAGTAAAGATGACCTAGTTAGCATTTTTCAAACTATGCGTCGCACCTTGGAGAGGAAACGAATTTAGTGCGTCATAACTAGCATCTTAAAATGAAGTGCATAGAAAATAATAGATCATATTAGTCTTTGTAACATGGAGTAAAAGTAGTAATTATTTTATGAACCTGTTAAAATTTTATACATATGTATGCACTGGATCAATATTTAAAATGTATTTTTATTTAGAGTTCAAGCCATAGAAATATTGAAATCCAACAGTAATTGCAACTATTTTATTTTATTAACAGAGTAATTGAGGTGCTGGATCATGTTAAATAACATAACCAAGATTTTATCACTAGTTAAGAGAAGTGCTAAAATTACACTCCAATTTTTTTGCTTTTGTCCAATGCTTACTATGTCACTCATATAAGATTATCTCTCAGTTGTTTCAGCCTACATTTTGGAATGAAATACTTTAAAGGGTAAACTTGATTACAATTCCTTCTAATGTCAATCATCAGAAAGAAGTGAAAAGTTTTAAATCTATTATAGAAAGAGAAACAGATGGCCAATTTTAGTGCTATTTTTATAATTTAACCATCAAGTGAAAAAATGAGTTACTGTTACGATTTTAAAACATAAGCAGTGAAAGACTCTTCCATTTAAGAAGTTATTTTTAGATACTGGCCTGTTCAAGGATAGTGACTTTTGATCTGTCATCCCTCATTGGTGACTTGAGTCAATAAGGTCGAGGTTTTCACCTTCTTCACCCACCTGCTTCTACATCAGCCAGAATTGGCCTCCCTTTTCTTTGTCTATATTGAATTTTATGTAAGATCCTCTTTGAAAACAAATGTCCTGCTGTTTAGAAAAAAGTTTAAAGCCAATGCTCTAGGAAATAAAAGTATATCTACATTAGCTATCACAGTGGGTAAAGCCTGTATAGGACATTAGTCATATATATATTGCTAATAAATAAATTTGTTCATACCTCAATGAAGCTGGAAAATTAGATAAAATTTCAAAAATTACAAAAAATCAACTTAGAATACTTTTGATTTCCCAGTGAGACTTTTAACAGTAAATATTCAGTGCTAAAACATTGTGATGATATAGAAATCTTTCTTAATAAGCTTAAGACTTGATTTTATTAGTGAGAAAATAAATTTTCATTTTTGGGGAAAAAATCAAGTCTGTTATTTTTTAATTTAATAATATATATTTTAGCTTTTGAAAAGTCTTTATACATGTGAATCCAGATACCATAATTCCATTTCAAACATGGAAACAATTTGTAGGAATAGGGCATAAAATTGTGGAGTATAATATTGAAGAGCAAATACTACATTTTATGCAAGAATTACTGTTAGTAAAGTTAAAGCAATTATGCAAACTTAACATATAAAATGTCAAATAGAATTTCAGTTCATAACTATCTTGTAAATTAATGAGTTAAAAATCTGATTATGAAATTATTAAAATGAGAAATTGATTATCACTAATTTTTTAACACTATTAGGGAAGTCCTTTTCAATGCATAAAATGAAACAAAGTGATAGAACATTTTGAAAGAAAAAGCAATAGTATAATATTTGTAGATACTGTATTTCATCTAGAAAACCAAAGAGAACTGAAAGGCTAGTAGAATAAAAGAATGCAGTAGAGTAGGTATATTCTTAAAGGAATATTAAAAAATCAATAACAACGAGGAACAAAATAGATATTGATTCCAGCCAACCAGTGAATTGGAAACAAAAATTTTAAAACTTAAAATTGCTAATAATGCATAGTAGGAAAATGACAAAACTACAGAGAAAGACAAAAGATGATAGGAAAACTAAATATTAGAAAGGTATCAACTCTTTTGGATATAAATGTTTTACAGGTAGTACTATAATTAACCTAGAAAAAAGAAGGTAAAAGAGCCTATAATTCAGAAGAACAGTAAATTGGCAATTAACTAGAATATTCTCTAAAGAAACCCTAAAATAGGAAACACATTATAAAGTAAACATTATAAACCAATGGAAAACGATCACTTAGAAAATGGTCTTGGGAAAACTGAAAAATATATCAAGTTAGAGTCTTAACTCATACCAAAATATGTATTAGACAAATTAAACCATATTCCCTGCCTGGATAATAGATAAAATTGTGAATTATTGATAATTTTTTATTGCTTGACAATTTTTAAAGAAGAGTCTCTGTATATTTGAAAGTTATTAAGAGAGTAGATAAATCCTCAGTTCTCATCATAAGGAAAAAATTTCTTTTTCATCTGTCTATATGAGATGATGGATGTTAACTAAACTTATGGTGGTCTTCATTTCATAATATATGAAAGTAAACATTATTATACTGTATATGTTAAACTTACACAGTGCTGTATGTCAGCTATGTATCAGTGAAACTGTGGGTAGAAAGAAAAGTCTACCTTTCAAAGATAATTATTTGCAGATGAAGTTTCCATATGTCTTCAATTTTCTTATAAATAATCCAGGATCAGGTGAAGAATAGATGACAGAATAGTTGAACTTACAAGATGATTTATGCATCAGGCCCAGTATAACATTCTTTTTATTTTTGAAGGGTTTTGAAAATTCTGCAACAAATAGCACATAAAAAGGAATATAAAGAAATTTTAAAACAGAAAATTAGGGAAGATATTTGCTCTAACGGTGTTTAAAAATACAAGTAAAGTTTAGAAACATATCAGTACCTTGTGGTATAAGTGCTGTTTCTTCCCTGACATCCATTCTGATCTTCTTTCATAAGTTAGCACCCCCTGTGTTCACCGGGTCACATTGCATTACGAGTAAAGAAATTGCAATAATTTCCTAACTTCCACTGTGGTTATATATATCCTATGATTATGGTCTGACCACCAGGACATAAGTGGAAGTACCATTTGTGATTCCCAGGAAATATCTCTCCTTTTCTGTTTCTTCCTTCTTTCTGATTGTTGGAGTGTGGATGTTATTTGAAAGGCCATCTTGATTGAAAAGATCAAAAGCCATCTGCCCAGAACTGTGATCCAGTAATTTATCACAATTTGCTCTCTGAAAGTTCAGACATACTGTTCTTATAGCCCTGTATTGAATAACTTGGTCTCCCCTTTACTTGAGATATAAGTCCTTTATGTTTATATCACTGTACCTATATGTTTTGTATAATAGGAAAATGGGCAAATATATTAACATAGCATTTCCAGAAGAAAAGTATAATTAGCCAAACAGTATTAAAACATCAAGCCTAAAATATGAATTTTAACAATCCTTTTTTTACTTATCAAATTGTGAAAGTTATGAATATGGTATTTATGCTGGCAATAGCACAGAATGGTTTAGAGAGACATGTATGGAACCAGACTACTTAGTTGAAGCCCCTTCTTTGTCATTTGCTAGCTGGTTTATCTGAAAGATTTACTTCAATTATCTGTGCTTTTGTTTCCTCATCTGTAAAGTTGGGTAATAATTATCCATGCTTCTTAAAGTTATGAAGATGATAAGACAGTGCAATGTTAGCATGGTGCTTATTTTTTCTAAGTACAGTGGTCTTATATAAAAACAGGTCAAAAAAATGCTCATTGCAACTCTAAAATGTCACAGACACTTCAGAAAGTAATTTGGCAATGGAAATAACCTTTTAAAAGTTCCTAACTATCGACTTTTCATTGCACTTCTAGGACTACAGCCTGGATTCAGTAATCAGAGATAAACACAAAGATTTACTCAAAAAGATGTTCACTATAGCATTATTAACAGTGGAAAATGGAAACAATCAAAATAATAAAAGATGAATGTATTTGATATGATGCATTCATATTATTTAACAATAAGAAATAATTTTATTCAAGTAGAGAATGAAAATGAATTTAAATATCATCTGGTATTCCTGCTTTGGTTAATTAAGGTCTCATCAGTGAAATAAATTAACAAGAAGGCAATTTTAAAAATTCATTTAGCTACAAGTAACTTGTGGGAAGGAGCAGAATATGTCTGAACCTTCATTGCAATGGAGATCAAATCACTGTCATCCCAAAGTCCCGAGCTCCTACTTTCCCATCAAGACTGCACATCCAGTCCCTTGAGGTGCTCCTATAAAACAACATGATTCATGTTTGATGATGATAGCACCAAAATGTAAGGCTTTAATTTCCCCTTCTAGAATGCTATAGTAAGAAAATACTTTGAAATGAAAAGATTCTTGTATATAGTACTATTTACAATATTGAGATCAGGAAGCAATCTGGATATATAACAGCGCATTGGTGTAAAATTAGCAAATATTAATAATGATGGACTATTATACAGTAATTAAAAGCATGTTTATTAGTTTTTCATAACATGGGGAAGTAATTATGTTGTAGTATCAAGTGAACTAATTGGGATGCAAAACTAGATATATTGTTTACACTCAATCGTATGTAGGAAGAGATATAAAATTACTGAAGAAAAAATGTAATTTATCAATAGTTATATAGTTTTGTGTCACTTTTCCATCAAGCTATTAATTAGTATGTGTCAATTATGTAAAATATTGAGGGAGAGTGAGAGAGAAAAAGATTAAGAAAAAGTGATTTCAAGGTGCTTTCCAGTTTCTTCTGTTAAAAGATAAATTTGAGCATATAAGAAATTTGAAGACTTTATTTGAACAAAAACCAATTGCAATCCAGCACTGCCAGCCTGGAAGTGATTAGGCATACTCTGCCAATAGGAGCTCAGGAGAGAGACATAAAAAGCTGAAGTGAAGAAAGGAAATTATCTGATTAGCTAGAGCTTAAAACCTAGTCGATGGTATGTAATTGGTTGTCCTTGGTGTTTTGATTTCGTAACATTGAGACATTTATAGGCTTAGCTTTTGGTTTTCTTTCCTAGGCCACCATGCCTTTAGAGCCTATGGAACAGAATTACCACATAGGCTCACCAGCTCAGCCCTTCCCACAGATGTCTAGTTATTTTTATGGCATCAGTTCCTTATGCATAGAAGATAAAAATAATTTAATAAGTCACTAGGAACAAAAACTTTCTAAAAGAATTGAGAGGCTTGAATGTTTATAGTCAGCATTTAAAATAACAGAGTCATTTTCTGATCTTACTCTAGTGTTGCTAGAAAATGTTGGAGAAGAGCTGGACCCTATTCTGGAACCTCTTCTACTAAAACAGACCTTTAAACAGGGTGGGAGTACCTGTATCCGACTTGGGGACTCTACCATTGAGTATGCTCCAGACTTCCGTTTCTATATTACTACCAAGCTCAGAAACCCTCACTATCTGCCTGAAACATCAGTAAAGGCCAGTATTAAAAGGAATGTTTGCTTATCAAATGACTATGTTTTCTTATTCAGTCATAATAAAAACAGGTCTTCTTGAGAAAAGAATTTTTGACCTTTTCTAGCATTTCCTGAAATTGCTATAATTTCCAGATGTTGCTGTTATTTGTTCATGTATTAAAGGAGCCTTCAGTATATAGTGGGAAAAAAGACCCTGATAACCTAATTTCTATAATTGGTATTATTTTTAGATTTTCATTGTTAAAAATAGAGCACATGCAATTTTTTCTTTGAAACAAATGATAATATGCTAATTTTTGGAATTAGAATTCAGGAACAGACTCCATTCTTCTTTCTCAGAATCAGGAAACTGCTGTCTGATTTTATGTAATTACTCAAAAGAACTGTTTTTTGAGTAATCATCATTCTTTTAAAATTCCTTTAAAGAGTGAAGTTCATTTGAAGTTTAAGTCAGTGACTAGAATGACATGAGACAGTTACCTGCAACTGAGTTCCTGGAGGTTATCCTGTTTTTTACTTTCAATTCTAAGCCTTAGTTGGCACTAGAGAAATATTTGTGGGATGAGCAATAAAGTGAGGGCCAAAGAAATAGATAGCTTTTATTTCCAGAAACTTGCAAGCGATGACATTAAGAGATATTCTTTAAAATTTTGTCTTAAAAAATGTTTTGTTTATTGAGGTAATGTTGGTTTATAACACTGAATATGATTTAGGGGTATAAGTTCACATCGCTTCAGATCTGATAGCATACCATGTCCACCATCAAAGCACCTGTAATCCTTTTCCATAGTCAAGATTTATCCAGGGAATTCAACTATTATCCTTAACTGGAAATATTTACATTAATGTAGGCATCTCTCCTCAGAGTGGCAGAAAAAGCACTAAGATGACAATTTTTTAATACTACCTCCAAGATAAATAAGGTCCTTGCTCTCAAAAGGTTTACTTTGTAAATAACATGTAAGTAAAGTGAATGTATTTTATGACTGGGAAAATAGAAGAACAGCAGTGCGTCCTGGAAAAACAATTTAGACTGGACATTCAGGAATACCAGGAAGACTGGGGAAAGTGGGATGAAACTTGAGTTTTTTCAACACATTGTTAAAATATGGAAATTTTCAATTACTGCCTTTAAACAATTAAAATATAATATTTTATCTAAATACCTAAATATTATGTGTTATCTTTGCATCTAGTAGGTGGGGCAGTATCCAATAATAGTTAAGAACTGGATTCTGAAACCAGACTATATTGGGTCAAATCCCAGCTCTGTCATTTGCCAGTTTTATGATTTGGGCCATGTTATTTAGCCTCTGTGCCTCAATTCCCTAGTCTGTAAAATGGAAATAATAAGTGTATACCTTATGTACTAATATTAAGACTAAATAAATTAATCGCTGTACATTGTTTAGAATAAGATCTAATACATAATGTCGTAAGAGTGTTGACTATTATTATCTAACATTTAAACATTAAGTGAGATAAAATAAAGCATAAGAGAAAATGGAAAATTTCCAAAGCTTTGTTGCAAATATTTTTTTAAAAAGCATGGAAAAACTTTTTTACTTTTTAGAAAAATATATGAACATATCCCTTGTAAATGCCATAAACAATTTTTAGTTCACTAATAACTAGTTTGAGTTGAAGTCAAAACTGCTTTGGAGAGGAAACTGATCTATGATTCAGTATTGAAGTCCTTGAGATCCCTAGAGTATCTTGTTGCTTCGTTATTTTTAATTGCTAGGATTGATTAAACAGGGATTAAGAAACATAGTGAGGCAGTTACTTGCTTTCATTTACAAATTAAAAATACTTCTTCTTGATCCTATTTTTAAGATCTTTTATGTACCTTTTGCTTTCAAAAGCACCCATGGGATGATATCATGCTATTATAATAGTTTTGAATCTAAATGCAAATAAAATTATGAGGCTATTTGTATGATTTTAAACATTTATTCGTGAGCAAATGGCTAGATTTGTAAAATCTTGATCTAAAAAGATACATTAACAGAAATGAATGAATATATCCTGGATACAAGGAGGTAAAAATTATAAAATATGCATTTTCTAAGCATATTACTATAGTTTTAGAATTAAAGCAAAGGTAACCTGTGCACTTGATTTCTCAAGCCAACAGGAAAAAAATCTCTCAAAAGCTTTAATTATGAGTTTCCCCTGCATAAAGGCCAAAGCAGTCGATAATTACATAACAACATTTAATGAGTTTTTCAAATTGCTCAATTTTAAGAATTGCTTATTATCTCATCTAAATTTATAATTATGCCCATGTAATCTGTACTGAGTGATATCCAAGGTTCCCTTGGGGCAGTGAGGGGAGAGAGTTTAACCCACAGGAACCCATTAGGAAGGAGCCTGCGTATGGGTAGAGGAAGGTGTCACCTTCCTAGGGACATTGCAAGAAGCTGTTTACACTTGCTGATCACAGGAAGTAAATTTTCTTACAAAAATTAAATTTCCGTTTTTCTACAGAGGGAATACTGTCTTCTTAGGGAAGGTGGAGAAATGCCAGGTTTCCCACTCAGCAACCAGAACAGAGAATACATGGATGAAAAGACAAAGATCAAAAATAGAACTATATCAGTAACATCATTATCTATTTTCAGTTAGGAAGAAAGGAGAACATTTGTGCCAGAGCAATGCAGTTTGTAAACACCAACAGTGCCAGCAGTGCAGAAGAATTCATTGGGATCAGAAAAATAACATCTTTGACCCTGCCTTTTTAATAACCATCTCATGGCTAGGCAAATGTTGATGGTCCTCAGGAGGAAGAGTAGGGGCTGTTTCCACAATTGCGTGGTGTATATACAACACAAGGGTAGGAGTGAGCGGGCCTGCCCTCCAGCCCCCGGGCCTCTGTTCAATGCCTGTGTGTAAGGAGTGGAGTCTGTTTTCTAACGAACTCAAATTTTGGGAAACATAAAACTTAAGAAGGATGTGTGCTATGGAGATAATCCTTCATATAAGCTATGTGGTTAGGTTTGCGTTAATTATAACCTGACTGTAGTTTGTCCATTGGATTATTTTGTTTCTTTTCTACTAATTCTCCTGCTTTAAAGTTCTATTAAAAAAAATTTCTATATGCCAAAAATAACAATTTTTTTATCTGCTCTGATTCCACTAAGTTATAATTTAAGATCTATATATAACTTTTCAATAAAACTGTCAGTAACACACAGAGTTCAGTGGTGACTTTGCTTTAGAATGGAACTTCCTACTAAAGAATCTCCTTTAACTAGGAGAATAATAAAAACTTGAAGCAAATATTGAGTCACCTCATACGGTTGATGATGGTTGCTAAAATTTCTATGTATTTTTAAGGGTGAGACACTAGCATTTATAATACTGACAGCTGTGAGCTTTGAATTCTCAGATACACCGGGTAGAAAATGTTTATCTACAACTATCTGTAGTCTATGAAATACATTCCTTGAATTCTGCCCCACACCATCCAGTGATGGGGTAGTAAATTACTTCTGTTCCCCTAAACATGTTTGCCTTCCTCAGCTTCTTTGCCTTTGTTTATGCTCTTTCCTTCTCCCAGGGCTAACATGCTCAACCCTAGCTGTGCACTAAAGTTGTCTGGGGCGCTTTTAAAACTTCCAATACCCAGACCATACTGTAGACCAATTAAATCAGATTCTCTGGAGGTGGAACCTAGGCACCAAAGATTTTTAAACACTGCAGGTAATACTAATAATCAGCTAAAGTTGAAATCTTGGCCTTTAATACTGCCTTTTTTCTCTTGCCTAATTGCTAATCACCTTGTAAATTTTAGCTCAGGTGTTCTTGACCTTCCAGGCTACATTAGGTGCCCTTCTTTTGGGCTCCCACAGTATCATGTGCTTACCACTACCAGTGTCTGTATTAGGTGCTTTTTGCACTTCTGTTTCCCTAACTAGACTAAAACTCTTTAAGGCCAGGGGTTCAAATCTTACTCTTCTTTGTAACCTGATTTATAGTAGCTATAAGTATTGTAGCTATAAATATAAATATATATTATATGGAATATCTTGGAGAGATAATCAGCAAATGCCTAAAATTTTAGGAAATAGAATTTGTAGAAAGCACCTCCATGAAAAGGAAGCATTTGCCATTCTGATTGTTAATTCAATAAGTGTGTAAAGAGCATCAACTTTGAACCAAGCAGTAGAACCATGGATTCAAATAACTGACTAGCATTATTTCACTTGGTCCATCAAACATGTGAGTAAACCCATGTTCATATGGAGTGTAAAGTGTCCAGTAAGGAATTAGAACTCCTAAGGAAGTACAGGAAATAATTTGGAGTAGGGATGGGGGTGGAATACATTGTCTGGAAATGTGTCCAAGGGGAGGTAAGCAGAAGCAAAGATGGGAGCAGACTGAGGAGGACTGAAAAATGAAATGAGGTGGTGGAATCAGAAAGCATATGTAAATAATAGTTCAATAAATAGAAGATACAAAGAAAGTTTGTGTCATAGTTGGAGTGGATTGTGGAAGCAAGAGAATTATTTATTTGCTTTTGAAAAGAGATACCAAAGCATGATTACTTTCCCACTCATGGAAAAAACCGGGAGAGGGGGAGTTTTTAAGATATAGGTAACATAGAGAGACCTGTCTGTATGAGACATTGGGATGAGGAATTGGGATGAAACACATGTTAATACATTGCCTCTTAACATCTACCATTGAATGTACTTGCCTTAGTTCAGTAGTAATGGCTGGTTATAGTATTATAACATGATTATATTAGTATAATTGTGCCATATTATAATATGATTATATTGTTATAAATTTAATATGTAACAATTATCATATCAAATATATAAGCTTTATTCATGATAAGTAATCATAGTTTTCTTTTGTTTCTTACTTTGTAAGATTTTCTTTACTTTTTGACATCACTGGAATCCTTAAGCTAGCCTAGCCAATATGAAAGATAGCTTCCAAACTGTTTCTAATTCATTTGGGAGTTAGAATTGTTAGGAATAAAAATTAGAAATAAAAATAAATTGACCACTGAACAAAACCCTTTGAAGTATTACATTAATAACTATGAGGAATATTAATGGGTTTTTTTTATCCAACAATCAAACTTGCCTGGTATTGAATCATTAAATTCTACTTTTCACACATACTGCTATAGTAAAGTAGTCTATTTTGAGGTCAAAACTTGAAGCATACAAGCAGAGACTTTCTCAATAGAAAGAATGATGGAACTTTTGTGTATTTTTTCACTTACAGGTAACATTATTAAATTTCATGATAACTTCTGAGGGAATGCAAGATCAGCTTTTGGGAATCGTGGTGGCACGAGAAAGGCCAGACCTTGAAGAAGAAAAGCAAGCCTTGATATTACAAGGAGCTGAAAACAAAAGGTCTAAAACGTTATAAATCACAGAATTATTTTTACTTATTTCACGATCACTTAGCATGAATTAAATTACATTTTAAAGATCCAGTTTCTAGATTTAATAGGTACATTGAATGGGAAAATTTAAGAGGAAAAGTTAAGGCTTCATGGTACTTTTATGTAAATTAGGAAAATCATGTTATAGAGTATATTTTTATATGCAGATTCTTCCCCCCAGAAAATTATGTTTACTGAGGTAAATCGGGTTTAAATGTTAGTATCTGCTCCAGAGTTTATAGGTTCAAACTTCTACAGATGTCTGCTTTTACACCCCAACAATCCTCCACCATGTTCCATTGGACCCCTTCCCTCCCCAACTCCACCCCAACACCCTCCCTATCTGGTTTGCTTCAGTTTTGAAATCACATATTAAGTGTTTATTATTGGTTTGGTTTTGACTGACCCTTTGTTCCATTTCTCTATATTTCTCACATAAATTAAATTTTCATTCTGTATTTGTCTTTTCTCCTTATTTAGCTTAGCATTATCCTTTCCAGTACAATCCATGTGGCCACAAATGGCCGCAGCAAGTCAAAGCATTTAACCTTTTTAAATGTATTTTCAACTCTTCAACCTAGTCTTAGCATGAATATTTTAGTATTTATTATGGAACTGAAGTTACCTGTTTTCACTAGAGCACAATTTGAATGGATATGGTACACCCCACTTTCTGCTCACACTATTTATGTCATAAATAGAAAAGCTAATGCTCTATAAGTCGTGAACATTTTCAGAAAATAAATGGAGTGATGCTTTCTATTCACTGAGATACTTGATGGCAAAGTAGATTGGCTTACCATCTCCCTCTCTAGTTACCACATAAATGATCATTAGAAGGAGAAGTGGAGCAGAAAGACCTGTCTTTGTGACATTTTGCAAGATAAGAATTTAATTATATAACATCACCATTACAGATATTTGTCACAAAGTGATGCATTTCTTTAGGTTGCAAGCTCTTTGTTTCTTATGATAGAATGTATACGTGAAGTGATTTTAAATGATTTCTTATTCTTCTGAGAAAATTGTGTTTTATTCCAGGCAGTTAAAAGAAATAGAAGACAAGATTTTAGAAGTTCTTTCATCTTCGGAAGGCAATATATTAGAAGATGAAACTGCTATTAAGATATTATCTTCCTCCAAGGCTTTGGCTAATGAGATTTCTCAAAAGCAGGAAGTAGCTGAAGTGACAGAGAAAAAGATTGATAACACCCGCATGGGCTATCGGCCTATTGCCATCCATTCCACCATCCTGTTTTTTTCTATTGCTGATTTAGCTAACATCGAGCCCATGTATCAATACTCACTGACATGGTTTATTAACCTTTTCATCCTGTCTATTGAAAATTCAGAGAAATCTGAAGTTTTGTCAAGTAGGTATGTAAAAGAAATACTAACTAATGCAATGAACATCAAGTAGTAGTTGGTGATTTTCATTGTTTTAAAATGGTGAGCATTACAGCCACATAGCTCGAAGGAACTTGACTAGTCCTTGTAGCAGAAATAAATTTAATCGTTAGAAATTGAATAAATGTAAGCAAATTCAGTCTGTCCAAAAATTGTTATAAGCATATAGGATTATAATGTATTTCTAAAAAGAGGAAATATTTACTTCTGTTTATCATTTCCAAGTTATACGTATTATTGGAATTATTGGTTATTAAAACCATTAAAAGATCAGACTCTTACCCTCTGTAAACTTGCATTCTAAAAGTCACATTTTGATATGCACATATATAAAATTTATGAAGTAATAGAATTTTAAAAAAACCTGTTGTGATTACTTCTGTTACTCTTATTTACATAAAATTCCATATCCATTGCTGGCTATTTCCATGAGTAATAGAAACTTAATAGTAAGTCTGTGAAAGAATAGAATTTCTTTTTATTTGTTACCATTAAGGTAATTTGGCATTAAAATGTTTTTAGTAGAATCTAATGTGAAATTAATTGTTGAACAAAAAAATAATTTATTGCAAACTTTGCCTTTTATCACTATATTGCTCGATAGGAAGCTACATACTTCACTTTCTTGAACTGTTCATGTCCATGAAGAAAACTCAGCTGAGTAATTATCACTCAGTTAAAAATTATATTTTCAGAAATCCAAAATGCTGATCTCCTGAAGTCTGAATATAATTCTTTTCATTGATCATGGTAGAATTTTGCTTAATTTTTAATATTCTTATACTGAGTTATTTTTGCTTATTATCATTCATTATTTTATAATTCAAGCTTATTTTATAAGACTAATAAAAGTGCAAGACTGACACTTGGCTTAGTGACCAATTTTTCAGATTCCACCTACAAGAAAAAGAAGAGAGAAAAAGGGAAAGGGTATCTTAAGGAAAGAAATACACGAGTTTAAAGTTTGCCTTTATATTATGATTTTCAAAAATATTATGTTATTTCTCTGTTTCTTCCAACTACTAAAATTTTCTAGTTTATCAAGACTACTGAAGTACAAAAACCAAAATTTTAAGTGACCTTTCTTAGAAAAGTTCTCAGGCATTTGCATTGTTAGTTAATTGAATAAACATGTCTTTTTTTTTTTAAGATTTATTTATTTATACATACAAGCTGGGGTACAGGCCAGAGGCGCAGGGTGGCGAGAGGGCTCACCAGAGACAGAGTAGGGAGCAGAACAGGCAGATCAGAAATACACTGCTGAGGGGGGCAGTGGGCGAGGCAGGAGAGGTCTGCCGCACCATGTGGGATTCTCCCTGGCTGGGCATTGAACTCGCATCGCTGCTGCCGACAGCTCCACAGTGCAGCGCCCAACCGCTGTGCCACCAGGGAGGCCCATTTTTTTTTTCATACTAGACTCTGAGTTCCCTGAAGCAATAATTTTTTTTTTATATTCCCAGAATTTATCACAGTGCTAATCATGTGGACTCACACAGTAAATTATGTTCTGCTTTTCACTCCAGTTCCTAATTTCTAACTTGATTAAAATAATCATCACCAATAATGTTATCTTAACTAGTTTAATCAAGATATTTGCTGGAATCTAGAAGAAGAAATACATTTGCTTTGCCAGTTAGACATATTTTGCATACAAGATTTAAAAACTGGAACAATTTTATGCTTTAAAAATGATTATTATCTCCTTTGTAATCTCATGGTATTATCAAATTAGAACTATTCACAGATAAGACATCTGTTTTTTCACATCTGTGGTACAGTCCCTTATGATTTATAGAATATCAGTCTTTTACCCAGATGTGAGATTTCAATAAAATCTAGAAAGCAAAATACTTCTTTTTCTTTTTAGTTAAAATCTTTTAATTTTTTAATATTGAGTTGTCAGGAAAGTTACGATGTATTTTTTCTTTGAAAAGCAGAAAAATGCATCATAATTTTTCTGAGAACCCAACACCTAAATCATATTCATGACTAGGGTGATCCTAAAAGTATAGTTCTAGAACCAGAGAATAAATGGAAAAAAAATGTATTTGAAAACTTTTATTGAGTTGTGACTATATACACAGAAATATGCAGAAACTGAAAATATTTACTCAATAATTCGTGAGACAACTGTGTAACTAGCACCCAGATCAAAGCGTAGAACATTGCCAACATCCCAGAAGCCTCCCTTAGTCCCCCTGTAGTCACTCCCCTCAGGTTTTCACTGTCCTGACTTCCAACTCCATATGTTAGCTTTGCCTGTTTCAGGACTGCATATAAACAGTCACATAATATGTGTTCTTTTGTGTCTGGCATCTTGCATTCCACATTCTATTTGTGCAGTTCATATTGTTGTGTGTAAGCACATGGTTTATTAATTCTCATTGCTAAATAGTATCCCATTGTGCTAGTATATTCTAGTTAGGGCAGTATTATGAGAAACAAAATCTTTTCTCAGCCCAGAAATATTCTCCACAAAAGTTGGAGAGAAAGAAAACAGTTCTATTATTGAATAGACACTAAACCAGAATGTAATGCACATATCAGATAATCCACTAAGAATTGAAAGATAGAACTCTCATCCTAACTGAAGTGACCAGTTACATTAGAAATAGACTTTATCCAGAGGAAAAACAAACTTATGGCAGGAGATTCTCTTACAACTTGGAGTCAGGTACCGCTCCAGCAGACACACAATGTTCTTCCATCACTCTATTGTGCACCAGCTTGGAGAATGACCATTTTTATCCTTTTCACTGAACAAATTATTTAAATTTCATATTTTTATCAGTAATATTGAACTAGGATTTCTAACATGATTGGTTCACTTAACTTTCCCTTCATTCTCTCCTATAAGAGGAAATTTGTGTTAAAGTGTAGTATGGTTTTTATTTTATTTTAGAAAAACGAAGTCTGAATCACCTTGTATTAATTGTGTGGCTACAGATGAGACAAACACCTAGTGTGAAAAGGCCACTATTAGCATAAAAATGGGGACAGGGATAGTATGATTGTTTTAAATCTTTAAATAATTTAACTGTACTTCAACTAGTTTCCAAGTCATCTCTACCAAGCCTTTTCAGACTTCTCAACTAGAATTAAAATATGTCAATATTTGTAATTCTCTTTATGGGAATGCTGACAAGGGGAAGAAATAGAAATAACAGGTAAGAAAAACTGAGAGCTGGGAGGATTGATAAACTGGGACATCAGTTGGGAAATAGCCAAGATCTGTTCTTGCTAATAGATTTTTGTTTTCTAGACCCATTAAGTAACTCCAATATAATTTTGTTTAATCATAATCAAACTATTTTCATTTTTCCTTCAGATAAATTGGTCTGCCTCCATAGTTTGGGCCGTTAGTCTATATCAGTTAATTTGTTCTCTGTGAATGTTTTTTCAACAATTGTTTATTTCTACTTTAACTAATATAAGTTAGGTCATAAAAATATTTTCAAATGTTTGTTTCAATAATTTTCCCTTATGATATGATATAATAAAGTTAAAATGCTTAAAGTGTTACATTAATGTTAAGAATTATTAGTACAGATCACAATTTAGCACTTACCAGAAAGTTGTGAGTAATAAATATTAGGATGTTTCATATTTCCATATTTTGTCTACATTGTTAAGTAAAATGTAATTTATCAAGTTTTTTGATTTTTCCAGCTTTTATGAATTTATGACCAAAGTAGCTTACCACTAAATTTAATTTTAATTTAATAAAGAAACTATTAATTTTAGTCTAATACATAACAGGATATTTGGAAATATTTATGGAATAAAGATGTCAAATTTTATCCAAAGAAATATTTTATAGTTAAAAATAGTTCACAAATCTTTAAATGCAATAGATTAATGTACTATGCATTAAATTTTTTTTTCAAAAGGAAGATATGAAAAAAAGTTGACAATAAAATGCAATTCTACTGAAATGTTTCTACATTGTGTAACTTTCAACTTGGTGCACCCAGTTAGTGAGGATCCTTGATTATCTTAGGGTAATTGACCAGAAAGCTTATTAGAAGAACATACATCTAAATGGTTTATAATAGATTTTCTTAGAGCATTTTTTTTAAAGTATAATGCATTTTTATTTATTTACTTTTTTTCTGTTTACACGTAGGCTTCAAATTCTTAAGGATTATTTCACCTATTCCCTCTATGTTAATGTTTGCCGCTCACTTTTTGAAAAAGATAAGCTACTATTTTCCTTTTGTCTAACTATAAATCTGCTGCTGCATGACCGTGTGGTTAGTACTATTTTAACTAATATTCATTGATTCATTAATTTATTAGTATGTATGCGAATATATAAAAAAGCGTTTTAAACAGCTTATCATAATTATTCTTAGAGTTAAGGTGAAACATCACAATTAGACTGAATTTCAGAAGTGAAAAATAAGTTAGGCAGAGTTCATTATATGAGTTTCTTTGAGAATCTCTTATGTGTGCATGAAAACTTGTTTCGTATGTTGGTATGTTTACACTAAAAGCATAAATGTTAATGTTTTTGAGAACTTGTGCAAGTCAATGAAGTCTAACCACTGAGGCTTAATGACACCATTTATAAACTTTTGCTATGTTTCAGATAATTAATTTAAAATATCTGAAACACTTTAAGAATGGAAGAGAGGTGTTGTGCATTTAGGATTTATTGATTTCACATGGTGATGTATTGGTTGATTCCTGAAGAAGTAAATGTCTGAGTCTTAAAAATTTAGAACAATGCCTCATTATATTTAAGTAATATAACTGAAAACATGATGGGCTGATGGCTTTCTACTTTCCCAATGTTTTTAGCACCCACAGGCTTCCAACACTCATTTTGAAAAATACATTCAAGTTGAATATGTTCAAATTTTTATGCTTAGATTAGTAATTCTAGATTTAAAGTATTTAAAATAACTAAGTGGAATGACTTTGAAACTGGCTACACTGATACTTTGGTTTCTTATGAATAAATAAGAGTTATATCAGTATCTATTGAATCTCATAGGAGTCATACCTGAAACTTGAAAATCAGTAATTTTTTTAAGGTTGTAAATGTGTACTATGTGCATGATGAGGTAATTTCTGACTTTTCATGCTACTTTATTTTCCATAGGTTAATAAAGCTGAGTGGAGATTTCTGCTAACGGGTGGCATTGGACTTGATAATCCTCATGCCAACCCCTGCCCATGGCTTCCTCAAAAATCCTGGGATGAAATATGTCGATTAGATGATTTGCCTGCCTTTAAAAACATCCGTAGGGAGTTTATACACTTAAAGGATGGATGGAAAAAAGTTTATGATAGCCTGGTATGTTATTAACTTCTTTGATGTCTGAAGTTTAAGTGGAGAAAGTGTTGAATAATTTAGTCATATTTTTCAATAAAAACAAGATTTAAATAAGTTTTAAACAATTGGTCATATGTTAAAAATCAAAGTTTCAATTTACATTATTTCTACCTTCTAAGTTAATATTTCTGTCTAAACTATTCAAATTCCTTGAAATGTGTAGAAATGCAAACAAGTTACATGGTTCTTAAATTAAATAATTTTTTAATATTCATGCCAGGTATTTATTTTCAAATTAGATTTTGCTTCTGTTTACTTACACGCAAATTCAAATACTCTTTTTCTAAAAGTTACAAAAATTAGGAAATGCATTGATTCATATATACTGTTGTTATCCAGTTACCTCAAAAAAATAAAGCTTGGCCAGAAAAAAATTCAAAGCAAACACACACACACACACACACACACACACACACACACACACACACACGCACACATTGAGTACAATGTCTTTCTTTTATATTCATTGTTTATTTTTGCGAATAGTTGGTAGGATTTTTATTTATTTTTTAATTTTTTTTTAAGATTTATTTTTTATTTATACATACAAGCTGGGGTACAGGCCGAGGGGTGGCGAGAGGGCTCACCAGAGATGGAGCAGGTAGCAGAACAGGCAGATCAGAAATACACTGCTGAGGGGAGCAGCGGGCAAGGCAGGAGAGGTCTGCCATGCCATGTGATTCTCCCTGGCCAGGCGTCGAACTCGCGTCGCTGCTGCCGACAGCTCCACAGCGCAGCGCTTAACCGCTGCGCCACCGGGGAGGCCCAGTTGGTAGGATTTTTAAAATGCATTTGGAGAAACAAGAAAAATGTTCCATATACTTACTTACATTTTTCATAACAAGGATCATTTCTTTATTGATTAGTATTCATATTGACATTAACCTACTTATTTCATGTCCTAGTTTTGATTCCTTTTGTGGTTTAAATTTTCCTTTCACTTCTCGTTTCGTAACTTTGACCTAACCTAATAGGTTTACATTGACATTTTTATTTAATTATTATTTTATTAAATTAATTCATTTATAATGAGTTTTTGTTTTGTTTCTTTGTTTTGCTTCTTTCTATTCTACAAATAAGTGAATAATATGGCATTTGTCATTCTTCTTCTGACTTAGTATACTTAACATAATCCTCTCAAAGTTCATCCATGTTGTAACAAGTGGTAATGTTTCAACTTTTTATGAGTAATATTCCATTGTGTGTGTATACAGAGTGTGTGTGTGTGTTTGTGAGTGTGTGTGATGGGGGGAGAGAGTGAGAGAGAGCGTGCGCATGGGCCCTCGAGCACGTGCGCACGCACAAGCGCAAGAATCCTTGTCAGGCATTACTGTTGTTTCTATATCTTGGCTATTGTGAATTGTGCTGTATACATTAGCATTACTGATTTCATTTAGTCATTTTATATTTTCTTTAAAAACTGATTTGTATGTCAAAAATAATGTTCTTTTTAGATCTAACCTCCAAAATAATATTGAATTATATCCTAACCTCCAAAATAATATTGAGTTATATCCATTGTAATTTTAGGAGCCACATCATGAGGTTTTCCCTGATAACTGGGAAGATAAAACAAATGCCTTTCAAAGGATGCTTGTGATTCGTTGCTTGAGGCCAGACAAGGTAAATTTCTACTTTGAAAGTAGTTCAGTGATTTCTGTTCTTTCTTTCTCCACAGTTCAGCTAAATATGCACTTTCCTTATGCACATATAGGGGAAATAGAGGAATCTGGGAGAAATAACCCCACTTCTATCTAATATAGTCATTTTTCAAGAAGTGTGCATGCTTGTTAAAACCATACAAAATTAGTAACTGACCAGATAATATTTTATAGTTTTATTTATTTGGATTCTTCTTTCAACTTATGATTCTCCAATTCCTCACAACCTACTTTCTTTACCTGCATTATATCATTTTTATTTATTATTATGATAAAACTAGTCAAAATCAATTTGGTATACCAAAATTTTGGGTGCCTCAAAAATCTATCCTTATGTGTTGTCCTTTGTTTGTTGTTGGAAAGCTAGTAGAATATTGTTCTTAAGATATTCATCATTGCTGACTAAAAACAAAAATATGAATACTGTTAGTTTTAATGTCTTTAAATAATAAATTATATAACCAATAAATCAGCTGACTTCTCCTATCAGGAAGTTTCACTACTCACCAACATCCTCATTTGTACTTTTGCATTCATTTTTTTAAAAACCCTATTCACTTAAGTACAATGACCCAAATCCACAGAGATATTCATATACTCTGAAAAAATGTAGACTTAAGTATGTTTAGGAAAAATCTGTCATAATTGTCCTTTGTTACTACTCAAGTAAAAGTGATAATTATTTCAAAACTTACTGTACTAACAATTTTAGTTGCTAACGAATATAAGGCAATACTCCCATCTTAAATTTAAAAAGCAGAATATAGGTGATGAAAGTGATATATTTTAATGCTTTTATATAGCTCAGTGAGTATGTGGAGCAGAGTAATTCTTTCCTCTATAAGTTACAGTTTGTTCAATGATCGCAGGAAATTTTTTCTTGACATGGCAATATGTTCCTAACCAGAGATAAAGTATCCATTAAGCATAGTGCCTAGTGTCCACAATACTTTCAGGGGTCTATGGAAATGATTTAATTTCTTTTAAATCAGAAAATATAATCCATCTTGTATTAAATTTGTTTTTATTCCAAAACAATTTTAAAATATAAATTAAAAAAAATTATTTTTAAATTTTAGGGGCCCACGAAGTGCTTAGCTCATGAATATCCCAATTCTACTCTGATCTTAGATTTTGGAAGTAATTACAGGTGTTTATGAATCTTTAAACTGATGAAATATTTTCCCCCTTGGTAACTTTTTGAAAAATAAATCTCCACTAAAACAATAATGTTAAGCTTGAGAAGTTTTCAGTCCAGATATTAACTATGGAAGAATATGAAATGCTTCAAACTCTTACCTTAGCTTCCTTTTTTTAAAACCTTTTATTAAAATTTTCAATGTGTTTTACTTTGTTTTCTAAGCTACAGACATACTAAAAGGTCTCTGCATATGCCATTGACATTCCTCCCAGAATATTGGAAAACAAATTTCTGTTCATGTTTTAAGTTTAATTAGAAGTAATCAACGAACCGTTTCCTAAGTATAACAGTTTATCTGTACATATCTTTCCCCCAGAACCAAATAAGGGATCAAGAAAAAAAAATAACTACAAAAAATTAAAAAGCAAAATTAACAGGCAACTACTGACCAGAGACACTCTGCAGGGGAGGGGGAGGGAGAGGGATCAAAACAGGGGAGGAAAGAGCACAAGGGACTATGGTGGTGGTGCACGGGTGACTGGGTGGTGGGAATTTTACAGGAACAACTCCCAAAAGAAGAAAGCATGCATTGTACAAAAAGGAAGAATGATGTAAAATATATATATATGTATGTATATATAAAAAATTCAATCACCCAAAACTAGACAAAGAAGATATAGAACACCTAAACAGACCAATCACAAGTAGTGAAATTGAAACAGTAATTAAAAACCTCCCCAAAAACAAAAGCCCAGGACCAGATGGTTTCACAAATGAATTCTACCAAACATTCAAAAACGAAAATAGTCCCTATATTACACAAACTCTTTCAAATAATCGAGAAGGAAGGAGTACTACCAAACACATTCTATGAAGCAAATATTACTCTAATACCAAAACCAAAGAAAACACAAAAAAAGAAAACTACAGACCAATCTCCCTAATGAATACTGATGCAAAAATATTTAATAAAATCTTGGCCAATAGGATCCAACAGTGCATCCATAAGATAATACACCACGACCAAGTGGGGTTTATTCCAGGGACACAAGGATGGTTCAACATCCGAAAATCAATCAATGTAATCCAACACATCAACAAAAAGAAAAATAAAGACCATATGATCATATCAATAGATGCTGAGAAATCATTTGACAAAGTACAACACCCATTTACGATAAAAGCCCTTGAAATCCTTGGGATAGAAAGAACATACCTCAACATAATAAAAGCCATATACCACAAACCCACGGCCAATATTATCCTCAATGGTGAGAAGCTGAAGGCCTTTCCGTTAAGATCAGGCACAAGGCAAGGATGTCCACTCTCACCATTACTTTTCAATATAATACTGGAAGTCCTAGCCAGAGCAATTAGACAGGAGAAAGACATTCAAGGGCTCCAAATAGGAAAGGAAGAAATTAAACTGTCTCTATTTGCAGACAATATGATAATATATATACAAAACCCTAAAAACTCCATAGAAAAACTACTCAAAATAATAGACCAGTTCAGTACAGTAGAAGGATACAAAATCAAC